>JBAMYA010000001.1:6989523-7002407 GCA_037176975.1 Arrhamphus sclerolepis | reverse complement strand
TGAGTCTAGTCTTATATGTTTTCCAGCCAGAAGGTGTGAGTTTGGTCCTCAACTGTGTTTTTAGTGCTAATGTGGTACTGGTGCTGTGCACCTATTTTTGTCTCCTTTCTCTCATTTTTCTTTGTTTTCTTGCGTTTGGACCAGAGATTCCTGAACGTTTCAACTAAAAACAGAAGTGTGAGCTGTACTCCTTCCTTCACGTCTCTATTACTTTATGCAACAGGTTCATCTCCTATATAGGCCTATTCATAAAACAGCGGGGTCTGGTACAGCAACGGATCAGACCATCGACCTTGTTATGGCACCCAATGGATATCACATCATTTCATGTTGCTGCCCGCTGTTTCTGCATTGATAAAACGTCGTTTGTCATTAAGAAACTGTGGGCAGGTGATCGGGCTCTCTGAACATGAATTGTGCTTCATGCAGTTTTTTCGCCACAAAAAGTGAGGAAATATGCTTGAGTGGTGCTCCTGTTTGTTTAATAATAAGAATATTATTGATTCATTAATGCATATGACAGATGAAATATGTAGACCTATTTGTAGGACCACATTTCGTCTTTAGTTTCACAACAGATGCAAGTAGCTCAATTATCTCTTCTAACAGGAATAAGCACGCTTTGGTCTTCAAGGCATTATTAACTGTTACCAGTGGTCTTTTATACAAATAATGCCTCCCTTGCAGTTTTCTGGTGAGTGGGCCTAACGTGTAAGAGAGGGTGAAAGCAGTGGGATTTTTGACATTTTGGATAATAACTTTTTAACCACCGAGGAAATCAGAATTTTAAAGGAGGCCCTCCTCTGTCAACGTGTACAATCTTAAGGGCCCATGGTCTACACCTACAGCCTCTCCATTTCCCCTCACTTTAATACGTGCTTGGGGTACAAAGGAGAGACACTGAATGTGCATCCAATCGGACCCCTTCCTTCCGCCGCCCTGCTGCACGGCAGTGCGTAAAATCACATGTATCGGTTATTCCTAGAACCACTGTCATTGCATACTTGATCATAGACCCACACATGATTTCGAGATTTTAAAGGGATTTTAAAAAACAAACACAAACAAAAACTGTGATCTTTCTCAAGATCGTTCCACCAATAAAACTGAAGATAAATAGTTTAGATTGCGCATTTTGATCCACACCTGTCTCCCAGCCCAATCCAGTGACCACATTAATATTTCCGCCCTGACTATTTAAAAAAAAAATAATTTTATTTATTTATTTTGTTCATGAGGGACATTTGATACTTCTCTTTTAAAAGTTACAACCGAAGAGGCTTTATAAATCTTGTACAAGTACCCAGCTGACGCAAGACAAGCGAAATATACTGAAAGATACGGAGGAGAGGAATAAAGGAAGGGAAGAAGATGGCCTCATGTAACATAGGCTATAATTTCATTTTTGACTTTAAATGCTTGAGTTTCACCGGAAAGGCCCTTATGACTTGTCCACATGAGAGGCTCTGCAGTTGCGTCATTGAAGAGCCAGAGAGCTCCACATGATGAGGCCTGAGGGTTGGAGAAGCAGATTCAGGCCCATACACCTGCCCGGCAAGAAGGCTCACTCATCAATTCATATATTTTATTTATTAGTTATGACTTTTGTATTTTATAAGCAAATGAAAACCTAAGAAGAGATAGGGGAGCTTTCTCATTATGTTTACAGTCAGCGGGCGTGTAATAAACGAGCTGGTGGAGTTAACATGCGCTATTAATTTTTCATTGCTTTTTCGTTGCGTGGCTCGGGTGGAAAAAGCAAAACAGCCGTAGCTGTCATGGTGGATGGAGAGAAGGAGAAAGAGAAGAGGGGAAAGAGAGAGTGAGGGCACACTGAAACAACAACACTCGTTTCCAATTGCCTCGACATGATTATCACAACTGAACATTCTTACTATTGCTTAAAAGAAAATATACAAACACTCTGCCTCCTTCACCAGCACTACCCTCCCATCTTCCAATTTCCATCACTGAAGAGGTAATGAAATATGGTAATGAATTTGGATCCCCGGATTATAGTCCTTCCTGCCCTGATGGAAGTTTTCTCCAAATTTCCAACCCTAAAGCAACAACAATTTGTATACATGATTGATTGTGTTTGGATTTTTTAATTGCTTATGTATTTAATTTGCAAATCGGAGAGACAACAACGACAGCTGCAATTTACTTCTGGAGAGAGTCTGAATCTTAGGAAATGAAAACACGCTGGGTGAAATGAAGAGGCTTCATCTGAACTCTGCTCTAGCAGTGCACATTTATGTACATTTGTATTGATTTTACAAGGAAAAAAAGTTACATTTAAGAAAAGAGTATTATTATATAAAAATGCAGCCTATCCAAGAGATTTGCCACATCTCGCGTCACATTCAACGTCATTATAGGTCATTTTCCTTTTAGCAGGGCCTACAGTCAGGCCTTGGTGTTCTGTGAAGCACAATTCACATTTAAGTTCTACTTTCCTAACCGTGATCTGGTCGATTTTAATCTTCGGTTTATGGCAAGACATAAAACAAAAGGATGGCTTGATGTCTTTCGGGTTTTCATGAAGTCTGACATTTGATGAATCCTCAGTGAAGAGATGTAAAATATGAATGAGGATTAGTGTGAATCTTGGAAACAGGGTTTACTGTCAGTGGATTAAAGAGCAGAGACGTGGAATCAATGAGGATTCATGAAACCGTGTTTAGTGCCGAGGATCTAGATGAATCAGACAAAATAGTTCTGGATGTACGGCGATGGCAGTTTTTGTCGTGGATTAATACGTTGCCAGTGTCACATTTCTGTGTTGGTTTAAGCCCCTTTTGAAGACACCGTTGAAAACTCTCAGTTTCTTGGTAAAATTCCAGTGTGTCTTCTGCTTGCAGGTCTGTCCCTGTGTGCGCGTGCGTGTGCACCGGGTGCGCATTGTTCAAGGCTGAACGCCCCCTCGTGGTTGTAAAAATTTATATATTCAGGAGCCATGCATATGTCCATGTTCTGCACCTGGCCGGGGTTGCAAGCGTGCGTGTGCATGCGTGTGTGGAAGGAGTCGGGTTGGGGGTGTGGTGGGTGTCAGGTAGACGGTCCTGATCACGAGGCCACCATCTACACTTGCACACTTTCACTCATATGGTCAGTGTAGAACCACCACTTATGGACCCTAACGTGCATGTTTTTGGACCGTGGGAGAAAATCGGAGTACATAACCCACGCAGGCAAAACGCAATTTGCACTCATCCGAGATCAACGCCGCGCTGCCCACCTTCAGAAGCACAAGAAAGCAAGAAAAACCCAAACGCTTCAAGCTTCCACAGCGCTTTTGTGTGCAATAAAAAACACTGTCCTCCAATGGACGTGGAGCGCGTTTTGTTCTTTAGGCCTATTTTTTGGATTTCAAGTTAAGCCACAGGAAACTTAACAAAAAAAGGAGCAAATTAAATACCAAGACAGAATGAAAATGGGAAACGAGACATACACCAGCTGTTCTGCATATACATATATATATGTATGTATACAAATATCAAAATTATATATAAAAAATTCAATCGTATCATGCACTGACCTTTTAAGTAGCAGAACTATTGCCTTGAGGTACGTCAAGCACTCCAGTCTACTGAGAATAAATCTGAAAACTAAGAAGAAAAAGGCAAGGATTGTTATGGATAATGTACAGATGTGACACTGTAAATACAAACTTGATATAAGACAAATACAGCAGGCTATGCCTAATGATACTGTTATGTACAGAAGCAGAAATGATGTGATTAAGCCTCTAAACGCATCTAATCTAATAGTTAATGTGTACAGAGGGCTATATGCCCCGAAATGCAGCTGAAATGATTAAATGTCTAGAAACTAGAAGAAGGGAAATAACACTTTTTAATTTGGCTTATGCTTTAGGCTATTTGTGAGGCTTTGACATGCCCTCTCAAATCAGGTGGGACAAATATGTATTGAACCCCCCTCCCCCCACACCTCAACTCTTTCAGTTTGAAGTGGGAATGTAGAGCTCGCCAATTGCATTTCATTAAAAACAACGTACTTTTGGTTCCGCAATCAATTAGATAATGAGGGGGAATGCATGTTTCATGTGTTTTTTTATCCGATTCCCCCTAAGCTAAAGATTTATAACACTGGGTTGCATTAAGAAGGCAAGGAGAGAAATTATTCAGAGCCAATAGTTGTTATAATAGCCTACTTTTTTTTTTTACAGCTCTACTCTGGCATGCCCAAAGATGGTTGAAGAAAAAGAAAATTTCACTTGAAACTATTTCAGTAAACGGGTGTAAAAATCTATTTTTTCCTTAAAAAACAAAAAACCCTATACTAACCTCAGCTTCCTATAACATAGAAAAATGGACAATACTGTTTGATTTCTTGAGCATTCTTCATTTATAAAGCCTTGCTGCAACTAAGCCTCTTTTTTTTAGTAATACTCAATTAATTAGTCATTTAACATTGATATGAATAAATTGAGCGCAAATGGCTATAAAGGCATTCGTTTTTTATACTTGGTTAATTGAAATTAAACATATAATCATCTACTCCCCGAGCCAAGCGTCGCTTTCAACGAGCCACCTCATTGGTGGACATACAAAGCGTACGGGACGTCATTGGCCCACGGGATTCGCTCCAACCAATCACTATGGTCTCCCTCCCGAGCCTACCTAGGGTTGGCAGTGACGTGAGGCGGCTTTCGCGCCGTCATTGGCTGAATAACGCTTGAGTGACGGGCAGCTGGCCGGCGCGTGTAGGTTAGGGTTCCAGGGGGCTGGGAGCGCGGGCGCTGTCCGCACGAGAGCAGGTCCTGAAACGCTCCGTGCGCCACCGCGGAGACTGAGCGCAGGCAGCTGTTCAGACTGTGCTCAAAAGGAGCGCGTTTATGTGCGCATTCGCGTCACAGTCTTTGACATTTCCCGGGCTCATCGCGGAAAAAAAGTACCTTTTGATTTTTTTTTTAAGTTGGACTGTTTTTTTTAATGCTCAGCGCGCAGAAATTCGCCTTCAAACTCGCTCACAATTGTGCAGTGAGTCCTTGTCAACTCAAGAGGTGAAGGAGATTCGGTGACCAAGAAGAGCTGCCTTTCGTCCGCACAAACAACAGCTCTCAAGTCAGCTTTTACTTAAACCACAGAGTGTATTTTTCATCTTTTTCTCCTACAGCTGTGTAATTGTCCAGTTTTCCTGTCTTTTACTGGTACGGTGGGATGTGACACCTCAAGATGTGAGCACTTATCTGCTCTTACTCGGTCCATTGATGGGAGATACCCAAGTGTTAGTGTGAAAACAACTGCCAAGGACGATTTATGACAAGAAGAAATCTGCAGAGAAGACCCTGGAACAGAAGTGCACTCAGCACTGGATCTGTAACAGATATTGTGGGCTTACGCTTTTTTTTCATATAAACATATCGTTTTTCAAAACAGGGTGAGGGGAGAGAGTTGAACCTCCATCGCTACAGTTCAGAGGTCACGGCCGGTGGACCGATAAGGAGAGGAAGGAGGAAAAGCTGCATTTTTTCCCATACATATTCATTTTTTTTCTTCTAAATTTTTACATTTTAACTTCCTGGGACTGACGCGACTTGGTGATGACGCGCAGCTGAAGGAATGAGCACTGCCGCCGCAGTTTCTCCTCTCTGGTTCAGGAGACACCAGAACGCAGCCGCTGCTGTGTCCCGTTCCCACGAGAAGGGGGCCCGTCTCTGATTCCTCTTTTTGACATTTCTTTCTTCCCCACTTTCGATGTTCAAATACCTTTTTCACCGTCCAGTCAAAGTAGAGTGCCAACTCATCAATCAGTTAAAGTTATCATTATAATTTTTTAATTAAGAAAAACTACCATCTCTTTGAGGGAAACACCTTTTTTATTCATTGCAGGTCACGGTCTGTCAATAGGCTGTAGTGGCCGACAGAAGCGGGTGGCATTTTTCAGACCCCTCATTGCTTACTGGGGCGCCCCAGTTCCACTTTTCCGATGGAGATTCACTGTAAGCACGACCCATTTGCAGCGATGCACAGTAAGTTAATACACTCATAATTTCCTTCACCTGCATGATCCCATCTGAAACCCCCAGACCACTAACCATGTGTGCATAGGCATGTTTAATTGCGAAGTGCAAGCACGGCCAAAAATAAAGAAAAAAAGTTTCAAATTTAATTTTTTACATTTTTTTCTCAAGTTACACTACAAAAAACAAAACAAAAACAAGAGCACTTACTAACGACAAGCCGGTTTTTACCAAGTATTTGATTACAAACTGGAGATAATTACAAAATTTCCAAACAGTCTGGAAATACTTTGAAATTTGTTGCGCAAGTGAAGGCATGACAGACATACGAAAGAAAAGAAAGATAAAGATTTGTCCAGATGACTTTAAAACGTGCACATTATTTTCTAGGGTATATTAATTTAACTCTTAATTATGTTTGACTGCTCTTTTCTAATTTTTTCATTTGCATTTTGCTCGTTTTTAAATCTCTCGTTTTATTTTCACTTTTCCCTCGTTCATCTGGAATGTGATTGAAGTGCATTTTGGCTTGATATTTGGGGATGAAGAATCTGAGGTGACTTTGTATATGGAGTGATGAAATGCAGTCTTTCTAGGCCTTTATTGTGTTGCACTTGCTGTTACCTTGTGAGTGACGGTTTGTTGTGGAAGGTTTCAGGGGAAGAGGAGGTGCAAGGGTCAGAATAGGAGGGAGGGAGACATAGAGAGGGGGAGAGAGAGAGAGAGAGAGAGAGAGAGAGAGAACAAAGCATGACTAAAAGCTGAACTTGATCCACAAACCGCAACAACAGCGTTTCCGCATGTTCGACACTGCGCTTTAAGCCTGCGGGTGCAGGCAGAGGTCTGGTCAGTTTAGAAAAAAAAATATCAGAAAAATCTGTCATTAAGGCCTACAGGTCCAAGCACCCATGGTTTCAACTCACAGCGTGCGTCTTGCTCAAGGACACTTCAGCAGAGCAGCTGCTGGGTGCAGGAGAGGTTTTATGAAAGGGGGGGGGGACACAGCTTGGGCACTCAGTCGTGACATGGCGGGCCCTGCTTTGTTCTGCTGCGTTCAGTAGCCATCCCTCCCCAAAACCCCCCTGCTACATCCTGAAATCACATTCTTTTAAGCAGAGAAAGCCAAATAACATTTTTGAACACATATCGTCCTACTGGTTTGTAAAGTATTTAAACATTTACTTAGGATCCAAGACTTGCATTTTGGGGTTTGAATACAAAACAGTGAGCTTTAAGCGTCTTTGATGATAACTAAAATTACGCATTTAAGTGAATTCATGTAATATCTTCAGTTACATTCACACACTGGTTGTGGGAGATTCCACATGAAAACATATATTATTATTTAAAACACATTTAAAGATACTGATTCACTAGAAATTGATGGTCATCGGGCATTTTTATATTTTGCTTATACCCCACAACCCCTTCAATGATTTCAACCTGTGACAGATTAAAAGTCGTTTATACCCGCAGATATCCGTGTTATGTGACTGACAGGGAGGTTTTCCACGACATGTCATCGTGCAGGAAAAATAAATAAAATAAGATAAGCGTAGAAAAAGTTGCACACAAACAGCCAAAAAGCTGGAACGAATCATGTTTCCAGTTGCCGGCCGCTTCGCCAAAGCCAATGATCCGCGGGGCTGACGATAACTGCCGAGCTAAAGTTATATATGTCAGAGCGCGGAGACGCTCTAAAACGATTACACCTAAAAAATGTCAAAGGTAGAGACAGAGAGGTTGGGATAAATCGAGTGTGACGCGTGGAAATGTTGTCGGGCAAGTTTGAATGCGCGCTGCACTGCGTGTGTGGAGTGCGTGCGCGTAAAATGGCCTAAAGTGCACATCAAAGGGAAAGACGGTGTGGTGGGGATTTTTTTTTCTTTTTAAAAAAAAAAAAGGTTTTCATGTTAAATAAAATTAGGCTATAGTTAAATTGTAACGAAATATTTGCTTCAAGGTGCTAATATAAAGCAATTGTTTGACAGTCAGCTTATTTAATCATTTTTTTAACGTCACCTCTTGGTTTTTCTCTCAAGTAGATGCAGTGTTATTAAATCATGATCCTAAAATGTGTTCATATGCACTTGTCTAACGTTAAAGGCCCCTTTTAAGAAAAAATACCCCCACAAAACCCAGGAGCAACAATACATAGCAAGGGTATATTTTTTTTTTAAAAACCATTCCAGATAATTGTGATGATAATGAGCTGAATTTCATAATCACGTATTGTAATGGTAATATAGGCATGCTGAATATTAAGTGGGAAAGGCTGTGGCCTGCTTTAGTGACCAATGAGTTAAAGAAAACGTAAGGAACAGCAAACAGCTCTTGCAAACAAAAACAAAAAAAATGTGTTAAACTTTATCATCTGCTGAAAATAGTGCATAAGTAGATGGCCCACATTTGAGTTTATAAAGTATTTATTTATTTATTTTGACTGTCTTTCAATACAAGCTTCTTATAATTGTTTATTAACAAGCTTTCTCCCCTGCAAAGCATGACCAAAAAGAAATACACAATAACTCTGTAGGTCTAAAATGCCAGCACGTTTGGGACATCTATCTATTCATTGTTTGTTCAAGGAAATTTCCTTCATCTGTATTCAGGCAACTTTCCAAACAGCTTTCAGCCAAAAGTAATTTATAGGTCCTTCTTTCTTTTTTTTTTTTTCTTCCAAGACAGAGAATATTGAAGGAAAAAAAAAAAACTGGAGCAAGACCCGGTGACGTTTTGTTTGCGAGCTCTCTTATGCTTTATTTTTGAACCGTCAGGCCGTGACGAGGCAGATGTGAGATGAGAGACAGAGGGAAAATGGTTGATGGACAGGGGGGAAAAAAGCAAAAAAGAGGGACATTGAGGAATGCAGCACGAAGAGAGACAGGAGAGCCTGATGGACCTTATTTTCTGGATGGGGGAGCTCCAATATATTCTGCTTTATCTCGGTATTTTTCTCCTGGAAACAGTAAATCAATCAAACATTTAAGGAGGTGCTGGCTCTTAAGTCAGCTCCTATAATAGGTAAATAAATAAAATACAACTGAGATCCATAATGACATCCCCGGCTGTCTCTGTCCCTCTCTGATTCAGCAGGATGAAAACAAACCTGCTGCTTCTGCCAACAGTTTCCTCCCTCCACTCTGGGTACAGCTTTTCTGGAAAGAGTCCCCAAAGCCCAGACCTGTTATTTGGCTAAATCTTTGTGTCCAATTTGCAACAAACACCTCCTGAGCTTGCCTTGTCAAACGAGTTTCTGGGATCAAACAGCTAATTTCTTTGGTCTGTGGGACAAACTCATCCAGTTCGAAGCCAACATCAGTGCTGGACTCTTGTGTTGTGCTCCATATTTATATACTGTACATATGGATGCAAAAAAACAAACAAACAAACAAAAAAAATTAAGTTCTTCATTCAGGAGAAAAGTTTTATTTTAATGCTAACAGGATATGACCATGCTTTATTCTGCAGCTAGTGCTCAAATCCTTGAAGATGAGAACTTGTATGACTTATTCAAAATGTCATGCTACAGAGACTGATAAATAAATGCCTTTATAGAATGTATATGATTTTATTTATTTATTTATTTATTTTTGCTTTTACCCCTATCACTATTTATAGGTTTTGAAAATAAATTTCAAACACATAATCCCCATCTTCCAGCCCAAGAATGGTGAGAGTCTGAACGCCTAATGCCGACAGTAAATACACAGATAAGTGAATAAATAGTTATCTGGAGGTTTTTGTAGGTCACAAGTCATTCCTCGCCATCTCTTTACAAAGCAAGGCGTATTTCATGCCCTGGCCCAGATAGGAGGGGTGAAAGGAACCATTTCGTTTACTCTTATCAGAGAATGAAGGAGAATGGTTGAGTAAGGGAGGGTGGGGAGGGTGAGGGGGGTGTGGGTCGTCTCTGCAGATACCTGTGGTGAGGAGGACACAGCGCATTTGGCATCTATAAACGAACCTGCAGAAATCAGAAACTGCAGCTTTTATTCGCTGAGAGGCTCAAAGAAATAATAATATGGAATGAGGAGAGGAAGGAGAAGGAATAATGCCCATACGCAACGATACAAAGCATTCTCAGAAAGCATGAGAGTATAAAAAAAAGACCTGAATTTGTCCATGTAGGTCAGCGGGCTCTTTCTAGTGTGGTCTCTCTGTGTCTGCTGAATGGGGCTGGCAGCGATTTGATGAAGATTTCCTGTAAAGTCATAGGAATCAGTCACGGTAAATAAGCGGATTGCTCCTTTATAACAAAGAAAAAACAGTAGGGTTCACAGGTTCCCCGTTGGCTCAAGGGTCAGAGCATTGACTGTGAGCAGCTGGGGAGCTTTGTTGTATGTTGTTTTCCCCCTTTCTGATCATGAACTTTCTTTTAAAACGATAAAATGCCCCCTGTCTCAACAGCTAAATATGAGGACCTAAGGACAGGGAGTGGTGTATGTTAAATAGGCTGTACCCAGCCCCTTGCAGTAAACTTGTAAAGGTTTATTTTGAGGTTTTTGCATAGAACAGACTTTTCACACTGCATATTATCAGCAGAGAAGAATTTGAATTGTCCATTAATATCAAACTCTGTCAGCAAGCTCATAGAAAACCAGAAAGTAGTCCACACAGAGTTAGAACTTGTAGCTTATTTGGCAGATATGTACTATGAATGCTTGTTCTTACAAAATACAGTACATGCGGAAACAAAAATGTACTTATATACCGATTCTAACAGGTTGCTTTCTGTTTCCAAAATGTAATTTTGAGCTGCTTATGTAATACAAACTGTTATGTCAGCGGGCACTTCAGGTTTTCTACATGGTGGTTGTATGTTGTAGGCTGCTACTGACTCTGTAAACCAACCGACCATTTTTCACTCAGATATTATAGTGTTTATTCCTATAAGACATACCGAAAGCATAAAGAGAAATAGGTGTATTACTTAAACACAAATTTAAGTCAGTCGACAAAAAAGCTGATGTAAAAGAAGACTTTGGAGGTAAACTTCTGATATAATATATCCACAGATGCCAGATCAAATGCTTGTGCGGACTGAGTGTTATCTGCATTTACCCCTCCAAATTGTTTAAA
The DNA here is from genome assembly GCA_037176975.1 of Arrhamphus sclerolepis. NCBI lineage: Eukaryota > Metazoa > Chordata > Actinopteri > Beloniformes > Hemiramphidae > Arrhamphus > Arrhamphus sclerolepis. The sequence continues at coordinate 6,991,336 of JBAMYA010000001.1, read as the reverse complement.
ATCTATGTCTTTCATGGCTCCCTCCCATTTACATATCTGTAAGAGCAGAGATGATGCCGCTCTGCTGACATCATCATCATGACCTTCTAATGATGATATCCTGATATGTAAAGCATGTTAAGTGCACCTTTGCTGCCATGTCCATGCACAGGAAACCAAAAGTTAAAAAAAAAAAAAAAGACAAAACATACACTTTTAATTAGTGACCTGCTGATTTTTTTTGGAACAAATTCTGAATTCTTTTGACATATTTTGATGAATTCATATTGTCTTTAAAGCTCATATTGGTTGTTAAATTTCATGCCATTTAGTTGCTGAGCCTTTTGCTGAGCCCAGCTCACAGGGCAATGCATAAACAGATATCACTCCGTCTATATATTGCTGTCTTTTGTAAAGAGTGATTGCTTTTGAAATTGTGCTGTCTGCAGTTGGCGTCTGCATAATGAGGCTTCTTCTATCTGAAAATAAAATAATAAATAAAGCAGTAGGCTACAGGAGAGAGTGACCATCCACATTAGATGTTTGAAAATAGCTTTGTTTGATTCCACAGAGAGAAGCTCTCTGGACTTTCCATTTCTCTATTTATCCGCCATGCATTGTTCTATTTATATTTGAGCTGGAGTGAGCCGTGCGTGTTCGCGTGTGTTTTTGTGTGTATGCTTCCTTAACTTATGCTGATGAAGAGTCGACTGGGGGACTGGTTTGGGGGACAGCTCGCTGTTCTAGGCAGTTTCCCTGCTGGGGTTACGTGTTTAAAATCTATTACCCCCACAGCTAGGATTAGTGTGTGTGAGAGAGTGTGTGCGTTTCCCCTAAAGACATAATCACTATGGTAATACAAAAGCCAGTGGATTAAACGGTAGACAAATTCTAGTTGATTTACACTTTGCCTTTGGTGCGATTCATATGTATATATACAGTATGAACACTGAGTTGTTTTTTCTTTTTTTTTTTTTTTTTTGGGGGGGGGGGGGGGTTTAGCAGTTTAATGTAGTTTAACTTATAACCATCAAAGCCTGAGCACATCTGCATGACGCTATTTGGTAAGCGCTCAGGACGACACACCTCCCAATTAAATTGTACAACTAGTTTTACTTTTGCCCTGAGGGAGACTCGCACAGCAAAAGTATTCACAATAGTTACAGACCATTGCACTTCTCAACCAAAGAGGGGCGCTAAAGAGCACAACAGTGACGCTTGAAACTGCCATATAAGTACCCAAGACCTGGGCTGAAAATCTTTTCTTAGCTCCATGGGAGGAAAAACAGACGGTCTTTTAAAATAACAGTTACTTTTAGAGTCTTTTTTTCTTCTTTAACATCTCATCTAACAACTGTCATGACACCTGTGGCTGTCTGAACCCCCATATTATCCGTTGCATTTTCTACTTTCTCCATTTTGAATCTCATTTTGTTTACATGAACTCAAAATTAGGGCACTTAATGTCACTACATAGCATAAACATTTATTAGAGACAGTGGTCCAGAAACAAAAAAACAGCATGAAAACATATCAGACCAGCTGACAGTAAAATCCTCAACTCATCTAGTGTACAAAAGGAAACAAAAAAAATAAAACTAATGCAGTCTCTATATCATTTCAGAAAATTGTTGATGGAATATTTAGTGTGTTTGGACCAGGGTAGCGAAGGAGAAGAAAACTATAGGGGGCTTCTTTTAAAATATGCACTGCAGAGGAACAAAAAAAAGGCAGAATTTGCATTAAAGTCTTAACAGATTTTTTTCCCCTCTTACAGGCTAACTTGCACATTCAAATTTCCCATTTATTCCCATTAGTTCCCATTGTTAAGTTT
>JBAMYA010000001.1:6967702-6980198 GCA_037176975.1 Arrhamphus sclerolepis | reverse complement strand
GAGGGAAGCCTGGATGTCCCTGCTCAGGCTGCTGCCCCCACGACCCTGTAATGGATGAAGCGGAAGAAGATGGATGGCGAAATAAGAGAGAGAAGGAGTGAGCCAAAGAGACAGACAAAAGAGAATGAAGGTGTGTGGGGGATGAGGAGAGAAACAGACACAAAAGGAAAGGAAAGAAAGGAAAAATGAGGAAAGGAAATGAGAAGAGAAGAGAGGAAGAGGGGAGGAAAAGAAGAGAAAGGAAATAGGAAGAAAAGGCTTGCATGAGCAGCCAAGCAGGAAGTGTGAGGCCCCTCTGCCATGTCAGCCTGCCTCAGCCACTTCACACGCGCTCACACACACATACACACAGTTTTGCTCCCACGACGGTCATGTTCTCTGTGTCACTCAGAATCTCTCACACAAACCACTTCACACACAGTGATATCTCCTCTCCCCTTCTGCAGGATCATTCGGACTAAGGTTCAGCAGCAGCCTGGTCAGACGGGTCCAGTGTCGGCTCACAACTTAGGTAGGTCGCTGCAGTGAATTCTTTCAACTGAAAAGCCCGTTTTTATGAGAGAAAAATACAAAGTCTTTATTGGAATCTCTGTTGCACAGTCTGCTAATCAACATAAAGTATCAAAAACTGTGGACCTTAACCAGCAAGATGTGAGACGTTGCACAGCACAAAATTTACAGTCTAAATGTAAAATAGCGGTTAATGAAGAGTCAGGCTTTGTGACTGGTGACTGTGACAAACTGGTGTGTGGGGGTGACTGAAGTGACTGCAGGTGCAAAATGAGGGATAATGTCCACTAAAGGTTTTCAGACTTGAAATATGCAAAAAAAAATTTAAAATGGTATTTTTATTTTCTTATGTCAAGATGGAACATTCCCAGTGTGATAGTTATGTAGACATAGTTTTTAGAGTAGTTAATTTCATTTGAAACCAATGGCATTTGTCTCGATAGCCTAAACCAAAGCCGAGACCTTTTCCTAAACCTAACCAAGTTTAGGTGCTTAAAGCTAACAAAGCAGCAAGAACACAGAGAAAGGAAAAATAGAGGAAAAGTGTAAAATTGGAGACAAGAAAAGGATAATGTATGCACATCACACATAGAATTTTAACCAGTCTCCAGGGTGAGAGGGTTCTTTGCTAATGTAACAGAAATGATAGTTTTTCCATCCTGAACATGAAAAAGAAATGTAACACTGTTCACCATTTGCAGTGAAACATGAAAGGTGATCACATCCCTGTGCAAATGATAATGTTTTATACAGTTTAAGGGAATTAAATGGGCCACAGGTCTCCAGTCTGCTCACTTCTTCCAAAATATCTGCATTGTTTGAGATCTTTTCTGTAACGTTGAACGACTGTGGAAAATTTCAATTTGGACTCAAATTTCATTCAGTAACTCAGTATAAAACATTATCATTCAGTAACAGGATGAGCAAACATTGCACTGCAGACAAGAACTCTGAAGTAACGTAACAGCATGCTAGCCAGTACTACACCAGTCAAAGAATTGTGTCATAACTCCTCTGACGCATGTTTCATCTTTAAACTCCAGACTTCCATGTGTTTTGTTTTTGTAGACTAGCATGAGGAAGTCTTATTTGAGCTGCAACAGTATTTTTGTAATAATGGAACTGTTGTTAATGACGGTGCACTCAAAGAAAATGGGATCTTCAGCTTCTCACTGGGGATACAGTAACAGATGCCAAATAGAAGGCATTTTTTTCCAGGTGTTGAGCAAAGAACTTGTACTTGGGCCAAACCACTGTGAGAAGTAAAGCCTTTATTTACTTCGAACGGCTTAGTATCGCATGGTCCTTGTTTATTTTGAATATAGCATATACAGATTGGGAAGTGTTGCGTAATCTGTTAAAATGACAGGCGTTCAAGTAGGTCTGGCACTATAACGGCTGCTCTTTGCAGTTATTGCTTGCAATAATTTCAAGCATGGAGACACATTTCTCTATTTCCTATTAGCAAGTAAAGTCAGTCATGTTTTAATGGGATGTTATGGTTTTATGTGTAATGGCATGCCACTTTTCATGCTTCAAGTCTATGCATTTTAAATGACATGGTTCAGATTAGGGTTAAAGTTTAGTTTATGGAGTCGTACCTCCACTGTACGTCATGTAAAGTGACATGCAAAAATATTAAAATGTTAATGGCAGATTCTTATTTGAGGGTCTTCATCACACCTTTTCTCTAAGTAATTATCCTTTATAGACAGAAGCAAAACATACATTTGACTGACACATTATTTCCTTTTAGCTGAGCGCACAAGTAAAAACGATAGCCTATTTCGCTCTCTCTCTCATTTCCCTGCAGAGGATTGTGTTTGGGTGTCTCTCATATCTTTATAATCGCACATTGTCTATTAATCTAAATTAATTTTACACACAGCACGCCCCGACTCCTGCCTTTTACTCACATCTAGCAGATACCCCCACATCCATACACATCTAGATGCACTGCGATGTACACACACACACACACACTTCTGCATGCACACGCTTTACAGATTACACAGATAAATGGGTCCCACTCCCAGGCGGAAAATTGAACATTTGGATTTGCAGAATAAGAGCGTTACGTTCTGATAGAAAAGGAGTGAAAAGAAAGAGAAAGAGGAATCAGATAATTGAAGAGCTAAATCAAGTGATGAGAGAAGAAGGGATATGCATTCATTATACTCTCCTTGTCGTTAGCGAAGGAGTGCAGCTGGAGGGGACTTTGATCCCTTGGTTTGTACTTCTTTTCCCCCCTTATATCCTTTTTGGTCTTGTCTTTCTGTGTTTGGGGTGGTCTGCTGGGAGAGGGGATTAGGATGGCTGTCTCCACACCTTTCTGTCCCTCCTGGGATGCCTTACTGTCACTCAGCCCGACGTCCGCTTACAGGGGCGCAGATAAGGGACCAAAGAGAGAGTGGCTGCATGTGTCTGTGTGTGTGTGGTGTGAGTGTGTGCTGCTGAAGCGGTGACAAGTATGTCGCCGTGTCACCCAGCGAGGAACTTGTCTCCTCTCGGGGGAAGATTAAAGGAGAAGACAACAAGGAGCAAAACACCTACATCAGCCTGTCTTTGCGCTTTCTTCTCCATCTTCATTTCAGTCTGTTTGAGTTTTAGGAAGTCTGATAGTACAATTACAATGTGTTTCATTAAAAAAATTAGAGATCTAATTTGCGTGAGATTCTTTTGCTTTGTATAGTGAAAAACAAATTTAGAAATTATTCAGGAAATTGTCAACTTTTGAAATCTATAAGCTTTTTCTGAAGTAGGTAAATACGTAAAACCTTTATTCTCATGGCATATGCAATAATTCAGCAAAATTGGTAACCACTCCAGTGTGCATACATACAATAACAAACAAGACAGAAGATATATAATATAAAAAAAAAATTAAGTGTAAAACAAAAAAAGAATTAATTGAAATATAACATATTGAGTTCTGATCCTAATTGTGTAGCGTTGCCAAAAATAGAACTAGCCAAAGTCCATCTAAGATGTTTGTGACATGTTTTGTTCAAAAATACCTAAGGGATACATTAGAAAAATACCATTTTCACCCAAGACCATTTTACCCATGTCAGCTAGTTTTAGGGGGTGGAGTCAGTCACTCGACTTCACTCCACTTCTCTCTGCCATGATGTTGGTGTCCGTCTTTTGAAATTGGTGTTGAAGCTTTGAGCTTACAATTTCACAGGTACAGCAAAGGCATTGTGGGAGACGAGACTGAATTTGTGTCGGTTTCTCTCTCATTAAAGTGGCACGAAGGAACATTGGGAACTTTTATCTCAGTGGGTCGCCCGCACGCAGGTCAAGCTGCTTTTACAACAGTCGGGGTCTTACTGTTTTCCGTCTCTTTGTTGGTGACTCAACTTCTTTGAGACTCTAAATGATGTTTATCGTGACTTCTTATGTGGCTTTGTGGGCTACTTTCATCATTTGCAAGTGTAGTTGAAGCTAGAGGTGATAAATAAAGTGTTTTTATGTCTCTTTCTTATTTGAGGTTGAATTATTATTTCTTCAGGCAGCACTTAAAGGTTCTTAAATAAAGCTCAGTTACAGAAAAGAATCGTTCTGTTATGTTCATATAGTGTTTGGAAAGACAAAAACAAAAAATTTTTCCAAATCCCTCTCACAATATTGGTCCATCCGTGCATATTTATACTTTAGAAGTTCTCTAAATTGTCAAAACTTTTGCATGTACCATGATTACTGTTTGATTAAAAGTACAAAAAGTTTCTGTGAAGTTATTAAAGACTAATTTCTCAATTTTGTTTGCGCAAACGCTTGCATTTATTCCGCCTTTTCACACCAATCAATACCCCAAATTTTTTATGCTATCCCAAATAAGACTGTAAAGAGACAAAGAAACTATTCTTTGATTTCTCAATGCATCCTTCAAACTGATTTGTCTGCAGCAACGTCCGTAGCTGCCACACAGGTTTCAGCAGTGACCAGCGACTCGGCGGGCTCCTCGTACTCCATCAGTGGCATCCTGGGTATCAGCTCAGCTGCTGACGTGGGCAAAAGGAAGAGAGATGAAGGTGAGCAAATGGAAGTAATTTTTCTATTCTTGGGTAGGGGCCCAGATGTCCACAAACAGAGCAAGAGTAGACTTTTTTAGGCTCCCAAATTATTACGTGTCTATGTCTGCCTTTTTAATTAAAGCTGTCATGCATGAAAAACTGGCAAAGTTACTACATTTTCAAAGCTTCAAAAGCATTTTGTAAATTGCACCTCAATTTTGCATTATGTAATAACTGCCGCAAAGGGGATATAGCACAATTATACGATAAGAGAGGGTATGAATGTGGATCTAACCCAGTAGTCTCTGAGGATTTTCTAACTTCACTGGTTATTGTGTCTAATTAGGGTTTTGGCATTAAAAAAAGCAACTTACTTTGAGACTTTACATTGATAGTATTAGTGAACACAGGCTTTGTATTTATATAATCATGAAAACATGTTGGCATCATGTTGTGTCAATACTGCCCTTCCCAAGACAACAAGCAATGTAAAATACTCCCATCTCACAATTTCAGTGCATTTACTGCAACAATGCTACACTTTCATTTTCTTGTGAGACCAGGCTGCATGAGTACAAACACATGTGCAAACATACAATATCTAACACATAAAATGCAATGGGCAGCCTGGTGTGTGTGTGTGTGTGTGTGTGCGTGTGTATACACATATATTGTGTGGAGGCTCTTGACCAGACATCTTCATTGGAAACACACATTTGTTAACCAGCACTGCTTCACTGGAGAGTTACCTGAAAAGTCAGTTTAGATATTCAGTATTGATCATACTGTATGTGCTGTCCTTCTGGATCAATGTTGCATCCTGGTGGAGGTGTGAGCTTTCGTGTGTGTTTGGTAGGAAGTGTTTTCACATGTACGTTTCTACTTTTTCAGCATGATTATGAGTGTGTATGTGGTTGTGTCAGAGGCATTAAAAAGCCATCACACAGACGGTCTCCTGCGGTAAATGAGACAGCACCAGATGTTGGAGCGAAGGGGGGGGGGGTTGACAGAATTCCACCAGGGGCTATTTCTTTCTCTCACTCATTTGGTCTCTCTCTGACACACATACACATTCGCACGCATACAGAGTGTGTGGGCTCCTTTTCCCACAGCTGATGAATTTTCAAATCATTTCCTGTAGGTTCCAGGTGAATCCCAGATGAACTGTGATGTGCTTGATACAGCCCACTTACCCATCAGTGGAACACAAAAACACGAAGCCAAACACAGACAGAGACACACATACATTTATTCTAGTGTCAGCGTGGCTCAACTAAACTGAACTCAACAGTGGTTGCCCCGCAGTAAGTGAGTTTTCATGTAAATCAAAAGTTTCACGAACAGCTGGGAGTGTTACTTTCCTGTCTTTAATTTGTATTTTCAGTTGTTGTTTTTTTTTCATGTCAGACATTTACATGGAGAAGTTCTTCCAAGTGGATAACTCATCAAAAGTGTTGCATTCTGTTGAATTTGTACGTTAGACGGCATCATAAAGTCAATAACAATTTACGAGGGGTTATATTTCTATGCATAATAAACATGGTGTATTCAAATCATTTCAGGGTGACATGAAACTCTATGGTAAGAGACTTTACCTGAGGATTTCAAATAACTAAGTGATTAAGTGGGGATTTCCTTGATCGACAGGGTGGGTCCATGAGAAGAACAACTTTTCATGTATCATGAAGTCATCAGCCCAGCCAGTGGAAACAGTATTATAGCAGGTCCTGTAACAAATGTGGACACTGCGATCAGTTTCAAACTGCTTTGATTTTGTTTCCCTAAAGAAGGAGGTAATGTTTATTTGGTTGTGAGGATGCAAAAAGTATTTTCCAGCTTTGCTTAATTGCTTTAGCATTACTTTCGCATAGCCGTCCCAAATAGAGAGGTTGGTGTGTAATTCTTCTTGTTGCAGTTTCTCCAGTTGATAAATTTGAAGGTCCAGATTCGATTTTGTCTTGTACGTATACGGCTGGATTTCTGGACTTGTCATTTGTCTAAAGTGCAAGTAATTTCTTAAAGTTTTGTTCAGCTTGGTTTGGAGCAGCGCTTCTGACCTAAACAGGAATTGTGTATGTTCACAAGGCACTCCCACCTCTCACAGAAAGCTTGCAGAAATTCAACCAATCAGGAAACACTTCAGACAGCTCATCTTGTTTACTGGAAGCGTTTTGCTTGTTATAGGCTAAAGTGTGTCTGGAGGTATGTAGGAAATTAAATTAATGCAGAAATACCTTGGATAAGTCAAAAATGGCTGTAAATAAGCATCTGACGGCCACTTGAAAGTAGGTAAATTTACTGCAATCAAAAAAATAAAGGAAATGAAGTGAGTTTATAGCAGACTGATTGACACAGGCCACACATAAAAAACAATGTCACATCTTATGGAATACAAAAACAATTCCATATAAAGTACATTTTTGAAATAATTCTCATTTTGTGCTGTGGACACCTTAACTTACAATCTAATATTGAGGCTTTTGTGAAACACTCACAAGGATACATGATTAATACACAGACATGCAAAATTTCATATTTTACATGTACCTTAACATAAAAATCACAACACTATGACAGACACACATTTAAACCACAACTCAGGTGCAAAATAATTCGTCCTTAGTCTCGCTTGGGGAAAAAGTCTTGCGTTTGGACAAGAAGGTGAGCTACAAGAAATTAAATGTGGGGAAATAAGATTTTTCTCCACTGAATGCAGCTTCAACAACTGGTCAAACAGAACACTTGAAATCACACCTCAAAGAAACATGTGCAGTTAGCCAGCAGAAGTGCTCAGAAAGAAGAAGAAAATGTGGTTGTTGATCAGCTGACAAACACAACAGTAAAAACGAGATGTTTTGACTGACAGTGTCGTAAAAGAAATAAGGAAAATACTAGCAAAAGACAGTGAATCTGCAGACAGATACATCAAAATATACCTCTCATCACTGTGGTCATCAGGCATGATTTTTACATAGAATTTTGTATATGCGTAAATATAATAATTGCTTCTTCTTTTTTTCCAGTTTATCCTACTTTGTGAGCCTTGTGTGCTGTAATTCAGATGGAAACATGGCATCACTTCGTGTCTCACTGAGCCTCTCAGAAAGTGTCATTTGGGCATCGTGCTGCTCGGTGTCATGTTTTGCTTGTGTGTTTTATCTGCAGTGTTTCTGTGGCAGGGGTCTGTGCGGTTGGCTCTGCGGTCTAATTAACAGCATTGCTAATCACAGCTTCCATTAGAGCAGCCCCCGCTGGATAATGACACACATACACAGCAAGGGGCGACAGCAGGAACAGCGTGCGCTGACACGGACAGACAAACACATACACTGACAAACAATGAAGCGAACTCTTCGCATACACGTACACCCATATGTTTGCCGGTGCTGATATTCATGCACACCCAGGTTACAGCCACATGCATAAGGCCAAGAATTTCTCTCTTCTTTTGTTGAGTATATCATATATTTCTATCCTCTTACACGTCGCATGTTACACAGCAACTTATAAGCATACAGACAGCAGCTGTGGAAGTGGTGGGAACACAGGAAGGCAGGTCCAGCAGCATGTGTGCGTTTGTGTGTCTTGGTGGGAGGAGTGTGGGGGGGATAAAGCCCTTTGGTGACCTGTGCCCTCAAGCCAAAGCGAGGGGAAGTAGGGGGTGTCTGGGGGCAGAGTGCAGATGAATGAGAGTCAATGGAAGAACTTGACTTGTGGGGCCAAAAGGGGACTATTGTACCTTCACCTATTCTCTTCCACACTGAAGCTGCCTGTGTGTGCGCACGTGTGGCTGTGTGTGTGAGTGACGGTCTGTGTGTGTACTTCCAGTTTGGATATAGTCTCCAGGACAGGTGGGTCAATCACAGAAAAGAATATCTTGTTACCTTTTTTTTTTTTTTTTTGATTTCCAAATCACAAACTACTCCAGCATGTTTAAAGGAGGGTCATACAGTATAAAGCAATTGCTCAAAGTTCTCTTTAGCGTGGAGAAGAAATAGGTTCAATGACATTTACCCAGAATGCCAAGTTGACCTCTCACCCCCTTGTGCATCCACTGTGACATGGAGCGGCTTACCAGATAAAAGAACCTGGGAGACAGCAAGGGATGGAGGATGGAGGAGGGAGCAAGAGAGCTGGGGTTGGGGGGGGGGGTCAACGCCCTTTACTCCGAGCGCTGCTTGGTACTTCCCAAAACTTTGATCTTTGGAGTTTGGACAGGACACACACACACACACGCACATTTAGCTACAGGCCAGGTTGTGAGGTCAGACAACACTTGTCCTATCACAGTGATAATCTATGTCAAGTGCAGTAGGATACACACAAGTGGCTGTCCAACCCTCTGCAGGGTAGAACACACACATCCTAAGCAGGCGACAAGTCTTACTCCTACAAGTGCTGGGATTTAATATTTCCAATACTTTCTAGGTTGTTGGGAAAAAATGGCAACAGTAGACTGAGATGATTATTGGGAGAGAGACAGAGTGAGAGGGAGAGAGAGACGGAGAAAGCGGAAGAGAGTGAAGAAAAAAGCAGAAAGAAGGGAACAATGAAGGTTCATTGTTTGTTTTGTTCTGCTCTGAAAAAGAGGGAAGAGAAACGTTTCCCTTCTGAGACTGAATCACAGAGACAGAGGCAGCTGTGAGTGCTTGTGTGTGTGTGTGAGCGTGTATCCGACAGTGAATAGGATTTAACCCGTCACGGCAATGAGTTTCTTTACCCATCCAGGGATACAATGAGACCAGCCGGAAATCAAGCTATACCCACCGCCGCCTCATACACACCAGCGCATGTGTGTGCTGCAAACCTACACTAATCCATACACATGAATGGACATTATTGATTATAATACGTAAAAGCTTTATTCTCACTGCTCGACTGCAGTATGTTCTGTCATCCTCTTCATTTTGTCTTTCTTTGGTCATTTGGAGGGGGGTCGTCGCTGTGGCAAGCTTTGGTCGGTCTCTCAGTGTGTGTATGTGTGTGCGTGTTTGGGAGCAACAGTAAGAAAGCAGAAAGCAATAAGCTGGCTGAAATGGTGCCATCAGAGCTACATGATTGATCAATTGAATTCCATCACGAGTACTGGCCGGTGGGATTAAATGGGTTGCCGTGGGTTACCAGGCTAAAGCATCATACCGCCTTTATCTCCCTCCTGATTGGTCTGTCACCAGAGACTTGGACCATACACTCACACTGTTCCCAGCATCTGTATACGAGTGTGTGTACGTGTGTGTTTTTGTCTGTGTGATCACAGATGTGAAAGAGAGATTATGATCAAGGAGTGCGTTTGTTGGAGAATAAGTGAAAGAGGGTTTGTGTACTGAAAGGGTATAGCGAGGTTTTGTAAACTTCACAGCACTGTTTGCTACTGATGCTGTCTTCAAATATGAAGTTTAGATGAAACAAACCATTGTACTGATTGTACTGTATCTGCATTCATCATTTTACATAATGTTGAAATTTGTTTCACAGATATCCAGCTGAGAAAATTACTCAGTAGATGGATATGTTACCCTTATTAAAATAACATTTAGTCTCATTTCATTGTGGGTCCTAATTACTTAAATCTGCTCTTGAGTAGATATGAGGTGTGACAAGAAGTAAAAGCGATTTTAACAATGAAGAAATACATCTGTTGGTTAGTGCCCTTATTCAGCTTTTATCATTAATAAGTGTCAGAATACAAATGTGCTGTTTTATTTCCTACATGTCAGCTTAGATAATTAAGTGAAACTGTTTTTTTGTTTTGTTTTTGTTTTAACAAACCGTCTAATCCTGAAATTATCACCAAACAACGTCATAGTCGGATGACTCTGATTACTTTCTTACAATTTTTGAATTTCTGTCATATTTAGTTGGCAACATGCTTTGAACCCACTCAGACCTCATACTTTATTGGAAACAGTTATTTAAAAGTTAAGTTTTATGAAAAATTGATATTAAGCATTAAAGAAATTTGCTGCTCAGTCTCTGGATAAATTAAAAAAGTTATATAAAAACTGTTTGAAAGGTAAAACCTTCTGTTTTCAGTCATAAATTACTAATTTTGCCCAAATGTTTATCAAAACTTTAAAAAAAAAAAAAATTAATATTATAATTACTTGTTTGTCTTGAAAGGGTTGATAGATTGATGACTGTCCAGAATGCATCCCTGGACAAAGGGGTGAAAAGACAGAGTCACCCTGAAAAGGAAGAAGCAGGTACAATCAAAGTTGTTGTGATAAAAGTGCCATTTCAGGCTTGGAAGATAAAAGTAAATATACTCTAGTCTATCCTTCCAGTGGATGACAGGCAGAGTACATCCTGGACAGGTTGCCAGTCCATCGCTGGGTTAACACGAAGACAGACAGCTGTGCATGCTTACTCATTTGGAATCACCAATCAAAGTAAACATGCATGTCTCTGGACTGTGGGAGGTAAACGGTGCACATGGAGAGCATGCAGACTCTGAACAGAAAAATACAGCCAGCTCTGGCAAGTGTGTGAAATCAGGAATCCACTTAGATCCCACAAAGTGGATTCCAGTCAGCTGACCTAAAGTTTTGTCTCCCCTCCAGCTTCTCATGCATGGCAAACACAATAGAAACTTAAGATTATAACACTTTATTCTATTCTGAGAGAATTCTGAAAGACATTTGTTGCACAGTTGGGTGTTAAATGAATCAATAATAATAATAATAATAATAATGATAATATAAATAAATAAATATAAAATTAATATATAGACCCAGCTTCTCTCCCAGCAAAGATCCAGCAGACCCACATGAGCCTGAATAGGATTGGATAGGTATGAAAATGAGTAAATGAATAAATAATCAGATTTATTAAATATAACTAAAAGTTAAGTTTGATCTCCCAAACTCTAGCCTGGCCACTCACTCCATATTATGAACATACTGAAGCAATGACAACAAGGCGTTAGAGGAGTTTATGCAATGGCTAATATAAAAGTGTCCAAGAGCCGCAGATCAGCAGGTTTTGACTACAAAACCAGCAAAAGTCAGTCACCTGCATTTCTACTTTACTGCATGCCATTTTGGATGTCTGAGTGGTTGTGTGCCTAGTTTCATACAGTGGCTATTTCTACTGCATTTGTTGGTACTAACCCCTAGAAATCAAAGTTGAATCCAGAGGAACCGGAGTAATTCTCTGTTTCACTGATTTCAAGAATTAAGGGTGGCTGCTCAAGCGAGCCAAGTGAGCCAAGTGAGCCAAGCGAGCCAAGCGAGCCAAGCGAGCCAAACGAGCCAAACTCGCGATTGTTCAGACTAAATGTGTTGGGCACTTTGGGTGGAAACACAGCCTTATTGTTTCTGAACTGAATGGTCTGGTCATCTGTGGCTTTTGATTTCACCTAAGGCAGCAAAGTTTGGGTCACAATGGGACAAGAAGGTTTAAAAAAAAAAAAATTACTCAACAGTTGACTCCTTGGCTCCGTGGCTCAATACTTAACTACTGCTATAGTAATAGCACAAGACAGTCAAGTAACCTACCAGACTGTGTTTAATCAAGCTACTTTGATGATTGTGAGTGGACCAAATGTACATTTTATGGAGGTTTTGATCATATCTGTACTCTTATGAGGTTAGTTGGCAAAAAGGCCAATAAAATTTGAATGCAAAAATGGAAAGCAAGTTACTATTCCTGCTCAGTTGTAGCTCTGAGCTATAGACAAATACAGGAAAAATATCAGCAATTATTTTTCTTGTTAAACTACAAACTACAGAAATAAGATCCAACTTGTGACAAAAAGAAATTATATCTTTATTATGGAAGCAATTAGAGATAAAGGAACGATTTCATAGTCCCTGAAAGCCGGAGCTTCTTCCTTCTTACCTTCTTTACTTTGTTTCTTCTTCTTTTTGTCTTGCTACATCACACTGCTTTTTTATCTAAGACCACAGTCTGGCACAAATGAATCTGTATTTTCAGTCAAAATGGGAAAAAAAAAAAAAAAAAAAAAAAAA
>JBAMYA010000001.1:6918915-6967602 GCA_037176975.1 Arrhamphus sclerolepis | reverse complement strand
CACACACACACACACACACACACACACACACACACACACACACACACACACACACACACACACACACACACACAGTGTGAGAAGACTTTTTTTTTTCTTTTTTGGGCGATATGTGTGGTGTCCTTAGAATACCTGTAGATCTCTTGACTAGAAATTACTTTGCTTGGATCTCGGATCTTTGATTTTTAACCATAATAACAATTTTTTTTTTTTTTTTTAAATCTGGAGAATTTTTTTTTTCTTTTTTCATTTTTTAATATATTCCATACACACAGACATTCAATCAACAAATGACTGAATATCCCTAGATATAACCCATATAATGTAATCCAGCAGCCCTTCAGTAAATCTCTCCTTCAAGCTGTGGCGCCTGTTATCATTTTGGACTGAAACGAATACAGTTGCAAGTACAACCAGGTCGGTACAGGTACTGAAATCAAAATATTTTTTGGAATAATATTTTTATGAAATGTCTTATTCATATACCTCAGACTGATTTCTTATCGGAATTGTAAATACAAAAAGACATACATACATTATTTATTTCTTTTTTTTAAGTTATCTTTTGTTCAAGTCATTAGTCATTGATTCACTTAATTCTGCTTCCAGCACTGTGAATGGGTAAGTTCAACACAGAAGAAGAAAGAAAAAACATATTTTTAATGTATTATCAGTCTAGCCACATTGTGTTTGTCTATTATTGCAACTTAGATGAAGATCAGATCATATTTTATTTCAAATCAAAGCAGAAAACTAATCATTTCTGAATGCTACACTTTTTTCTCTTACAAATGATCATAACGCACAGCAGTTGGATAAGAATACATATTATATGTACGTACATATTATTATCATAATGGATCGGAGTTTAGAGTCTAGCCACAAGATGAGCTCTCATGACCATCTGACCCTCCAACTGAAGTGGGAATAATACTAAGACGCTCACAGCGCCTTGCATATTTGCTCACTACCCTGATCAAGATACAAAATATCAATTTAGACATTTGCATTGACAAGCCTTATTTCAAACTCAAAGTATCAGTTTGATCCAGACACAGATGGCCACTGACAGCATCAGTGAAATGTTTATTTGAATAGAGATCTCCCAGAGAGAACAGAGCTTACATGTTTGGAATACAGAATGCAGAAACTGCTAATGATCAACCTATCCAAGGAATACAAATAAGACATTTAATGAAAACATTATTCCAAAAATGATTTAAATTCAATTATATAGATCCATGAATGCATATTTTCAGTCTGATGGATCTTTACTCCTCTGTGATTAGTGAGGTTAAAGTGAGACCAGTTGATAATTTATTGCTGTTGTTTTGTTTTTTTGTTGTTGTTTTGTTTTGTTCTTTTTAAGTTGTGATACTGTACACTAATGTATTTTAATTTCTATGACAGATTTGTTAGGGGAAAAAAGTACAAGTACTTTGAATCACAGATATTCTAAAAAAGAAAAAAAAACTATATAATTAGCTTTGCATTTCACACACTGGCTGGTTCGATGGCTTTATAATCACCTAGATGATGTGATAAATGTTTGAACATAACTTCTATATTAGGCAGTGCAAATGAAACTGCATGGGTTCTGTGTAGCTTGCATGTTTTGTTGCACTGCCCCCTAGAGGCCAAAAAGAGAGGCACAAGACAAAGTCAAGAGACAGAAGCGAGGAAAACTCATTTATCATCAACGACAGAAGACAACAGAGCTCTGCCTCAACTTGCACACCTTTTACTCAGGACAATTATAAATAACTGTGCTCTAATTAGCATCTGGAGGAAACCCTGGCTCAGCAGTTGGCTCAATTTCTTAAATCTAATCAGAAATGAGCTTGGATATGCAAAAACAACAGCCACTATCGTAAAAGAGGACGTCTGCTTTACATTTTTGCGTATTTTCACTCAACCATTGAAGTCTCTTGAGATACAATGTTCAATTTGGGTTTGAGCAAATGAGAGTCTTGAACAAAGACAGGATTAGTCTGGGAGCTGCCAGTGTGGCCCAGAGGAACAAAGAGGGCAGAGAGGTTGACAGATAGAGCCTAATCAGCCTGGCGACTGCTCTGCTGCCCCCAAGGGAACACAGAGCTCTGGAGGATGCAGCACTTACAGACGGGAACCTTAAAGGGAGACGTGTGTGTACATTATATATATATATATATATATATATATATATACACACACACACATGTGTGTAGATATACATAGTATATATGTACACATATATATAAGACAAAAAGCAAATGAAGTGAGAGATAAATCCCAATAATCAGGGAGGTAATGGAAGAGAGAGACAGAGCAGGAGTTTTGCACCACTGCAAAACAATGTCAAAAAGCATCAGCTTACAATGATCGATGGACCAACCAGATCTCTACTGCCAACCCCACCGCTCTGTCAACTATCCCACTATTGGACCACACTGCATAGGGTGATGTCCCCTGGGTGCAAAAGGATAGCATGTCTGTACATTTTCCTGCATGTGTGGTCACTGCAATGGCGAGCAACATGAGTAAGACTTTCTAAAAACAACTCACCAAGGTAAAAATGACAGGAGAACATGGCACTATCTTACTTTTTTGCTTTTTCAGAGGACATAATTACTGGGGGTGAATAAGTATCCCTTCTAATTATCAGAAATAAAAACTAGTCATGCATATAGTTACCATTAACTCTAAAGCTCAACAAATTCTTAAAATATATACTACTAGTGAGTTAGGCAAAGAAATTAGTGAGTAAAGCTCAAAATCCTTACAATAGCTTCTATTTCAAATCAACCCATGAAGAAAATTCTTCAAATTTGTTGCCATTTATTTTACAGAAAATTAAGAAAAGGAATATTAGGTTGTTCAAAAAGAAAAGTCAGCAGTGTCTGCATTATTCTTTTAAAACCCAAAGATTTACTGTATAAATAGAAATGAATTGAATATTTATCTTTCCTGTAAATCATATTTTGCAGCTTCTGGCACCTGTGAACAGGTATTCCGGTCCAGCATGACATCATCATTTCCTGCACTTATGCGTTTTCCCCTTCTTAATTAAAGTATACTGTTCTTCAAAAAAAGTTTGGTACAACTCATGTCACTCAGAGAAATGCACTATAACCACCATGTACAACATTTGCTGCATTCATAAAGGCCACTTGAAATGTGAGTGTGCAGTGTCCTAATTGTATTTTCGTGTTTAGAAATGAAAGCTGTTAGGAAACAACAACGAAAACAACAAAAACACACCTATATTGATGGGGACGTAATTAATGTAACATATTTCAAAGAGAACCTCAGCCCTATGAAGGCACACGGTCTATGTATCAACATGCATCATGGCAAACTGAAGGAACAATGGCTGTACTCTGTAACTTTATCTACCACAATATCTCCAGACTAATGTTTGGTCCATTAGAGAAAAAAAAAAAAGAGAAAATCCGATATGAGGCACATCCCTGCCTAGGAAGCAGGCCAGGCCCACTATCAAACCAGCGCACATACTGTGACGCACGGAGTCTTCCCTTGAGTCCATGATCCATATCCAGTGGGTTTATTTGTGCTAAATGGGGTTTATTTGTGCTAAATGTCATACAACAAATCAAAAAAGTCTAATTTGATTAACAGTAATTTGTCACGGTGACCCAGTTACAGCTGAGAGAGCACTGGGCTGAGGGATGTCAAAGTGATGAAGTTGCACAAATATATGCAAGTTTAGCGGTGCGACTTTGTAGTAACTCAATTAATGTTTGGATTCACAAAAGTGAGATCCAGTTGTTTTTAAACAAGTGCTCACAGAGGCAGCAGGCTCCACCATCAGCACAGGTGTTGCCCCTTGAGACGTCACCGTTCTGTGTTGCACAAGTTAACTTGAAACCTCCAAGTCAATTACCTTTAATTCACCTTCAGTTTCTTCTACTGATGTGACAGTTGATGATTTCATTCATTAAATATTCAGAAATGTAACATGTTAAATCTCTCTCTCTCTCTCTATGGTTTTTGGGAATATATGAAAGGACAAAAGTCAGACTCATCACCATCACACTGCAATTTCCTGACCCTGTTTTTTCACACAAGTCATCACAGCTGTACTGCAGGGTCTTCTATGCACTACAGAAGACAGATATAAAGGATAATCAATAAATAAATAAATATTTGCTATGTTTTGTTTTGTTTTTCAATCATATCAAATTCTAAATACCCACATCTATGTCTCCTGAGACAAGGACCTCATGTGTCCTTTAGAGTCCACATTATTAA
Organism: Arrhamphus sclerolepis; assembly: GCA_037176975.1. Classification (NCBI taxonomy): domain Eukaryota; kingdom Metazoa; phylum Chordata; class Actinopteri; order Beloniformes; family Hemiramphidae; genus Arrhamphus; species Arrhamphus sclerolepis. The sequence continues at coordinate 6,963,351 of JBAMYA010000001.1, read as the reverse complement.
TTTATTTAACTTGTGCCATCTGCACTGGTTTGCGTTAGTCAGTGATGACCCAGTTCAGCTGATTAGCACATTTAGCTTTTGTCATAAACAGAAGTGTCTTACAGAACACAAACACTATGCCAAGTCCTTTATTTTGTTATTGTTTTTTTTTCTTTCTTTTTTTTTTCCGCACTTATTATTTTTGACAGACCAAGAGCTCCATTTTTTTTCGTTTTTACATGTGCTTGTGATTTTTTTTTCTTTTCAAAAACCAAAAAAACATGCACAGAATGCTACTTACTGATTCCAATTATACATGTGGACGATTTCTCACACACCAACATTTGATTTAATTTGAGTCACACATTATCATTCAGCACTGAAATTGCATCAGCACATTGCCATAACCAAATTGTAACCCTGAAATAAAATTAAACTAATTTAAAGAAAAAGAGAGATGTTAACAAGTGACAACAGAATAGCTACACTATGAACTGGTTTCCAAACTGGTGGCAACCCAACAACTATCAGGCTGGGTTGTCATGGAATCACATCAGCAAAAATGGAAATCAACAGAACTCAAGTTTAAAAAAGTTTGTTTGAGCTTTATACACGAGGGACAATAAAATGTGTTTATCTGTTTAAGAAAGACATCAACATATTCTGATTTGTTCTCCCAAATGCTGCATTTCAGTAATCTCCCACAATGCACTGAAACTTTTATTTCTTCCATTTAATCGGTTTTAACTTTTATTGTTTTTATGTAAAGCGTGTTGAATTGTCTGATACATGCCTTGCCTAGTCAGGATGTAGTAAAATGAGTCTTATCACTCTTATGCAAAACAGAGTTAATCTGATTGGCATCAGGAAAAAAAAAAAGCCTTACCAAGGCCTCTTTAGGTCACCCTGCTCAGTAATATCCAAACAGGAGCAGTTGTAAAATATTAGAATATATACCATACACTAAGCAATTCTATCAATCATGCAGTGAATTATATACAGACAACCTTTTTACAAACTGTTTTATTCTAATTATTAATGACAATGATGATGATACACACCCACAGTGTGCATGAAGTGAAAACAATGAACACAGCATGACCCCTGCTGGTAAGTCTGTGTATTGCAACTGCAAACTACAACCTCTATTTTGTCACCAACCAGTTATAACCCTCTGGTTAACAGCAGCAACATGAATCAATGACGCAAATGTGGTCTGAAGCGCATACTATTACTGTTCCTCTCATGATTGTGTCTGTGTGGTGACGCATGTGTTTGCACTCAAACCTTGAAACAACTTTTGGAGGGCAGTTTGGATTGCGGCCCATACACTCAAGAGCAGCGCAGTAAGATCCCAGATTTGGTTTCAAACCAGCTTCTTCTAACAGCATGAAGATGCGGCCGATCTGGTTTAATGTGCCCTACAGAGAGAGAAAAAGACAAAATTAACTCAAATGATGCTTCATCACGCCAGTGATGATGAAACACCATGCAATTTTATTGAGTTACAAATGACATTTTTGTCAAAAACGCAGGGAACAACAGAATGTGCAACAAGACTCAGTCAGTTTTGATGATTCAAGCCTGACAGAGAGTGTGAGCTGTGTTGTCTGCAGAGTGAACAGAAAACAAGTGGGTCAAAGGAGAGCACCAAACTGTCAGCACATACATGACTGTTAATCTATGGATCTATACAGATATGTTAAAAGACAGTTGTACACATCAGCTTAAATGATAAAACTATAACAGCCAATAAAAACACAAAAAGAAAAACAAAATTATACATAAGAGAAATGAATGATTTAAAGAGACACGCTGTGATTATGGGCTGTCTGAAATTAGTTTTTTTTTTATTGATGTCCTCTGACAATTGTCAGGATATCATCTAAATGATACTGAGTCACAAAAATATAAAGATTATCCTCAGAACTTCCATTTTAATAGAATTTTACAAAGTCAGACATTTTTGATTTTCTTTTTCTTTCTGTCTTTGCCCATCATCTATGAGTAAGAGCAGGTCATCAAAGTCTACGTTGCCTTGATAAAGCTGAAGGGTGCAGAACATTTTTTGCATTACACATTATTATTATAACACTATAACATTATTATATACAACAACATTATTATTCTTCAGCTTGGGATCTCACAACATTATCATTTTAGTTCTTGGTGTGAACATGTCCTAAAAATTCATTTTATTTTGACATAAAGAGGTCTGACGTGATCTAAAATGTATTATGACACAATGTTAGGACTTACCTTCTTGGCCCACACTCTCATCATGATGTTGTAAACCCCTGTGGTTAGAAGTTTACGTCGACTCCTTACTCTGTGTTGACTGAGCAGGAAACGATGTGCCCTGTCAATGTCCCCCACAAATATGCATGCATCCAGGTAAGAGCGGATGTTAAGCTGAATGTCCCCACATGCACTTCCTTCCTTGCCCTCCTGCAGGCGCTCTGGGGTACTTGTAGAAGTCCATTGGCTTACTTGCTCATTGAGTCTCTTCTCAAGCTCTTCCACCTCACCCAGTTCCTCATTTCTACCCTGGGAACAAGTAATTGTCTGTTCTTTTGATTCTTTGCCAACAACCTTATTTTTTGAGTCCTTTTGCTTCTGTTTAGATGCTTTATGTGACACTGCTGCTTTTCCCACTGTTAAAACAGCTGCTGTAGCTGCAGGAGAAACTGAGGCACGAATTTCCTCAGACAATTTCATGTCACCTTTGCTCTTTTTAACACCAGGCGATATAGTTTTAAGTGTTGTTCCAGTAGGCAGTAAGCTGCCTTTTGATTTAGCTAATGGCTTCTCTTTAATAGTCGTTTCCATTTTCTTCTGGAGGTGCTGCTGTTTTTTAAGTTTATTTTTCTTCTCCTGAGATAATTTTTCCATCCAGCGGCTTGGCTGAGATTTATAGGCTCCTTTGGCAACAGGCTGTCCAGATTTAGTAATGTCAGTTTTCTCGTGAGCTGAGCCTCTTTGAGCTCTACCCGATGATGCTCCTCTTCCATAAGAGGGAACTTTAACAAACTGCACCTTCGCATGTTGGACATCTAGAACGACGTCAGATTGGAGTTGCTGGATTCTGGCCTCAAGCACTGGGAGACCAAAAAATAAATGATGTGAGAATACAAAATTACTGATTATGTCTTAATGAGGAAAACATACACATGTCCAAATTTTACTTAGCTCATACTGCAAAGTTTAATAACACAGAGCCTAGAACGCATCAGAACAACTGATTATAAATCGTTTGCTTTGAAGGATGCATAGTGTAGAAGAAACCCACAATGGAAAACCAAATATTTGCTCAATATTCATTATGATCATGCCGCGATAACTTACAGTCCAAATCAACATACCGTCTAACAATTGAGACTGTTGATGTACACGTTTCTTTGCATCTTCTGACTTTGGGATAACGGATGAAACATTCCTTCTTTGAAGCAGCACAGGCGTCTCTGAAAAAAAATGTTAATTTATTTTAACATAGTGGTGTGAATGGATGTTTCAAGTCACATAACGCCTGGCTATTGACACTGTTTGCGTTTCTTGAGAAACTTCATAATTAACACAAACTATGCTAAAAGCACATAATGTTTACAGGAGCCTGCGATGGACTGGCGACCTGTCCAGGGTGTACCCCTGCCTTTCGCCCGAAGTGAGCTGGGATAGGCTCCAGCAGACCCCCGTGACCCTGAACAGGAAATAGCGGGTACAGATAATGGATGGATGGATGGATGGATGTTTACAGGAGCCTTAAAAACATTACAGAGATGCCCAATATAGAAAGGGTACAAAAGCATTCTCAACACCTGGATGTGCTTATGAAGGACCTATTGATAACATCCCAGTTCCAGGTACTAAGCAGAAAAAATAGGGAAATTTGTTTTTGGCTGATTCTTCCTTTGTTGCAGTAATTCTTCTTGGAAATAAATCTTAGACCATGACAAAATCTGATTATTTTCCCTTTAAATGCTGCCACATTTATAAGGACCTGGCATTTGTGGAATCAGCAGCAGAGCTGAGTATGTGGGTTGCACCCATGAAAGATTTACCAAATGTTCTTTGCCAATGCCAAACAGTTTTTAAAGAAAGAAAGAAAAAAAAGGCCAGTATATAACAGTATGAAGGACAATGAAAATCAGCTTACGAACTATTACAAGTGAAGTCATTTACTGTTTTGTATTTATGATCAGTTGTTTAAGGCTGAGATAATTCACAGCAGTAAGGATATGAAGAGTAAACTACATTAGAACAAACCTGGAAAACACTACATATCATCTGAAAATATTAAATATCCTGTGATTTAACTGTTTGCTTCACATGTACACAAGGAACTCGGGTAAACTGCCATCAGACTCGACTGTCCTCTCCGGCTCACCTGCACTCCGTCCGACAGCGCCGTTTCTCACCGACACGAGCACCCGGCAGCGGTCCGGAGGAGACACACGAACAGGACACTTTTCAAATAAACTTCGACGACTGAACAATTTAGCAAAGGAGCAAACTCTGAGAAGTGACATGTTGACATGTAATAACCGCGTTAGTTCACAGCTCTACGCGGCCATATTAGATCAGACTGAGGTAATCGAAAAACGAAATGATCGCTGCTGTCAGGCCTGATCAGTAGAATGCGGATAAATGGAGGAAGGTTTTTTTTTCTTTTTTCTTTTTTTTCTCTTTTCTTAATGTAATCTTTAAGTACTGACTCGCAAAATGGCTTACTGACATGTAAAGAGTCAAAAGGTAATGAAAAAACAAAATATGTCTATAAAACTGGTTGTGCACGTGTTTTAACCCCTTGATGTAATTTTGCGTTTTCTAGATTAGGAGATAAACACCAACTAATCATTGCTGAATATATACATATATAGATATTTAAAACTATATTTCTCCCCAGCAGCCTCTCGTGTTCTCAGTGTTTATTTATTTGTTTTTGAGACGTTAAACAAATAATCAAATCAAATAAAATAAATATGCTTGCCCAACAGGTGGCAGTCTTACCACAGTTGATCAAAAACAGCCCACAATGAACATTTTGGTCACCTTCATATTAGCAAAAAGCCCATATGAATATAACAAATCAAATATTCAACTCGTGTAACTTAAAAACTACTGATATAGGCTAGTTTAGTTTTGTTGTTGTTGTTGTCTTTTAAAGCAGATTTTGTAAATTAGTTATAGGTGCCAGAAAATTGCTTGAATGTTGATGATTTGCTTACATTCTGTGTAGACATGGATTCTTGAAACTTGACAATATATGCAATAAGTTTACATTTTATACTATGTAAATATTATGACATCAATAATAGAAGTGATTTAATTTTTGTTAAAGGAGAGAATGTGTCATTTAAAATTGCAAATTTCAAAATAAGTGTGTGTTTTCACTGGACTGCAATGATGCAATAATGTAATACAGTTACTATTACGATTCATTTGATCTAAACTGCTTAGCTAAATAAATCATTGTAATAGATGCTTGATTTATCACCAGGGATGTAAACTGAAGTCCATAGTTCTTTTTAAAACTTGTTAAAATATATATTGTTCTGCTTTTCTACCTACCTTTATAAGTTCATACCTCACACAGTTTAAACTAAATCAGATTCTGGTTCCATTGAAAGTAAAACTGAATTTATGCCATTCACATCCTGTACACTTTCTGACCCCCAGCAATGCCAGCCTCCCCTTGTCACGCGTCCATAAAGAACTCTTAAACACTTTTAGTAGCCCTTTGTGTCTCCACAGACTGGAGGTTAACACAAGGACTACTTGACAGAGAGAAGGGGAGACAAGAGAAGAGGGGGTGGGGGGTAGACAGAGGAGGAAACAGGGTTTGGGCAGTACATCTTTTCTCAGTGGAGGCAGTGGCTGGGAGCACAGCGGTGGGTGTCTGGTGTGTAGCTGTAGGTGAGGATCAGGAGGTGTTTGTTGCCACGGTTCATGAGCAGGGCCCCTTGACAGTCTTGTTTGATGTGGTCGGCCCCTGTCGGCGGCTGGCTCTTTGCGCTGGTGTGACAGTCATTGCCGGGTGAGTGACTGTCAATGCCCCAGTCGACAAAAGAGGAGAAGACAGGCATTCATGGGGTCTGATAATGGCCAGGCCAGGACAAGGCTACCATTCTCGCACACTTTGATCATGTGGATGCTTTTGCACACCTTTGTAGGGGTTCCCTATTTGTTTAACAGATGGAGAGAGCTTTTTTTTTTTTTTTTTTAATGGCTTCACCTGGCCAAGGAAACTAGATGGAGATACTTCTGTGTGAGATGTGTTTACAGCTAAAAGCCTTTGACGTGTTTTGTCAGTACATGTTAATCCTGCATGTTATGTGTGCACATGCATCAGTTAGGACGTGAATTTACAAATAATTAATACATATGGTTAGATCACACTGTAGGGCTAATCTGAGACATCCAGGACATTGACATTAATTCTAATAGAGCATATTCTTATACATATATCACATATTGTTATAATTATTATTTATATATCACTATTATTGACCATTACAGTTCATCCCAGTGAGACACTTCAATCTTACATTTGAGACCTATGTATAAGCCATAGACCTTATTACCTTATTCTTATAAGGTGGTTTTAATAAGCGGGTTCCCCCCAAGGGAACGGTTCTGGAACCATTCCTCTTCATTTTTTTACACTTCAGGTTTCTATTATAACTCTGGCTCTTGCCATTTGCAGAAGTTCTCTCCATCACTGGATGCATCACAGAGGGTAATAAGGAGGAGGCTCAACATCAAAAAGACCAAGGAGCTGGTGGTGGACTTCTGGAGGAATAGAAGCTCACCTAGTCCTGTTTGAATCCTGGGAGTGGAAGTGGAGAAGCTGGGGTCATTTGTGGTGACCTGGAGGTACATATTAACAACAAACTGGGCTGGACACATATCTCTGAAGCCCTTTACAAGAAAGGACAGAGTAGATCATTCAGCATATGCACCACACTGCTGGAAGCGTTCTACCAGTCTGTAGTAGCCAGCGCCCTGTTCTTCTTCTGGGGCGGTGGTATCTAGACTGCGGATGCCAACAGGCTGTTCAAAGTGGTGAAGAAGGCTGGCTCAGTGGTTGTCCTGCATCTGGACAATCTGGAAACAGTAGCTGAGAGGAGGGTGAATAACAAAATCCATGTCAACCTGAAAACCCCCTCTCACCCTCTCCATGCTGAGCTGTGCCAGTTTGGGAGCAAATTCAGCCACAGACTGTTCTTACTCAGGAGCAACATCGAGCAATTCAGATGCTCATATGTGCCCACTGCCATCAGAATGACTGTAGCTTTATTTACTGTAGAATTATTTGCATCATTATATAGTTTTGTTTTTTATTCATGAAGAACAAAGTGTGCCTTCATTTGCACCATTTATCCTGTTCTAGTTTATAATTGTATATTGTGTATTTACTATTCTTTTTAACATCTTCTTGTATGTTGTTTTTATTGTCTGTTTTTTTGTTCTTTTTGTTGTTTTTTTATATATGAACATCTGCTGTAAGTCCCACATTTCTTCTATGGCAATCAATAAAGGTCTATCCTATCCTGTTCTGTTCTGTTTCTGTGTGCTGTGTTCACATATATGGTGATGGTGGTGTTGATGAGAACACTCAAACTCCAAGCAGGCACTGAGAGGGTTGAATGACATGTCTGGCTTACATGGCTGACAATATACCCAGTAAGCAGAGTCAGAACCTGTAGAAGTTCTAGAGAATTCTCATTGTGTGGCCATGATGAAGACCTGTAGAACTACCCCAAGCTCCCACTGATGTAAACCTACCCCATACTCAGCTCTATCATGCTTTTCACCAGTTAAAATTTCCTAATAATGTCCTACATTTAAAGGGTGCAAGGCCAAGCTCAACATCTAAGCAAAGCCATTAAGCAACAACCACCACGGCCTGTGCAAGGAAACGCTAAGTCAGCATCTTTTCAGGGCACACTTACATCCTGTTCCAGCTGCGTGTGTGTGCTTCTGATAGACCAGATTACCTGTGCAGAGATGCATAATCATTCCTGGCAGCTAAAATTTTTCGATCACTTCCTATCCAGCGGCTGGATCACTGTAAGCTACAGTGTGAAGTACTCGGTTCAGAGATTTTCACAGCATCAGATAAACACATCCACTTATCACAATGCTTCTGACAATGAACAATGGTCATGAAGCAGGATATGCAGATGTCTCCAGTGGGGCCGAGTGGTAGTCTGGCCAGTTCCTTTAACTGTGTCCAGATGTTTATCAGTGCACCACAGCTCAAAGATATCAACCACACCTGTGCTGGGTCTGATCTGACAAACCAGGCGCTGTTGCTAAGTCAATAAATTGCATAATCACTAAAACAATCAGAATAGATTGCTTGTGGATGATATAGGTCTGAATAAGGTTCCTTCCTTATGTTGGTTTGAGCTTTTTTGTAGGAAAAATGACATTATTTTCATCTAAAACATGACAAACCGTGAAAATTGAGTATAATAAAAAGAAGCAGTAGACCAAGTGTGAGCTAAAAGAGATTAACAAAAGAGAAAAAGAGTGAGACAAGGATTTAGAAGGAAGGCAAAACAATTAATGATAGGGAGCTATTACTGAGGGATTGTCAGTGATGGGGAGAGGTCAGGTTTCAGACCCCTTTGAAGACTTTGATGGCACAAAACAGGTCTCATTATAGAGATATTATCTCTATTCATACACTTACAGAGCTGCTTCAATCCCTGCTGGGACAGATAATGTTCCTCCACAAGAGAACATCCTCCTTGGGTGCCTGGCTCTCAGAGTGCTGTTCTCAGGTCACAGCACACCCACACAGTGCAGGTCAGCACAATTTTATTCAACACAACACAGCTTAGCGCAACTCAGAGAATATAGATCCGGTATAATCCATTCGTTTTTCTAAGGCTGTGGTCTTACACATCATAGGTTGTCTTTTGTTATTTTGGGTGAAATGTTCAGTTTCAATAACTGTTGGTTGGGTTGCAGTCGTGCCCACTTAAGGATCTGCTGTGATAGATTTCTTGAACTCAGACTGAAAGCACAAATAAGCATAAATAAATAACTATTCCAACTTTGTCATTAAAGGAATTAGTAGCCACTTAGTAGCCACTCAGAAATGTTTGGAGCAAAAATATGCATCAAAATCATGAAAATGATCTCATGTTTGAGATGAGATTTTGTAATAAGTATTTTACTGAATTTTATTACACAGTGCAAACAGCCTTTTTCAAAACAGCCTTTTAAAACATGAAAAAAGAATCATTAAAGGAAGAAAAAGAAAAAGAGCCAAGCACAGTGGTGACATGGTTTGACAAAAATAATAAGCAGACAGGTCATATGAGCTGAGGACTTCTTGGACTGTCCCATCTATTTAGCAAGGTAAGAATTCCATTTTAAGATGAAGTCATCCATTCTATTCAAAATCCCGTAAGAAAGGTGCTTCAGCCCCGCCAGTCTACCCAACTGTATATACCACAGGCTAACTGGGGGATCCGAGGGACACTTCCAGTGAGAGGTAAAGAGCTTCTGTCCCAGCATCAGGGTGGCCTGGATCCATTCTGCATCATAAGGGGGGAAGTTCCACCAGTGAGTCCTCTAAAATTAATCATCTTTGAGAGAAAGGTACATTACAACCAAACCCAGTGATTTGTTCAATGTTCTGTAAAATCTCATGCCAGAAAGTTTGAATTTTTGCACAATTCCAGAGCATATGAAGCAATGTGTCCTCCTCCCCACAGCATCTCCAACATTCTGAGTTCTGTGTAAGTTTTGCTCTGCGTAGCTTAGTTGGTGTCCAGTGAATTCGATTTAATATCTTAAATTAAACTCTAGTTCTGAGCTCTCTGGACATTTTTTTTCCAAAATTTCTCCAAAATTGACTTTGAAGTAACAGATATTAAGCTTTGAGATCATCAAAGAATTTAAATGGCCCCTTCTTCATATAGGTCCCGAATGACAAGAATACCCCTCTCCACCCACAGTCTCCACAGAAATGTTGATTTACCTGTACATAGTTTAGGGTTGAGCCAGATAGAGGCAGTGGAATGAAGATGGGAATTAAAATTTAATAATGAGGCTGACCTCTTCCAGATATACTGTAGGTGGGAAAGAACAGGGTGGGATTGTGCCCCAAGGGGCAGTTTGATAGTATTGCATAACATGTCAAATTGCTGGAAATACCTCTGCGGGATCTTCAGGGCAAGAGTTTGTAATAAATAATTAAATCTAGGAGTACTAATCATCTTAATAATATTAACATTACCCCAGTGTGAGAGAAATAAAGGAGACCATCATCCTATGATAGATTTAAACCTGTCCAGCATTGGCTCAAAGTTTGTTTGAGATGAGATTTTAAACTATGTAGTTTGATAGCCTTTTTAACTTTATTTCTTCAAGGGTTTTTCTTGTGTCTTACAACAATAATAACAACATGCTTATATAGCACCGTCCTCTAGGGACTCAAGATGCTTTTACATTGCAGGCAGCTGTCTCTCACTGCCACACACATGTTCATAAAATAGATTTGTTTATTCGTGAATCATTCCTACACATACTCCTACAAGTCCTGTAATTGCTCCTATCAATCAAATTACATTATAATTGATGTAAATGAGCCTGGCTGGAACAACTTGTTTTTGGACTAACTTACATGGCGGTCACAGCACTCTCAGTTTGCAGAATCAGGGAGGGATTTTGATAGGGAGCTATTCTAACAGATACTCAGAATGTCATCTACATAGATGTAGATGTATATTGTACATCATCCAAAATAACTCTCATAACATTCATAGAAAGTCTAGAGAGTGCTAGAAATCATGCCACTTTTGCATCAGACAGTTACATACGTACATGGACCAGACTGTGTTGCAACATGGATGTTTCGCTCTTACTAAAGTATAGTCACAAATAGGTAACTGGTGCACTGGCCATCACATGCAGCTGACTGATGTTTTAAAAACTTCTTCAGAAAATATCACATTCCACATGGCAAAAACATCTCATATGGTTACCAGGTAAACAACATATGATATGAAAAAAAAAAAGAACAAACAAAAAAAAACCCTCTAATGATCCACAGAAGGGATGGATGGCTCAGTGATTTACATGTGATTTTAATGACTCACAAGAGTTGATGTTCCAACAACAGCTTATAAACTTGAATCTCCATACCAGCCTGTTACAATGAAAAAGTCTTTTGGAAATGAGGTAAGTCTTCATAAAAACAAGAAAAGAAATCCAGTTGCCTTCTGTACAGGCTTTTTTGGATTACCATGATCTCAAACATTCAGACTGTAAAATAGCAAGCCATTGCATGCGAAGACAATAAGACAAAAAAAAAGACACGTTGTGCCTTTGTCAGCTCTGGCACTGAGCTCAGAGCCCAAACATTTGCTTCTTAGGCACCACAAAGCAATCTGCTTTCACATCTGACATTCACATGAGGCCTGAGCTTTGTTGTTGACCTCTGAAGACATGATGACTTTTAAGGACTTCTTCAGTGCATAGAATGATTGTATGCATTTAATTACAGGAAATTTCACTAAAGGAAGTCATAGGCTTTACTTGGAGCTTTACAATTTTTTTTTTTTTTGGCAGAGACCAGTCTTTAAGTTGAAAATTTGTATATTTATTTCCTTTTTGTTGTGCTTTAAATATCAGTCAGCATAAGTGTTTTTTCTTAATTTAACGAATTCATGCTCTAACATATTTGCCAAATGATGAATAGACACAAATTTGATCCAAAAATACACATTAAATATAAAAGCACTGACACATCAAATGTCAATCTGTGGGAAAATCCTTTTTCTGTCGTCCCTGATCATGATTAACTATTAAAGGGAAACATTTGTTTTTCTAATCTTTTCTCCAGAGTTTTTGGACTTAACTTATTTTGCATTCAACCCCTGTGTTAGGTAAGGGGGTGAATACATTCCCTTCTCTGTGTGTCTCTGTTTGACAAAACATTGCTACCCTAGATTAGCATTCTATCTTTAAATAGTTTATACGGTGACTGACAGGTGCAAACGCGCAGGCAGCGGCGAAACGAGCTGCAAACACATGTATGATGCAAAGCTCCAGAACAAACAAACACAAAAAAACAAATGCTGCAAACAAAAAAATACTGCAATAACAGAAAATAGAAGCAAAACCTACAATCAACAAAACAAATGCAAACAAAAAATTCTGCAACCACAAGCAAAATGTTGCAATCACAGGAAAAACAACTGCAAACTGAAGTGCTCCAGACCACTAGGGGGACCAGACCCTCAGTAAAACCAGAAAGTCAAAATTTAACGTGGGATTTTCAAAAAGAAAGTTGGAGGAAGAAAGAAAGGTTTGTTACACTTAATTTCTTTTTCAAACACGCAGTCCTTTACAGTATTATAGAATAGCAGCATTGTTACATAGGTAATGTTAGCGTTCTAGAGACTTTGCATCAGGGATGCAAACTTGTAAAGCAATGGTATAACCAGTTTGCTGTTGTTTTTCCTGTGAAATACACTTCCAAACAACTCCAAAATATCCTCATTTACATGTTGTGTTTTTTACATTTACATTGTGTAGAGTAAATATTTCAGTATATAGTTTCATGCAGAATGAAGTCAATAATTAAATTATTGCAGTCGAGGTAAATGTAGTAATCTAGAAAAGAAAGGTCAAATTACGACCATTACCATTATTGCATACATCTCTCAAGTAGTTTGAAACTGATCTCTTTCCAGATGGTCATGCAGTACACAGATATTCTGGAAAGATTATGCTTTTTCTTTATTTTTTATGATTAAATTTAGCTAGCTATAGCAGTTGAATTCGTGAAGTGGGATTTGGCTAAGGTACTTCATAGGCTAATGCAACATATTGAATTGTTTCCTGTCAAAGAACAATGCTCTGACTCCACCTGTCTGTCATATCGCTACCCTGGACACACATTCACACACACACACACACATTTTGACACACACCAAACACACAGTGACCCCCAGGACTAAAATAGGCTCTCAGGAGCAGTTTGGAGCAATGAATTGGCTCTATAGCAGGGGATTTTCACCCTCATCCCCTTTTTCTCTTTATCTTTTTCTCTCGTTCTCTCCTTTCTAATCATTTGTGGGCCGCGACTCTTCAGAGTTCTTATAATTGTCTCGTTCAGTCCCTCAGCCTTGCAATAACTGCAGGATACGAGAGCTCACAGTCTAATACTGATACTGAAGCAATATATATTTGTGTGTATGTGTGTGTATGGGTGATACGACGAGCGGGACGGAGAATTCTGTTTATATGAGAGGAGAGAATGTACTTTTGAAAGATCGAGAAAGAGAGACAGCTTATGCTTGGTAATGGATTGTATTTGTGTACCATTTTCTCTGGGTCTCCACAATCTATGAAGTCGCTCAATCCTAAATCAGTTCAGTGGAGTTCATTCAAGCCCACTAACTTTTTTTCCCTCCACATCTGTCTTAGGGGTTTTATTTGTGTTATCTTCCCTTCGTTCTTCTATCATCGTCTATTTCATTTCCCCCGATCACGCAAACAAGACTCACAAACGCTTCCTTTATCTGTACGTTCTCTGCATCTTCTCAAGCCGTCATTCCTCTTGAATAATTCTCCATCTGTAACCTTCCTAATATCACTGCCTCTTCCTCTCCTCTCCATGCAGGTTTGCAGGAGTCACCACTGGCAAATGGGCATGGCCACAGTGGACGGGACTTCCTCAGGAAGCAGATGAGAGGGGAGCTGTTTTCACCACAGCAGATCGAGGTACTGGACCGCCTCTTTGACAGACAGCCATCCTGTCCAATCCAATCCAGCACTGAGCTCTATCTGAGCCCTGACTCTGGCAAGGTAAGGGCGAGGCATCGTGCAGGCTGAGATCGAATTTGGGGAAAAAAGTTAGAGATTACACAACTGTAGCATGCTTGTGTATTGAGAAATAGGAGGATAGCAGGAGATAACTGTGCACGACTAACTGATTCAGGCGGACTTTACCCTGCTTAACTGATTAGTCGCAAAGTAGTATATAAGGTAACAGTATCTTAGTGTCAGGTTGTGTTGCGCCTGTACCACAGTCCTTAATTAGCCACTTTCATGAAATCGCTAGATTCCCCATGTTTTTAGAACTGTGCTTTGGCTCATTTAGCTTTTATTACTGCTTGAAGACACATGTAGTAATACTGTATTTTTGTCCAAAGACCAAAAACAACATTTATTGTTTATCTTGTATCAACAAGCACTGGCAACTGATTGCTAATCCTTTCACACATATAATACACCTTCATTGCTGTCTACACCAATAAAAAATGCACCAGTGTTGCACCTGGTGACATGTTGAGCACCAAACAGAGGAAATAGTCTCCTAAAATCTGTTATTTACTTTAATATGGGTAACGTGTGATTACTGTAGAAAATAAGTAAACCACTGTATGCGGCAACTTAAACAGAAACAAATTGCATTGCAGACACAAAGGCAAACATAAAGTCCTGAGAGACACATTTGATATTGTTGTTTTTGGTCTTTTTGTTGACAACAGCCAAAGCTATTGCATGACGCCAGCCTTTTCCTTTATTATGAGAAAAAAGATGAAACAGACTGACTCTGGACTCTGCCAGTTGACAGAGGAATCAGATTTACTTTTAAGTAAAGTATTCATGGACAAAGTATTATTTTTCTGTTCATGGTTTAGGAAGATTATGCTTTTGCAAAAATGCGTATGACCAGTAAACTCAAAATAAATAAGAACCTACAATTATATCAAGTAACTTATTAAAGCTTAATATATTTTTCTTTTTTTTTTTTTTGCTTTTAAGCCAAAAGCCTGCCTGCTATGCCTTGCCATGCCATGTCAATGACAGTAAAATTGCATTTATGTTGATTGCTGTGTTCCACATTGCTTGTTCACTGTTTGATCTGAAAATGTGAGAATTTAGTTTTGTTTTCTCTATCAACCTGACACACCTCTGTGAGTTCTTGAGATCTGATCAACATTGTGATGAGATGCAGACAACTCGGCCTATTGATGTTCCTATAATCTAGAAACACTGGAGGGGTTAATGAGCGTATTGACCCGACTCTCATTATGACCTCACTTCCTGCTGCTTGGGGAACAGTGATGGAGCTGTCTGCATGCTGATGCACATGGGAATGAGCTGCATATGTGTGTGCATGTGAAAGACAGAAATGAGAAAACGAAGAGCTGGAGAGGGCGTGTCTGCGCTTCTTAATGTTGCATCTAAATTGACCTCCAGCCCTTTACCAGCAGTAAATTAATCTAAATCTGAGTGGAATAGACAAGTGTAAGTTCCACTCTGAATAACAAAATGAGAGCAAGCTATTATTTGTATTCTGTTTACCTTTTCTCAGATGTTTTCTAATCTGCAGCCCTTCGCTTTATATTAAGAAAATATTTAGCAGTTGGTCAAAATGACGCTTTTGTTTCATGGATTTTTATGATCAACCCGTGCTTTAGATTTGTTTATTTAGTCAATGTCAAGGGCAAGAGAGCAGACACAAAAATTACTGGAAGTGCAAATTTGTCGCAACCTGAAACCTACAGGGTAGAATTTGACTTTATAACCCATTCACTACCATGGTCAGTATGGGGAGTGTAGAGCAGCGGGGCAAGAGGTCAATGGGGACTGGCTGTAGTAGCTCTATAGACTGAAAATGAAGACCATGATTCATAGGTCAGTCTCCTCTCTGAGCCTGGTCAAGCCAATGAGGTCGAGGTCTGAGGTAGGGCTTTAAAATCCAGCCCACACAGGGGTTAAACTGGCTTTAGGAACTGCAATACAATGAGATGCAAACACACACACACACACACAATCTGCATCACTATCTGTGCCTCCACCTTTGCTAACCCCCGTTTTTCCCAATGAGGGTGATTGACGGTTATACTCTTAACGCTGACACACTGACAGCTACAGCTCAACCTCCTTGGTGTCTGGTCTTAGGTGTGTGTGTGTGTGTGTGTGTTAGTGGGTCCTGGTGAGGTTACATGGTCAAGGAGGGTCACATCATATTGTGACTGACAGTTCAAACATACGTCTGATAGACTTGGCACTTGTGATAATGATGTTTGTTGGAGTTAAAGTGTATATTTGTGAAAGATAAAAAGGGGTAGAGAGAACAGGCGAGCAGAGAAAAAGAGACACAAAGGGATCAGTTTCAAGTTCTAGTTGTGATACTGATGAATCTTAATTTTATCTCCTTTTTTGCACTTAAACAAGAGCCTTGTTTCTTCTTCCGTCATCCCAGTTGAACATACAAAAAGTAAAATTGTTCAGAAGCAAATAATATTCCATCTGTCACCAGTAGCTGCTCTTCTTCTGTTTGCCTTAGAGGTTTTATTTTTATTTTTACCCGAACAACTCCGTTTGCCCTACTGGTTCCTGTAGCCTGTTACGCCGTACTATTAATTTATGTGTGCATGCTTGTATGTCCATCTGCAAGTGCGCCTGTCAGGGAGAGTTCGTTTGAATCTCCCTTCAATCACTTCCCATTATGCAACTGATAAATCAGGAGGGCTGACAGTGCCCACACCCATCCCCGCTGGCCTGGGTCCAAATGCCCATCCCCATGCCAGTCAGTCTCCCTGAAGTAGGACACAGAAAATGAATTTGATATCATCTCCATCCATAAAGCTTCAAAATAAACTTAGAGGAAAGGAGAGAAGATTTTTGTTATAAACCACTTCTGCCTATACCATCAACTAAACCTTAGATTATCCTGGCATTAACTGTGTATTTCTGGAGGATCAGTGAAATGCTGCAGACTTGAAACCTGAGCTCCTGGAAGAGAAAATAAAATTGGAAGTTTGGACGGGCCATGTCAGTCACTGTGCTTTCCTTTTGTACTCTGAATCCAGAATTTCTGAGTTTCAAGTGTTGCAACGATGTTTGCACAGCAAACCGCTTTTCCCATTACGTGTGTTGTCATGAAACTAAACAATACATTTCTAATGTTGAAACAAATACTAAAATAATTCATAACGTAATTAAAATCTAATGTCTTGCTGTCGATAAATTAATCTCTGAGATGATCTCGTACACCTGAATCTTTCTTCAGTCAATAATGCTTGTCCTATGATTGATCACAAACATGAGCAGGGTGCTTATTTATGCAGAATGGCTTGAGGGCTGCTGTTGTTTTGTGAGTAATTATTATATTTTGAGTCAGATTGGGTCAACAAGATACCACTTAAAACAAAAAAAAAAAACTCGCAATTTTCCTTTTCCTCAGACAATGCATCTAAAGAAAAGACCTAAGATCTAAGCCTTAGGATAGCAAAAAAGAACATTATCCCAATCAAGGTGAATAGTATCTGTTAAGAAGTGAACATCCAAACTAAATTTTCACATAAATTCAAAGATGTTTTACTCAGCCAGGTGTGTTTTTGCATCATTAAGAACTAATGATAATTTACCGTTAGTTATGCCAGCACTAACAGTGGGATAGGTTCAGTGAGGGCCGTGATTTATTATGAGATTTGTTGAAAGAGAAAAATAGTAAACATGTCCAGATTGCCGTGTGATTTGGCCAGTGTTCCCCTGCCTTTTACATGATGAGAGCTGGGAATGCTCCAGCAGAGCCGTGTGACCGTGAGTAGGATTGAAGTTTGTATAACTAATGGATGAATATCTTCAGATTTATTCCTGCTGTTTTGTCATTGCTATACATTTAATCTGTACCCTAGTAACAGGGCAATAACTCTAATTAGAATAAAGTGCAGTTGTAGAATTTAAATCAGTATGTGGCTTATAGATATACATATAATTGCTGGATTTTTCGTCTCAAATCTTCAAACCTTTCGCTGCCTCTCCCCGGAGTTGTAGCCTGTGTGGGTTGTCTGACTGAAAATGAATATCCTCTCCACTGCTGCCACGCTCAGTTTGAGTTCAGATAAATTCTTTCCCCAGCAATCCCCGTCTCCGTTTGTGGGCCACTGAGGGAATTGTGTTTGTTTATAGTCGAGCCTTTTTCCATCAGGAGTACACAAGACAATGTGGCGAGAGTGACAGAGAGGGGGAGATGGAGAAATCGGGAGCTATTTGGAGAATGGAGAAAAAGTGAAATGCCATTATGCAAATCGTGCGAGCCAGCAGGACCATTGTGTGTGTGTGTGTAGGTGTGTGAGTGTGTGCGTGTGCGTGTGTTTCAGAGGGACAATTAAGGATCAACTGTTATTGGTGTGAGACTTGGACTAACCAGTTACCTTACCATATCTGAGTCAGCAGGCAGACCTGAGAGGGGAAACTGAGGGAGACATAAGACCACAGTAGATCTGCTATTACAGGTTAAAATATATGGGTGAATATTTTTCATGTGCATTTCTTGTCCATTATTATCTTAGCTTGCTTGTTTGTTTATTTGCCTTTGATAGAGACCCAGACATAGAGATTAAAAAAAGAAAAAGAAAGACCAGAAAAATGGGCAATGAGAAGCTTGCATGCATTAATGCTTTCTAATTGGAAGAACAGATACAGGATGTTTTTATATCACATTATATATAACATGTGTTCATCACATGCCTTATTTGTTTTTTGAAAATTTTGGCCACTTTTGATAGATGCTACAAAGCAAATGGCTTCATTTCACATCGCCCTCATGCACAATGGTCCAAAATATAATTGCCATCATGCTGGTGGAGGAATAAATAAAAGAAAAAACGTTGGATGTAGTTTTGAAGAGAGAGGGAGAGGAATGCATATCAAGCCAAATGGTTATTCACGTTCAAATTAAAACATTTCTGCATAAACTACAATAATCTGTTGTTTGTGCATCCCTGTCTCCATGCTAAAATGTTGCTGTTCTATGGGTCTAGAAATAAAAGATTGTGTGATCGCAGTAATCGCAATGCCTGAACCAAGAGAATGTAACTCCTATCTCCTCAAACAGTGACACAGTCTTTTTTTTTCAGTTTATGCGACATCATAAAGTTTTTTTGTTTTGTTACCTGCTCGAGTGTACAAACTTCATTAAGCAGTAAGAGAAACTAGAGCAGTCATCTCCAAGATTAAACAAAGACATTCAGATTGTACAGTATGGGTTGTACAATGATAAAACAATGATAATATAGCCATATATGCATAATACAGTGTAGCTTCATGTTGACATTCGGAGCACAACTGAATGAAATCATGTTCTGAATGTCAACATCAGTATTTGCTCACGTTCTTTGGAGCCAGCCTCCGTCTATGACTGTTTGTACCGGGTCCAACTCTCCCTGACACCTTTTCTTGTAACCCTCCATCCAGCCCCCTTAATACAACTCCTCCCCACCAGCATTACTAACCACCCCCCAATCCACCCCTTCTCTGGCCCGGCAGCTGCGTCCCTCCCCCTTTGATGAGGGCTGATGGTGCTGTATGAGCAGTGGAATTGACAACATTTACGGGCGAGAATGAGAATGATCCATCTTCCTTAGCTGGCCTGTCACCCAACTAGCCAAACTTCATCATGGCCAATTACCACAGCAGGTCCCTTCTTCACTGCTGCCATTGCCGCCTGGCCCCCATCTACTCATGGATACACGGGCACATTAGACACCATTATAATAAGACAGAGTGTGGCCAAGGCAGCAGGGTGTACAGGGATGGCATGCTTGATTGGGTGACAAAAAACTGCTGGTTTGATGGGTTCTGTGCGTGAAAGAAAAGAGGGCTTAAAATGTGTTTGAAGTCGAAAGAGGGGCAGAAAGAGAGGTGTGTGAGTGTGGTGCGCAGAGTAAGCTCTTATTTGGCAGGTCACAGTCCAGTGGTTGTGTTGTGTGTTGACGAGTACAGGGGTGTTTAAGAGGTCAGTGAGCACAAACAAACGCCTACACTTACACTTTCCACACCCAGATGCAGACGTATTAAAAGGGTCAGTGCAAAACTCTCACCTCATCACCTAAAGGAAACTCTGATTGGTGTCATTAGTGTACGCACACACCCAACTACATCCACACACACACACACTCTGGTCAGCAGTAACACAAGAAAAGAAAGATGAAGAACATTTAAGTTTATATATCATGAGCATTTATTTAATCCAGATCCAAAAATAGATCTGGATCAGTCAGGCAAAAATAAATAAATAAATAAATGAATAAATAAAATTGATCAACGTGTATGAATCTTACAGATGCACTGAAATAAATCAATTTCTTTAAATTCTACCTTGAGTATACCCAGACAGTTTTTATTTAGTTGCACAGCTTTTGTACATTTCATACACCCAGGTCTGTATATTTTCCTGTGCTGTTGCCTGAGGGAAACAGTTGGAAATGAAAAGGAGAAATATGATGGAATCACTTTTCGGCACTGTCTATGCCCTTCTTTCTAAATTACAAACATTCAGCTACTTACAGAGCAGTTTCAAGAGTGTCTGAGAACTTATCCACACACAAGCTTCTTAACTGTTTCTGTATTCTTATTGACTTCAAATCAAAGCCTTAGCCGTTCCCACTTCATGGCCAATCCAAGCCTAATTTTAAATCGTGCTCGTAACCTGAACTAGGACCTCAGAAATGATGTTCTGCCTCATAAGAGTGACTTTGATCCCCATGAAGACTACTGGTCCCAAGAAGGCCAAGACTGTCATCAGTGTAGCAGCCTTGAGATCTTTAGTTGTTAATCTATATGTATTTGACCATTAGTATCAATATCATCACTCTAAATCACCACACACAAGCACTCATAATCTCTCTCACTCTCTCACACACACACAAAACAGATCTGGCAGAGAAATAAAGATGGATGGGTCATAGCTTTGGGCCAAGGTCAAACACAGGTGAGCAGACGGTTCTTATTACCCATCCATGGACCGTCACTGCACTCTGTGTGGTCACAGAGATTTCTGTCTTTTGCTCCCTTAAAGATGATGTTTCATGTTTTTGTTTTAAATGATTGATTTCTATTAGTTTTATCAAGGTCACGTAAAGTGTGTCACGCTGCTCATGAGAAAGAAATTGAATGAATATTTAGAGGAAAAATTAGGTCAAAGAATATCTTGTATTTCTTTTTAACACCTTTACACATCAGAACATTTTTCTGATGAGATAAAAGAGTTTGTACAGACAATAAAACCAGCTACAGACACATTTTACTTTGTCACTTCAGACTGCTCTTCTGTGTTTGGGTTGCACAGCTACAGTGTGTATATGTGTGTTAAGAGTGTGTGTGCGTGTGTGTCAAGGGCGCTGGGAGTCTGTATGTGCACTGAGATGATCACAGTTCTTATTGTTGCTGGTATCTGGGGAGACAAGAGGCTTTGTGTTAGCTATGGTCTATGTAATGCCACTGTGTTTGCGTGTAAATATATATGTTTGTTGTGTATGTACTGTGTGAGCCTGAGGATGAAAGGGATGAAGAGAAAGCACGAGCTGATCCTGTAGTTATAGACTGTTGGACTTGGTTGTACAGTAAATCCCTGTCTTTGTAAACAGATCAATAAGCTCTCAGCTGTAGGTGTGTTTCTGTACGTCAGTGTGTGTGTTTGTGAGTGCGCCGAAAAGCTCCTTTGCCCTCCGACTTGAGGAGAGTGTATCGTGTTGGAAATGTGACAGGATGTAACAAACAAATTGATCGCAGCACAGAACAATGATGTACCTTCATGTCATATCGAATGCAGAGCATCGTGATTTCAATTTGTTGTTTAATTAATCTCTGTTTTGCTCCTTTTTGCTTTTTTTCAGGCATCTGATTACTCGGGCATGGCCTCTCTAGCCGGTGGACTGGACGATATGAAGAACAGTTTGGCCAATCCGGCCACAGGGGCGGAGTTAGGAGCCACTGTGTCCGGTCCACAGTCCTACTCACTAGTGCCAGGTAAAAGAAAAGAAAAAATAGCCATCCAAGTAGTTCCACTCTTGCTCTGTGCTACATTTGGACAATTATAAGACTTGAGCTTAAAATTTTCTCTAGAAATGCTTCTTAAAACATAGCGCAAAGCTATTTAAATAACATGTTTTTCGATAAGCAGATTTATCTGTCCCTAAGAAATCTTCATCCTTCATACTTCCTTTTTTTCTTGCTTTTTGCCAGCAATACACTCTATGCTCTAAAATATGTGCTATTGAGCTTTTCAAGTTCTTTCTCCCATTTTATGGACGAGGTCTTGTCATTTTTAAACCCTGTGAGACAACATTGTATATAGCTTAGAGATCAGAATCAACTGAAAACAAATTCAATTTTTTTCAGCCGGTTTAAAAAGAAAAGAGAGGAAAACAAAAAAGGATGTTAACCAACTTTAAGAAAACTGAAGGTAATTTTTTAATTTCATGATAATAATAATTTAAAAAAAAATTCAGCCAAAATAAAAGTAATTTATCAATCCAAATAAACTACAAACAGGGAAGTAAAACATTTTCATGTGTTTATTTTCATCCATTTTATTCCTTATTACAGCAACTGAACCCATTTCATTTCTTAAAGAGCTCAGTGAAAGGAGAAGGAGGGATATAAGAGGAGAAAACAAAGGTGGAAGCATGGCCACATTTAGGGGTACTGGGAGAGCCAGAGCTTAATTAAGAGCAGACCAGGGAGCAGTTGGACAAGACTTCAGCACTCCCATCTGTAATAAGGGGAATCATTGATCTGGGAATTTGGGATATCCGGGAATGGGGTTCGTTTTTTTTTTTCCAAATGTCTGAAACCACAGAGGGATATTACCTGAACATGCCAGAGGAGTGAATAAGATAGAGAGATAAAATTTACATTTCTGCTTATACATGCAAACACACACCCTGATTTTTTCTCTCTTTTTGACACACATACACACACACATTCTTAATGTTATTCATGCATTTCTTGCCTGTCGTTTCCCTCAGAATAGAGCTCCCTCTAGGGGATCATACCGCTGTGTACTTGACGCAGTGTCATTGCATCCTTGAAGGGCTGATACCCTGGACACATTTACAACCCTCAATCCTTTTATTTTAAGACCTTCCCAAATCAGTAAGGTATTCTCTTTTATCCTGAACTTTACCAAACGTAGCAGAGACCAAAGACACATAGGGACACTCTTAATTCCCTCTAGGTTTGACATGTGTTGTTCTGATAGCCGTTTCATCTAGACGGGTTAGACAGCCCGACAGTTAAGACAGAAAGAGAGGCAGAGGATAAGTGAGAACGTAGCTGATTTTTACTTGTTTGTTGACCTCTAAAGCGAAGCTAGAGAGAACAGATACATCAATACAACTGGCAAACATATGCACAGACAGAATGCATGCACGTGCACACAAACGCACACACACGCACACACACGCATCTCTGAGGATCTGGCCCTGTCTGCCCCTTCTAAGTTGGCTGTAGAGAGTCCATCTCTTCTCTCCTCCACCCTCTTCTCCCTCTCCACCATGCCCTGCGCACTGACCCTGAGCGGATGAGTAGCCCGTCTGCACTAATGCCTCGCTGTCGCGTCAAACACCGAGAAAAACTTTACTACACGAGACAGCGGGGAGGAGGCGGAGAGGGACAGAGAGAAGCTGGAGAGGAGAGGAGATCTGTGAGAGAAAAACACATGTGGGGCAGTAGGTGTGGAGGCAAATGTAAAGTGAAAAATGAAAGAAAGCAATGCAAGAACTTTTAGCTGTGTTTTGGTTGTGTTTATTTTCATCCATCTGTCTTCAGTCCTTCATTTCATTGCATGTACTGCACATAAGATGGTTAAAAACATTGATCTGTTAAATGAATGAGCCTCTAAAAGTGATATCAAACTGCTTAAGAAATTACTTCCTGTTTTGTGTTAAGTTAATGTGCTATTATTGGATTCATCATCATTAAAAAAAAAATTATCTTGTACTTTCATCTATGACTAAACACAGAAGACAAACAACAATTCCCATCATACTTAGCTGTAAGTAGCTTTAGGAAGAACCTGTTTATGGAGACTTGGGACATTTTTATTAATTCCATTGGAGGAAAAGAAAGCCTGGTTCTCAATGAATGAAAGTGAATGAGACTGAACTGCTAAAATAGTTATTAATACCGATAATAAATGTAATACCTGATCTTTTTAAAGCTCTAATTTCTTTTTCTGTTTTTTTCTTCTTCTTTTTTTTTTAGCAAATACACTATTGATTACATATCAGACCTAAAAATGGAAATGTAGTGATATCCATTTGTCCATCTCTGCTGCTGATATCTATAACCACAATGTCTTTCAGAGTGCAAAGAGAAATTCTGATTCAGGACCTGTGGAGAATAGCCAATTGCACACTTGTTCAAATCAAACTCGTTGAAGTGATGAATGCTGTAATGTGACTTGTGATACGTGATGTAGTTTTTCATTTCACATGCATTTAAAATATGATTTTTCCATAAGTGAAACAACATAGAAAATCTGGAACGTGAATCATAAAATTGGTATCAGCATGTTAGAGAGAAAGCACAATGAAAATTTAAAGGAAACAAAAGTCTATCCCTGTACAAACTTTATTTATTGGCAAACAGCTCCACTAATCACCAAAGCCTATGTTGCACACTGACATACACTCTTCAAATGAAACTGCTTGTCACTTCAACGTAGACCAAAGGAAATACAATTAATAGATTTGTTCTTTTTTGACTGCGTATTTCCCGCTGCTACTTCTTTTTTTATTGTTTTTTGGGTAGTTGGCTGGTAGAAGCCATTTATTTGAGATGATTGACAGGTGTACTGCCTGTACTGTAAGGCTGATTTCTACACCACATGTAATGATGAAGAAAAAAAAAACACAACTCGGAGATGCATCACATAAGTGCACAGAAGCAAGTAGAATTGAGACGTTAGCTAGCAACATGCATGCTAACATGCTAAATAATCACTATACTTGAAGGAAAAAGTTGAGTGCTGCTGTAGTATGAGTGTGTTAATAATTTAAAAGAAACACAAAAGTACTTTGTAGACCCTAGACAAGATTAGTAAGGTGCTATGAAAGTGCAGCCCATCTAGACATACTACAAATGATCACATTAGCCAGAGTATGATGACATTAGAGATTATCCTAAAACATTATTCAGCCAGCCAGAAGCATCACAAAGTTGTATAAATGTCATTTTAAAAAAATGCATACAAAGCTGGAATGCTTAAGTTGAACTAATTTGTGAGTGAAGCCCTATTACATGATTTTTAAATTAACTTTCATAATAGCAAACTGTTTTATCAATCATTGCGGATCATATTTTTTGAACAGATGCAGCTGTTCTGTTAAACATCTAGCAGTTTATAAAGAGGCTGTAAGGCTTTCATTGGTAATCATCAGCATTAAACTGCAGGTCAAAATATAGCTGAAAATTCTGAATTTAGATTCTACCAATTATAATATAACTAATAACACTTCTCTTTTTTTTCTCTTTATTTTGTTTCATTCTGCATTTCCTTCCCTTTATCTTCCATGGCCTCTCCTCCTCCTCCCCCTCCTCTCAGTTAGTTAGTGGTGGTTAAGTGGAGGGGAAGTGAATGGGATTGATGGTGTTAGATCCTGAGCTGTTTATGATGATGATAAATGTGCGTGTGCAGGCAGCGGGAGGGGTGTGCTGAGGCATGTGTGTGTGGACGAGCGTGTGTACATGATGATGATGAATGGAGGGCACCCTCTCCACGAATTTCCAGTGTCTACTACGTGCAAACATAGAGAAATGATTTGGGGCGACACACTGTCATGTAGTCTAATGCAGTTATATATCCTATCTACCAACTGACAGGTAGAGGAAGGAGGGGGAGGGGGAGGTAAGGAGAAAATGGGGAGTCGGTAAATTAATAAATGTCACAGGACGGAAAACAAGGAGGGAAGAAACAAAAGAAAAAGACATGTCCTGAATGAGCTGCTTGGAAGCACTGGGAACCTCGTGAAGCTTCAGAATACATTTGAAGTCTTTTACATACTTTAATAGCTTTCAGGATTGGAATGTAACAATGTTGTAGCTAATGAATAAATAAAAACAGGTTTTTCTGTTGATATAATCACATGTAAAACTGTTTAATTTTAGCTCTTTGCTCTAAGAGACAAACATGTAATTTGAGCTGATAATGTAATATTGTTCACTCTTATAAAGGCTTATCATTTAGTGACTGAACCAAACACACAGAGAGAGAGAGAGAGAGAGAGAGAGAAAGAAAGAGAAAAAAAGGAAAAACAGGAGTTCAAGAAGACATAAAACAACATATCTCACAAAACACAACATGTAATAAAAAAAAACAAAATGTCATCTTTTTATCAAATCCATATAAAACTATCATCTAGACAGAGTTTTATGGCTGCAGTGGAATATTTGTGGTGGCTTAATCAAAGTAGACACCAAGTTCATTTGACTTCGACCTTTTTCCCCTCACAGAAAGTACTGGGTTATTATTAGGCGCCCCACACCTTTGTGTTTCAGATGCAGGTGCTGCCCCTGTTGGTCTGCTTCTAAGGCTGCTCACTGGGGAGAATACAGATCCTGTTCTTACTATTACGTCTGAGTAATTCTGAAAAACCACTGAGCTGATTGGTTAAACTTGGTACAAGCAACATGTTTAGCAATGCAAAGAAAAGGTTTAGCATGTCAAGTCAAGTTCTTTTCTGTAGCTCATTTAAAAACAACCTCAGTTGACCAAAGTGTTGTACAGGCTAAAACAAACAAAAATAACAAAATCAACAATGAAAATAAGCAAATAAAACCAAATAAAAGAATAAAATCTGCCACAAATCGGAGTTACCACTGAGGCCACATGGGCAATCTTTATATTTTCCATTGTTGTCATTATTCTGGTCCTCCAGATTTATATTTGTCTTCATAGGTTGGTCATTGTGTAGGTTGTGGTCATGCTCAAAGTGTTCTTACAGTTATTAAAGAGACATATAATTGAATCAATGAATTTTTGTGTGCTGAAGAGCATATATTTGAGGCTTTACTAAAACAAAACCCTGTCACTGTCTTAGGGGACATCTGAAATGATGTAATTCAGTGAGCAGTTCGAGTTTACAGGGTCCTGAGAAATCACAGTACATTCTTTTTTGAATTCAAAGCTGGGAAGGTCTGCCAGTTTATATAGTTTATAGTTTACAAGTAAACGCAGCACATATTATTGGGGTCTAGTGTCTTAGATGTGAATATTTTCTGGGTACAATCTTTCCTCAAATTCTCTTTAGTTTTCCGGACCATTAGTTGGACAAAACCAAAGATGTCAGGAATTAATTTTTAAAAATTCCTTGAATCACATGGTGCAAAACTACATAGTATAAATGTGATGACAGTGGCAAAATGTAATTGCACTGTAACTGATAAAGATACTGGTAGCAGTAAGACACTGATGATGGGGAATGTCCATGTTGTTTCATTACAGGTCGAGATATAGCCAGCACAACTCTACCAGGCTACCCTCCTCATGTCCCTCCCACTGGACAGGGCAGCTACTCCACCCCTTCCCTCACTGGCATGGTACCTGGTGCGTATACTTGTACACATACATCCAGCATCTATTCGTAGTAAACATCTACTTTTACTTCCCTCCATTGCTCCATATCAAATACAGAGCATGCCCTGTTGTGTTCAAAGCAAGGAAGTTCAGTTCTTTACAAATCAGTTGACTTGATGCTAATGCTAATGATGCTAAGATTGCTGCTGACTCACTGGAAAATTATCTTTTTGAACATCCTACACTTGTAGCCTGTACAGTTTGACTACACGTTCAAGAAACTGAAAGAAGTTTACTTCTGGATAGCCTACTAGTTATTTATGTTGTGCTAGACACACCTTATTCTCTCTGACGTCCACCTAACAGTTTGAAATCTTAAATGCTTGTGAGGCAAATAAGACTCTGAAAAAAGAAGAGGGCGTTTCACAACTACGTCAGGGGTTATGGAGATTCTCATAGGAAATAATGGATTTACAGATGTATCACAAGTGCACAAAAGCAAATTGAAGCGAGGTGTTAAACCTAAACCAGAGGACAGTATATAACCCAAACCAGTGATACCATCAGAGCAAGCACTTAACAGTGGGAAGAAAAATATCCTTTGTACCAGGAAGAAACCTCAGCATCTGAACCAGGCTCAGGGATCAGCCAGGAACTGCGTAGCAGAAAGACTGAGCTGAATATACCTGAATTACTCACTCAAAACTTTGTTTTGTCAGCAGTTAACTACATTTGAACTATTTTACACAACATGACCGTTTTAATTTGTTTGGCACAAGCAGTGCAATTGTAAGATAGTTGGATTTATTTTAAAATAATTCTCTCATCTCTAAAAAGCTGATCATGCCATCACATTGGGACTTGCTAATCTGTTGAGTTCTTATTGGATCTTTTTAGCATTATCTGTGTGTGTGTCTGTGTGTGTCTTGAGAGAATGTACTTAGCTTTGACACGTCCTCTTTCATGTCTGTCCACGCTATTGCTGACAGTAGTCCCAGGGGGTGGCGTGTGTGTTTGTGTGCCCACGTGTACATGTCTTTGCGTCTGAATTGTGTGTCTCCCTGTGTATCATTAGAAACCAGCCACAGTAGCACAGCTGTCCCTCCTCAACATTAGTAATTTGTTTTTAATGAGAATCACCAGTGACCCACGACTAATTCATTCATTCCCTTCCTCTTCGCCTTCCACGGCGCTTTTGTGTTTCAATCCTGGAACGCTATTCTTCTTCTTCTTCTTCTCTTTCGCTCGCATTAGAAGCTGGCTTGCGGTCAGTGTGAAATATACTGCTGCGAAATACACGGAGAAACATGAACAGCACAGTGGAACAAAGTCAAAAAAAAAAGAAGAAGAAAAAAAACTGTTGTTTGCAAGTTGTTGCCTCTGTGTATTCCCAGTCATTCAGTATATGACACACACACACATCCATGGGTTGACACACACACACACGCAGAGTCTCACTGGACATGTAAGAACAGCACGTCTAAAGATGGGCAACCCTGTCGCCCTGTACCTCTGTGTTTACCCTGTCCTGTCCTCAGGTTTGACAGCATATTTGAGTGTGTATTTGAGTTGGTGTGTGCCGTTGTTTGTGTGCATGTGTGTTTGTTTTTGACAGTGTGTGCGTGCGACCTTGACACTGAGCTACACAAGGGAGACCCCTGAGCCTTCTTTCCTCTCTCTCTCCCCTCTCCACCTCTCGTCTCCTAAACAACCTGACACATTCCCGTCACTACGGTGATGACAAGGGAGAGGATGTTTGCACCCAGGGGTGCCATGGAGACCACATCTCGACCCCACCTGACAGATGCAACTCAACATACACACATATAAGAGGGCGCACGCTTGCAAAAAGAAAAGTTGTACGCGTAAACCCACACAAACGGAGACGATGGATTTTTCAAAGCTGCCTGAATCAATGAGCTGACCAGAATTATTCAGGGAGATAATCTACAAACTTTGCTTCTCCAGCTTGTTTTATCTCAGCACTTCTCAGGCAAATTATCCTCTTTTTTTGTTCGCTCTGTCTAATATCATACCTTCATTAAGCAAGCAACTCTGTTCCTCTGTTCTCCTTCTCTCTCCGTCTCTCTGTCTTTCTCTCTGCAGCAGGGGGGCTGACACTCAGAGGGGGTGTAGGAGAGCAGTGAGGCAGAACCGACAGAACGAGAGGCAGAAAAGAGGAATGGGTGGAGGGAGGGTATGCTGGAGGGAGGGGGCACCAGGGTCTGTGACTGTCAGCTAAGGGAGAGGGATCCCCTGGGAACAGGGATGGTTCACGAGTAAAGAAAGAAAGAGAAAAAGAGTGGAAAAAATGAGTGCGGAGAAGTGGAGAAGAAATGGAGGAGAATGTTGTTTTGATGTGAAGAGTGATGGGCAGGCTAAAGTCAGGTGGGTCAGAGGACAAGAAAGTAAGAAAAAAGATTTTTTTTTTTTTTAAAACAATAGGGTGACGGGAAGATGGGGACGGAGGACGGGAGGAAGAGTAAACCCCAGACAGTGAGAAATAAATGAGGGAGAAAAGCTCTGCTATCATCCACTACATGAAAGGACCTCTTCAGTCTTACAGAAGTCTCAGTTCAGTCACCATCATCTGGTCTGCATTACGTTGGAGACAAGAGGCTTCACAGTGTGTGAACTATAGAACAATACAAATATATATATATATATATATACACACACATATATATTTAAAAATGACATCAACAGTCCTGTAGTTGTACATGAGGGCATTTTCTTCTACTTAAAATTAGCAGAGATTTTGCCTACACCTTTGCATGCAGTAACATCTGTCAAGTGTACCTGCTTTATCCTGTTCAGCTAAAACATCAGTCCATGGCATAAAAGTTTGCAGAAACACAATTACTGCATCTGCAAATCACACAACATACTAAAAGGAGTAACATTTGCTTTTCTGCAAGAATAGGCTCCCTTGGGGCACAAGATGATTAATTACCTCACATGACTCATACAAAGATGTGTGAGTCATCCTGAAGTTTAGATTTCACTGCTCCTCTGTGAAATCAGCGGAGAATGAACTCCGTGATGTGGTTGGTTCCACGTATAAAGAGCTTGTCTAATGATAAGTTTGTAGAAGACACCTTTTTTGAGTAAACATGGTGACGACTAGAGTGGTTTCAGAAATAGACGTTAACCTGCTAAAATTAAAGAAGTTCTGGTCATCCATTGCCATTATTCATGAAAGCAAGTATTGCAAGAGACGACAACATTGTTCTGTTATGAAAAGCTCGAGTCCTAACAGGACTTAATGGAAACTATGATTTTACGGTTGAGTAAAAAACTAAACTATGTTTAGTTTATAATCAATAAAAAAAGAAACATAATATGATAATAACATGTCTGTTCTGGGCCTTCATGCTGAGAGGCTACAATTCTATTCACTATTCAGCCGTCTTCCAGAAAGGAGGTTCTAAATGATCGTCTAGTTTGAAAAATCCTCTCAAATTTGTGCTCTCTCTAAACATGCTTTGCTCTCTGTTTTATTTATTTATTTATGCTGTCTTTCAGGAGGAGATTTTTCCGGAAGTCCGTACTCCCATCCACAGTATTCCACGTACAATGAGTCATGGAGATTTCCAAACCCCAGCCTATTAGGTTGGTGTGTCTCGCATTGTTAAAGCCAGTTCTGGTTGCCTAAACTGTAACAGCAGAGTTTCATTTCATTTTGCCTCACATACCAATCCCAACCCCTCCAGTACTGCCTCTTGTCACTCATGCTCCATTGTTCACATTTTCATTCCGCCACTTTTCACTTTTTCAGTGTATAGGCATGTTAATAGATCTGTGCATTTGAAGAAATACTAATCGAGAGATGCAGCAAGTGAGCAAAGGAAAGATTGAGTCGTCATTTACGATATTGTTGTACACATGTTGGAAAAGATGCTCTTTTCTTTTCTCTTTTCTTTCATTGCCTATTAATTCATATTTAACGTATTAACTGTAATATTGACAATAATACCCAAGGAGTTACTATAACAACATGATAGGCTTCTCTCTCTTTTGTTTTTTAAATATAAATTAGCATGCAGAATATGTTAATTAGCAGTGACACATAAGGGGTGAACATGATATTCATCCTTGCATATTAGGTTCTTCTACAAGCCACATCAACTGGCAACACCTCAGCCAAGCTAATAGATTGTCAAACACATTAAGATCAAGAAAAAACAAAACTATTCTCTGCTGTTTTAGAAATTATTTTTTTTGACAACAGTAAACAAGCATGAATAATCTTATATTTTATTATCAATAATAATTTTACATGTACTGAGAGGCATGAGAGCACAATGAAGTTTCAGAACTGCAGCTCTCACGTTAATATCTCTGTGGACATGCTGCAAACCAATGATACTTGCATCAGTGTTTCATTTGGTCTTTTACATTTACCCTCATTTGGCACAGTAGTTAAGACGGGATCAGGCTGTGATGACCTGTAGAACGGCCCCACCCTTTCCTCTCCTCACTTCTCCTTTTCCCTCCTTCCCTCCACCCCTCTGTCCCCAGTGTTTCAGCAGGATTATGGGTCTCTCCTGGGGACGGAGATCGGCTGCTCATCCAGTCTCTTCACCAGCCAGGCAGGACAGATGCAAGGTAGGTGGAGAAAGAAAGAATAGAAACTTGGAACGTGGAATATGAGGTGGCAATGAAAGGGAACTTTAATTTGATAACAGATAAGTGGACAAATAACGTGAGGACAGGATGTACATTTTGGGACTCTGAAAGGGGAGAAGACAAAGTAGGGGGGGTGGTAACAATAATTATTACATTTTTTTTAAAGAAAAATAAAACATGTATATGAAGCAAAATAGGAGTGAATGCATCTGAAGTCTTGAGTGAGACTAAAGAGTTTGTCAGGTCGACTTAATGTCTCACTTCCCCAAAGAGGCTCCTGAGATTACCTGGAGTGTGGACAGACATAACCTGTCAGCACACATAGTGTGATTGATGGAGGTGACAGAGACAGGTTTGTATGTGGGCGAATTTTATTTTTTTATTTTTTTATCGGTGTGTATTGCGTCGTGTGAAAGTGGGTTTGTGTGTGTCTATGGGGTTACGGTATTGAATTGACCTCCTCTCTGGGGAGAGAATAGACTCAGCGGATCAGCGATGGTAGAGCTGTACTCAGTGTGTCAACTTAGACCGTCACTTAGATGGTGTGTGCGCGTGTGTGTTTCTCTCTGTGTGAGAGTGTGTGACAGGGAAAGAGAGGAGGGTGACAGTAAGAAGGGCAGCAAGCAGAGGGAATCAGTTCATTCAGTTTTACATGAAAGGGAGACTATTTTTCCAGCCATTAGCTTCATCAGCTCATGTCATCTCATCCCTGCCTTTCACTACTCACATTCATGGTAAAATATAATCTTAACAGAAAATTGAAGCTGCTCATTTCACATTTACACTGTATTTTAACGGAGACTTCAGATTTATTACAACCCAAGTCGAATTTTTTGTCATTTTAACCATCATTCTTATCTGTAATAAAAATTACTCTCTCCAAGTTAATTGCTGAGATCCGTAAGTATGATGACATTGTGACAGAGCTCCGTGGAAACGAGAAACGAACAGAAGAACAGCAGTTTTATAGTTTTAATCAAAACTTCAGATTAACCAAATGTATTTGGAAGAGAAAGTATTTTTAAACCCAAAGTAGATTATTGACCTGATTTTCAGTTTTAATCGTTTTACGCTACGTATATGCATAAACAATATGCATGCCATTCAAGATATCCATGCATCAAGCATCTGTTAGTAGCAACTGTTATTAATAAACTCACAGTACACTTTATGCCCAGGCAGACAGCAAACACAGCAGATGATAAACATATTATCAAAAAGAGTTAGACATTTTACCTGATGGTCTAGTCTGTAACATTAATGTTTCATTAGATTAGTAAATACGAATTGCTGCGTCTTCATTACAGCACAACTAGTTAGGTCCTACAATTGAAATTTCTGCTGCTAGATGTCATTTTATCCTCCAGTCGGGACATTTAAGAGCCAGCAACAGAAAAAAAAGCAGAGCTAAAATATGCAGTTACTTGACTTATATAGATCAGACAACCAGAGAGATTAATTACTGACTAATGCCAATCTCTGTATTTTAAGGATTTCCTATACATAAAGATTATTTATCAGTACCTCCAACTGCTGTTAGTCACTTATGGTCACCTATGAACAGCATAAATACAGATATCTACATAAGACAGCTGGATCTAATTGAAGATAACACCAAAGTGATATATTTGTGACTTTTGAGTTTCTGAATTCCTGCTAATACACTGCCATTTTAAATTTGCAGCTTTATTATAATTGTAATATGATTAAAGACAACGTATATCATCTTTGGTTCTTATGGAGATCACCAGTGAACTTGTTATACTGTCAGTGTAATTGGAGGGGAAGTCAAATGCTTTTCTAAAATATGGGACAGCTATCAAACTTTGTCAGGCTTGCTCGTATGCAAGCCTGTGCAGCAACTACACTTTGCAGACCAAAGAGGGAAAACAACACACTCGACAGGACTGATGGGCCACGCAAATCAAAGTACACAAGAATCTAAAATTGTCAAACTACCGAGAACTAAGCAAGGTAGGAGGAAAAACGGGAGGAAAGATGGCAATTTGAAAAAAGAAAAACACATGACGTAAAACTGATGAAGGTACATAAGAAAAAAAAAAATCACTAATTAGAACACAAATGAAGCTAACTAAAATATGAAACACGGAAAGTCAAGGAAACTAAGTGTAACCAAACAAAACCAAAAGATCTAAACAATGTGATAACAGATGAAACCACAGAGCACGACACTTTTTTATATTTTATTTAGAAGAAAAAGAAACTAAATAATAATGAATCATTAGGGACTTTTATGCTCTATGGAATCTGTGAGTGGGAGAAAAAGATGCTGTCTTAATTGGTTTAACATCCACAGATGTGTTACTACGTCAATGTAATGTTTATGCTTGCAGCACAAATAATTAAAAACAAAACTTCTTCCTAGCAATAGGGAAGCCCTCCAGTGGTCACCACATACTGCCCATAATTGTTTGTTATTAAAGAACTAGAAATGAGGACAAAGTAACAATTACAACACCAAAATCTTATAAATGACATTTCAACAATATGAGTTCTCATTGCATTAATTACATATATTTTTTTATCGATTCTCATTTCAAACTGTTGGGTGAAACGTATGTCTGTTTCTTTGTAGGGTCACCGTACTATTACAGTGCAACATCACGAGGAGCAGGCCCTGCTGCCACGGCAACAGCCTCTGCCTATGATCGCCACTGACCCCTCCAACGGAGAGAAAAGGAGGAGGAGCTTTAGATGAGGGAGGGAGGGATGGATAGCACCAGCGCCACTCAGTAAAAACTCACCTGTGCGTGGACGAGGAGAAGATTTTGAATCTTTGACGTCAGTGAAGTTTGCATATTCTTTCATTGACTCTTTAACCAACAAACACTCCTTGGCTACAGCACAAAACTGTCCGGGTATACATTACTATGAGGATGTAGGACTTTGTTTTCAGGTACATTTTAGAGATTTGAGCCCCGCCCCCATAATGTATTAAGGTTTGGTATTTTGATCTTCTCAGCAAAATGTTGTTTTTGCTGACTGGGAATATTTTTGAGCTGATTAGA
Source organism: Arrhamphus sclerolepis (assembly GCA_037176975.1). Lineage (NCBI taxonomy): Eukaryota > Metazoa > Chordata > Actinopteri > Beloniformes > Hemiramphidae > Arrhamphus > Arrhamphus sclerolepis. The sequence continues at coordinate 6,928,368 of JBAMYA010000001.1, read as the reverse complement.
ACAAAGTCACTATTTTCAGAGAGTATTTTTATGACTTGACATCAATCAATTTTCTATGCCATGCTACAGTGGAGTAAAGACAATCCAATCCTCATTTTCAATTTGAATGACCAAAATCACCCACATCATGTATCTGTTCTCTTTACTGCAGATTCAATAGATTTCCTTTGGGGTCCTAACATTAAGTGAAAGCAGAACGTTTTATTACAACATATTCACTACGCCCCATCCTATTTGTTATTTTCGTAACTGCCAAGTTTTTGATACCGTCTAGTGAAATCCAAGTATTGTCTAAATTCCTTTTTGTTTTTAAAATTCTTTGTCAAACTGAAAGAGACAAAACTGCATTAGCGTCAAGATCTCACATGAAGAGTTTTTGCCAGAGAGGTTCAATCCATACAGACACAAAGGGCCAGATGCATAAAATTCTGCAGTTTCATATATAAAACTGTGTGTATCAACAGGTCCGTCTAGCTACGCTGTGTTGCAGCTCATTAACAATGCCCAAAAGTCTCGGGGAGCCAATCAGATCAGTCTATCGTTGTCAAGTCTGTCGGATTTGAAAAACTTTTTCAACAGTAAAAAAGAATTTTACCAAATAAATGTGAGGGGAAGATAAAATGGCTATATTGGTGAATTCAAAATGAAATGCCAAAAAGTCAATCAGCTGAAAGCATTGGGGCATGTGTAAAGAAGTCCAGCAACGCCTGCCTTAGCTGCAACTGGTGAACACCTGTACATTTGGTCATAGAGCTTTAACTGGAGATGATCAAGAAGGAGACAAAAAGGTGCAGATGGAGCATTGTTTACTCAGTTTTAAACAAGCCTAAGTCTAAAACAACAATGCTATAACTTGTTGCCAGAAAATCAGAATGACTATACCGCCATATTGATTAATGACTGTTAAACATGGCTGCAGTTATTATGCCTTGGACAGGTCATCTGTTCATCAAACAAACAGCTATACACAATCACAGTCACTTATATTTAATTAAAAATCAAAAGCCAGCTTAACGTGAGTGTACTTTGAACTGAGGGAGGAAGCCACGATACCCAGAAAAAAAAAAAGGAATTCAAATGAGCTTGGTTTTTGTAAGGTACGCTCTTACCTTAGTAAAAGAAACATAATTAGACAAAAATCATTGTCATACATTTTTTTGGTCATTTATCATTTATGCATCTGGCCCTAGATCATGTTGGAGATAATTAGGTTAAATACAGTACCAGGATACAGAGCTTTGTGTCCAGAGTCCATGTAGAAGGAGTATTATTGTTTTTCTGATAGTTAGGGTTAAAACAGACAATGTTAACTGTGTGCTGGAAGGTCTTTCTGGTTAAAAGCCTTGAGGGCAAACATCCACCTTGTGCTGAAATAATCCAAAGGTTGATTTGCCTAACACTGTTTATTATGACTGCTAATCCGTGATTGGCTACTTCCTGTTAGAGGGGTGGGGCTTAGTGAAGAATCAAAGCCAGACCAATGTGATTCCCCAAAAAGGAAAACTGTATCAGCTCTCTTAATACATCAGTGCCTGACAGCCCAACTGCATCCAAATTTGATTATTTTTATTTTATCGAGTAAGTAAAGCACAGCCTAAAATTTAAGCTCTCCACTGTTCAGACAACAGTTCATGTGTTCACATCAGACCAAAATCTGTTCATCCAGGTTGTGTTACCATACAGGAAGGTGCTATCCGACCTCCCCAGAGCTATTTATAATGGAGGAGACACAGAGTAATATATTAAGAAGCTTTTCTGCACTCCGTGATGAGAGTGAATGCCTGTAATGATTTATAATAGTGTCAAGCTGTTGTGCTAGAATAGTGACGATATGACGATGACGATGCAGTGAAATATGAAATCTGAAAAACTTTCAATATAAGAAGAAATCTTTGTTTATAAATGTGATCAGATTGCGATTTTACTGTTTATAGTTTGTTGCCTGGTATCAGTTGACACAGGTGCCACTCAATAAGTCGCCATTTTACCGCCTCCTGAATGTTCAGAGGAAGATCCAGGAAGTAGTGGCACCCTCTTTCTCTCTCTCTTTCTATCTCTCTTGAAACTCCCCAAAGATGGCCCCCCCCTGTGGATCGGCTGACAAAAGCACAAAGAGACTCAATCATCATTTTAAAGGCGCCATTTTTGACGTATTTCAAAACCATCAAATCTTCTTCTCCCCTTTTTGGAGTGCTTGTCCTTGTGCTGTTTGACACTCTGAAATAATTCCTATAAAATATTGCTTTTGTGGAAAAAGTATGTGAAAGTTTTATCCTTTGTTTTTGTCTCTTACATCATTTCTGCGCTGTGACAATGCTTGACACCAGGGTCGAGGCCTTACACATCATGTTCTAGTTAGGACACACTTGCCCTTAAGCACGGATCTAAAATCAGTGTGTCATCCCTCCCAAATGTCAGAAGACCCACTACGATGATCGTGCGAGCGGGCAATGTCTTCCTAAACCTTTGTTTAGCGTCCTCTTTAATTCTATCCACACACAACTCAGTCAGTAATCAGTGAAAGAGAAGAGAAGTCACAATTTCAACGGCAATTTCAATTATTCACATTTGAATTTACATGTTGGAGCTTTCTTTATGATGACAGATGTTGGAAGTGTGCGATGTTGCTTTAGCCATTGTCCGCAGGTGTTTACCTATGTTTTGTTTTCATCCAATGTTTTGGGTGGCTGACTGTGTAGATTTTACTAGCAAAAAGATTGGAAGCCCCACATCTGCAATGTAAGACATAAAATAAGCAAACTATAACTATGAACACTGAACAAAGCTGTTAGTTTTTCAAATCTTTGTTGTTTTTTCAAATAGTGATAGAGTTGATCCTTTTACATTTGTAGACCTTAAAAAGTTGTGCATGCACAACTCTAAAGCAGATTCTTATTATGGCCCACCTGCTGAGCTGCCGGTGTTCATCTCAGCGGGAGACTTTCCTTACTTCTGTCTTTTTTTCCTCTTGATCCTTATTAAGGCATTATTGAACCTGAACCACACCAGCTGAAAACAAGGACAGTGCCTTTAGTTTTATATCTCAACATCCCCCCTGACTGACCATGAGTCACTAAAATAAGTTTTAGCATCCCTCCTTGCTACTCCTTTTATAAAACTCTGATTGTCTGTCCAGCAAAACACAACGTTGTAGATAACATGAAGCTCCTCACAAACTGCAGTTTCAACACCTATATCAGACAAGAATTTCCACAACGCATCAACAGCAATGTTGCAGATCTGATGTCAGGAAATGATGCATATACTGCTATCAATTGCTATCAATCGAGTTCCAATTTTTTTTTTCCTTGAATGTGGATTTTTTTCAATCACAGATCTGCAGGACTTCTCTTTTTGTATAAGCTTTAGTGATGCTCCACAGCCATGGTGCAACTAGGTGTACGAATAAGATTAGCATTCAGTTTGTAGCATATTAGCGTATTTGACTTACAAATGAGCAAGTGTGAACTGGACTGGTGGTCAAATTGAACTCATTTCCTAACTACACCTTTCATTGCGGACGGTTCACACCTCCATTCATTCAATACAAATCGGCCAGCTAACATATTTTGTAAACTAAATACACAAGTTAGCTAAATACATTAATATTAGTTAGCTACTTAACCATGAGTTAATTAAGCATCAAACATTAGACAGGCGATAGTTGTCAACATAAACAGGCTAGTTACATAGACATATATACATGGATGTTTCCAAAAGGTGTTTCTTAGCAACAAAAAATATTAGCCGGCTACAGGTTTGGCTGCAACAACCAAATCAAATTTGATTAGATAGATTTGTGTTACTTTCCACTCATGAAAAAATATACAAATTAATGCTTTGGAAGTAGGGGGACATAAATATGTATCATCTACATCATCTACATGTATATGCATATATGTGGAATGCAATCATGCTGGATTTGAGTTTTGTCAACAGCTATTTAATGCTTTAAAATATAAAAGTTGCCCTCCCATCTGGTGAGTGTCTTGTAACTATTTTTAATCTGCGGATCTGTGAATGAAATATCCAAATTCAGGAAAGTTTCCATGCAGGACCAAGATACATGGATTTGGGTCAAACGTGACCAACAGGCTCCACAAGTAGGAAATTCTAGATAAAGGCACAAAATAAAAAGCCAAGTGAGCGACAGGCTTTACACTGCTAAATCAGAGCTTCTTATTCATGAATCACCTTCTTTTTTTCCCCACCAGAAACCAAACACCTACACAGATTCACATCTGCAATGACCATATCAAGTATTGATTGACAGTCATTCTCCTTGCGAGTCCAGCCAGTCTTCTTGTGTACGTTTCCAAACATCAAACTGGCCAAATATGATGCCTGCTATCTAGTGCACAGATACAACATTATCTGAAATTATGCATCTCATAGTGACACAGCTTGAGTTGCCATTGCTTTGGCCTAACTGGTTCACATGGAGAGAATATGGATTCTCACCGGCCAGCAGTTGCTACAAATGGCAGCTGTGACATTGACTGCAGGGATGATGGGGTTCTTGTCTTGTGGGTGGTAGTGTAGAGAGTATGGCAGGCAGAGTCCACACACGCACACACAAACACACTCAACTATTAGTAAAAATAAATACACACTCGCTCCCTCCCTTTGTCCTTTGCAAAGCAGCGATCGCCCCTCCTCCTATGCCCCTGTGGTCCCCAGGGAAGGCCAAACCTGCTGTGCCATCAGAAGCTCATCCAGTCTTTTCTCTCCCCCTCCCTTGGCTCTAATCTCATCATATCTCATGCACTTGTCTTCTCCCCTCTCCTCTCCTCACTCCAGTAGGACTGCCAAACCACCAGGATTAGGAATATTAAAACTATTCTGTTGATTTCAGGCCTGTGACCTTCCTCAAAAAGTCCTCCCTCTTTCTTTAGACAGACTTATTAATCCTCGCCTTCTCTTACTTTTCTCTTTGACTATTCAGACGTGATGCTCACTGTCATGTCAGAAATTCTGCATAGGAATGAAGGGATTTTTTTTTTTTTGTGCCAAAGTGAGGTCATTTCAATGGCAATACTGCTACTGGTATTGGTATTCGGACAGGTCCACAAGATTGCATCTTATGATCTCCCCTTCTTGTAGCCATGGAACATTTAAAAAAAACAAGAAACACCAGTTTCAGATCAAACAGAGGTATTTAATTTAGAGCACTTCCATGGAAACAAACTGCATCTTGAATTTTGATCCCAGCTCCAAGATAAATAGAAATGCAAATCAGCTTTGTTCCCTTTTTTTTTTTTTTTTTTTTTTAAATGTTTTTCCACCATGTGTGCACTGCCTGACTGTATCTCAATATAAATCCATGAAGATGGTTACTGGTTTCCTAAACCTGAGGGGAATTCAGCATCACATCTTGACAGCAATTAGTGGCACAATCTGTTTCATGCTTGCTGATGTAACTAGACTCTGGACAGATCTCAATGTGAAGTTTCACTGTGTTCTGTACATCTTAATATTATTCAACTGTGGAAGAGGAGTAATACAACGACTCAGCCTACAAAAATCGACTGTGCTTTTTTAAAGCAGGTGTTTCAATCAAAATAAAATTTAAAAAAAAGAGATACATGACTTTTTCACCTTACTGTGGCCTTTCATGTAACAATCTGGAGTTTTTTGTGTCCATGGCTTCCTATCTGGGGTGTTGAAGAGATATTTATATCTGTGGTGTTTTGGTAATAAATAAATAAATAAATTAAAAAAACTAAAAAAAAAAAACAAAAGCAAAAAAAATTCGTTATTTAAAATAGAAAGAGAAAAAAAACAAACAAAAGATGGTAAGGAATATGTCATGATGCAAATAACAAAATTGGTTTTAATGAGTCTGTGAGTTTGTTTTTTTTCCCCACAAAATCCAATCACGACTAAAAGAAAACATATCTGTAACATTCACCAAAGCCTGTGATGCCTGTTTGAAATATGAGATTCTTGTACAAAAACATATAAAATAGAAGAAAAGACTTGCAGATACAAACAGAAAATGAAGATAAGTAATGCCTTCAAATATTCTGAAGTGGAAGATTTAAAAAAAAGTTAACAATATGCTTCTTTAAGAAAATGTGTATGTTTTTTATTCGATTTTCTAGTAGTTGCAAACAAAACTTGGTGTTTTTTCTCTTTGTGTGTTGTGTGTTGTCTTAATATTTGAATGTATTTTACTGCAGTGCAAATTTGCCAAAGATATCATCACTTGATTTCTTTTATTTCTTTTTTTAACTCAGTTGTTTTTGTTCAGAAAACTGGAAATTGTTTATTTGATAATGTGCTCTTTTTTTGTTTGTTTTGTATTTTTAATGTTAATATTGTTATTTTATTTCCTGGCTCTGAGTTCACTGTGTAATATTAAATTGCAGTTTGCTTGATGCATCTCTTCATACTAAGTCTCTGTATCTGTCCATTTGTCCACCTGAGTGACTGTTTGGTGAATTATTCCATTTATGTACCTGTAATGTGAAACTGAGAAGTAATTATTTGTAAATATTTGCCATAATTTTATTGGTCCTTCAGAATAAACATAATTTTTTGAATGTTATGTGTGAGTTCTTTGGTGTATATTCGAGTGTTTTTTCCCAGACGCTGCATGCACTGGTGTGAATGACTCTAATGCTACATCCACACAAAGCCGTGTCTGGCAAAAAAGTCTTCTGTAAACTCGGTGCTGACTTGAAAAATGCGTAAAAAATAAAGCCACTGAATCCGCATAAAAAGTATACGTGCCAGAAGTGAGATAGCGCGTGATCGAAAAAAAAAAGAGCATAGATCTCTGAATCAGAGAAGAGGACGTGGAGCATGTGTAGAATCCCATGTGGTGTATGTAAACAGAGAGAGGTGTGGTTATGACATCATTACCAACAAAATGAATGCCATCTTGGTTGTTCACATGAAGCCATGCAGGCGAAGTCTTCAAATTTACGCACTCTGGGACCCGGCTTAAGAAAACATGCAGTTTTGAGCTGTGATAATGTCGGATTCATGCGGATGAAAGGCCAAACCAGAGAAAAATTAGCTCGGATTCACCCAGGGCCTAAATCTGTTTGGTGTTGGCAGCAGCTCTGTTGTCCAACGTATCACCCCACAGTTCTGCTTTCATCCTGGGGACAAACATCTCACTCCCTCCCTTTTCTCACCCCGCCAATCTCAGTGAATGGAGTGTCCCAGTGCTGCAGTCTTGGCTGCTGGCCGAGTCCATAAAGGGGCAGAGGTGTGTGTGTGTGTATGTGTTTGTGAAGGTAAGCAGGAGGAGGAAGAAGAAGGGGGAGAGGGGTGATAATAGGACACAAGCCACGACATGGCAACAACATGCGACACACACAGAAAACAGCACAAACCCAGCTTGAGACACAGGCCAGGCTGTCCGCAGGTTGGGTGCCTGCCCAAGATGCCAGAATGCCAAACACACAGAATGTGTTTTGCTGTGTGGGAGAATGTGACCTCATTCTGGTTCTTTGCCAACAAAAACCTTGTAAATCTGTAATCTTCATGTAAAAAAGGATCAACAGCTCACCATTATTCCAACCATTGTGGCTGGACAAATCAAAAATACCATACCATACTGGACCCTGTTTTGCCTCCAGAGACTATGGTCCATCTTGACCTGGTAGCATCACACAGTTGGTCCACATTTGTCAGCTGCACATCCATAATACTAATCTCTAGTTCCGTCACATCTCAAAAATGCTCTATTGGATTGAGATCTAGTGACGTGATGTGTGCTTTACAGAGAAACATCAAGCGGCATTAAAATTTATGCACATAAAACAGTAATGTACATAAAATAATTAATGGCTAAAATAAATAATGGCTATACTGTGTTCATAAAGAGATGGATATGGTCAGCAACAATACTCAGGTAGGTCTCTCTGGAATTCCAGAGATGATTGAGTTGTCCCTCATGCTGTGCGATTGTAAGTCGAGAATAGATTCTTTCATCATTTTATTTTCTGAGAAGAAAAAGTTTGTTGATATCAGGCAGCATCAGACTGCAATGATGAGTCATCCACCATCTTGCGAGAGAGTTGCGGTCACAGTGGCAACAGCGCCTCCATTTAAATGACGCTGAATTGGTACAAAGGAGCCCAAAGTGTGGCAAAACATTATCCACCACACCACCACTGTCAATCTTCATGTCGTTTACGCCAAATTCTGACAATTCCATCTGAATGTCACAGCTGAAATCAAGATTCATCAGACTGGGTTATGTTTTTTGTTTTTTTTTTCCCAATTATCTGCTGTCCAGTTTTGATGAGTCTGTGCAAATTGTTCTTTGCTGACAGAAGTGGCATCAGGTGTGATATTCTGCTTCTGAAGCCCATCTGCTTCTGAAATAAAGTTGCTTTACGCTGCAGAAGCACCTTGAGTGGTTCTCAGACTGGAAAGGTGCTAATTACAATAAGTGTGCTGTTCTTGTTGTTCTGCATACCTTGACTGTAACGAGTGCTTAACTGTAACTGCTGCCTTTCTACCATCTCAAACCAGTGTGCCCATTCTCCTCTGACCAGTGATCTCAACAAGACTCACTGGATATTTTCTCTTTTTCAGACAATCCTCTATAAACCTTAGAATGGTTTACATGAAAATCCCAGTAGTCCAGCAGCTTCTGAAACGTTCAGATCTGCTTGCATGGCCAAGCCAAACTTAAATCCCCTTTCTTCCCCATTCTGAAGCTTGTTTTGAACTTCAGCAAGTTGTCTTTACCACCTCTACATGCGTACAAGCACTGAGGTCCTGCCACGTGATTGGTCATTTCTGTTAATCAATTCAATTCAACAGGTGTATCTAATAGCGCAAAGTAACTAGTAGCCTATTGAAAAACAAACTTCTGTTGGTTGTTTGAAAATGTTGTGAAATACAGAATAAGAAAAAGTATGGGTTGTTAGTTAGAAATGAAAGAATATTTTTCTCTCATGTGGCAGCAATGAGTTGCCATTAGTAACATTAGCATTGTTAGCATTGATCCAATCCATACACAGAAAACTACACTTATGGACACCATGTGACATGTTCCATATGTGTATTTACAGAGGAAAATAGGAAAAAAGTCTGAAAAAAGAAAATTTATTGAAAACAAAAGTTAAAGCTGAATCTCATCAGAAAACGTAACATGTCTTATATATAGTACAGTTATATCCAAACCAATTTATTCTTCAGCTCAACAATAGCTTATAGCTTATATTGTACTGTTTTTACTGAAGGCTGCATTGATAATGTTTTTTGTGCCAGTCTCTAGGTTGTGTTTGTGCTGTGACTGAGACCGAGCTGCTTTTTACCTCTTCTGTTTAAATCACCCAGGAAAGCTTTGTGAAGCCACATGGGTCTTGAATCGACTGTGCTTTTATCAGATGTGACAGATGTGCTACCAATGTCCATCCATCCATCCATTTTCTATACCCGCTATTTCCTGTTCAGGGTCACGGGGGTCTGCTGGAGCCTATCCCA
>JBAMYA010000001.1:6904784-6918815 GCA_037176975.1 Arrhamphus sclerolepis | reverse complement strand
AATTACTCTCATAATAAACCCACCAACATCAGTTTATGGCCTTCTCATCAGCACTGCGTCTCCAACTTTGTGAAATATGTTAACCCCGTATGTGAAATGTCTGGTATGCAGCAGCAGTTTTTAGTGCAGTCGGGGCTCATGTTTCAATTTTTTGACCGTCGTGAATCAAAGAGAGGAGCCCAAATTTTCAATTACTCCTCCCCAAATTGATTTATTTATATATTGTCTATTTTCAACAAAGTTGTCTCTAGGCGCTTCAAATCCACATGGGAGTGCAAGACAGCCTGTAAAGGCATGGAGATGATCCAGTGCAGGTCTCAGCCTTGGTCAGGAAAGTGTTAGCATAGGGGCTTTCCAAAGGAAAATTTAAAAAAAGAGCTTCTGAGCACAGGCGTAGCAGAACGGAGTATTTGAAAAATACAGCAGCTGTTCAGTAAAATATGAAAGTTACAGTACTTCAAAAACTGACAATGGTGTTTAAAAACAAAACAAGGTCTGAGAAAACAGCTATAAAACTTAAAATAAATCAGGAAAACAGGTAATAGCACAGGCATGTGAAGGCTTTAACAAACGACTTTACTCTGAAAAACCCACTTGTAACGTATGTAAGCTGACCTTTTGTTTTGGCTTTGCCGCAGACAGCAGCGGTTTCAACTGTCTGTGTTTTTGTCTGTGTCAAACACTGACACCATTCATCTTTTTATGTTTTGTTTTCTTTTTTGTGCTCCCACACCAAATTATGTCGCAAATAGCTGCTGGTTTGTTTTATGAGATTGTTTCCTTTTGACTGTCTGACGAGTCTTTTTCACTTTTTCTTTTATTTTTTTTATTTTTTCAACCCACTTCTTAAATTGTCTTAAAGGTCCCTACATGATGCTATTTTATCACAATTTAGTTCAGTTCTGCTCAAATGTGATACTTTATTCAGGGAAATTAAATAATCAAATTATATGTAATCGATCAAGCACCACGAGAGAATTGTTTTACACTGACTGTGACTCAAAAACACCGTGTTCAGTGTTGCCAGGTGGTAAATGTAGGATTATCATTCCAAAGACTCAAAGTTATCATTCTTTTCTTTTTTTTTTAGATTTTGTTGTTTCTACTGGCCTTTATTGAAAATGGAAAGACAGGAAACGAGGGCACAGAGTAGGCAGTAAATGGCAGTTAGCTTTTAACTGATTTTTATTTTATCTTAATTTATTTGATCTTATTTTATTTTACTTATGGTTATTGATATCTTATTTTTATTATTGCTATTTTATTTCTTGTTTTGGTGTTATTTGATCATTGTTTTCATTTAATTTTTATTTATTTCTTATTCATACCGGTATTTATGTATTTATTTTAACTCCAGTGTTTACCTCATGGGGATCATTCACACTGGGGGCTATGCCTGTTCTGTCTGGGGGCTGTTGCCATGGTGATCACCCTTGTCTGGGTGGCTCAGGGTCCTGCACTGCAGTCCAACAGCTGTGGGGTGGACTCTGGCCTGATCTGGGTGGTTGCTGTGGTGACGGCCTCTGTGGTTTGGGTGGACTGGCTCCTGGTGTGAACAGATCCCCCAGATATCGTTTTCTCACAGTAGTGCCAAGTCAGATATTTATTTATTTTTAGATAATTTGTAGTGTATTTTTATACTTATACTCCATTTAAGAGACAGAAAAGAGGAAGTTTATGTTTGTGTAGAACTGTGTGTGTGTGTGTGCAGGGTGGGGTGGGGGGAGGCTGCTTTCTTTAGGTTTCTAATTAGTATATTTTTGGTGTGTGATGGTTTTTATGTGTTTTTATTATTTTCTTTTTTTATAATATAGCCTATATACATTGTTTTTATTATGTAAAGCACTTTGTGTTGCCTTGGGTCATGAAAAGCACTTCATAAATAAAATTTGATTTGATTAATGAGCTGGGAGTCAAACTCGCGACCTGCTGCATGAGGCTACGGCCTCATATATGGACCGCCCACTTTAACCACTGGACAGCATTGCCAGGTGGGAAATATGCCTACTGATGGACTACAGGCAAATATAGTCAGACACTCATGGCCGAACTCATGGACATCAGCAACCCTCTGTGGTTGAGCCCCTCCCACCTCAAAGGTAAAGCACCTTTGGAACTAATGTGTGCGGTGTTTGATATATGCATAGTTCACATTGTGATTGGTGGAGAGGTGATTGGAATCAGCAAGTTTCTGTTAAAAAAGGTGACACACCTACTCTCATTCTAACGCTGAGGACGGCCGCAAGCCGAAACGTGGGAACTAATGAGCCAAATCACAAGGTCTGGAGGTCATCTACTGGTAGGGAATAGACTCTCTTACTCATTTTCTTATTTTTGAAATTTTTGACTGACAGGTCCTAGCGTCTTGTCAGGTGGGCGCAACTGACCATTCAGCCAGTCGTGCTCATGATAAGCAAAGCGCGATTGGCTGGAAACATGTCTAGCTAAACTTAAACCTGTCTTAACTAGACCTGACCTTGAGAAAATTATTCATGCCTTCATTACAGCCAGACTAGATTATTGTAATGCACTCTATGTTGGGGTTAGTCATGTCTCCCTTTCACATTTGCAGCTTGTTCAAAATGCTGCAGCTCAGCTTTTAACAGGAACTCGTTGGTTTGAACACATTTCACCTGTTTTGTCCTCCCTGCATTGGCTCCATGTGTGTCATAGAATAGATTTTAAAATTCTTTTGTTGACTTATAAATGCCTGCATGGGTTTGCACCCCCTTATCTCTCTGACCTACTGCAACCCTGTGTTCCTTCCCGGGCACTGAGATCATCTGATCAGCTGCTTTTGGTCATCCCCAAACCTCGGATGAAGCTTAGAGGAGATCGGGCTTTTTCGGCTGTGGCACCTAAACTTTGGAACAACCTGCCCTCTGACATCAGACAGGCACCTTCACTCCCACTTTTTAAATCTCTTTTAAAAACACATCTGTTTTCAGTGGCTTTTAATACAGCTTGAGTTGGGTTTTTTTCTGTTTATTCTACTTAACTTCTTCTCTGTTTGCTGTTTAATATTTATGTTTTTATTTATTGTTTTAACCGTTGTTTTGTGATGTGATGATTGGTGTAAATTGTGAAGCACTTTGGTCAACTCCTGTTGTTTTTAAATGTGCTATATAAATAAACTTGACATTGACATTAACATGTCACATGGGAAGATATAAATGCCCTCAAGGTTCACAAAAAACCCCTCCAACATACTGAATGCTACCGCACATGCACAGAACAGTCAAATTATTCTACATTTGGCCTTTTTGATCTTTTTGACTAAATTATCATACAAATACAATAATTATGGTACACCTGGCAACACTGACCATGTTTGGCCTCCTCCTCCACTGGTCCCTGCTCACTCTGCCGTTAGCTTCTTAAACCAGTCAAAACCCCATATGGCATCAGGTGACAGACTGTATAAATACTGGAAACTGTGATTATTACATCTTATCGCTCCCATATGTTAGGTTCACACTGTACAATGATGGAAAATATTTTAATGCTCTTTGGACACCTGTCCAAAATAATTAAACACCACATTAGAGTTGTTTTACTTTGATTGTGACTCAAAAACTCGCATTTAATGTAGCACAGCAATGGAGCTCGTCTTATGTCAGGTTCACTCTGTACGATTTTTACAGTTTTATAAGATTAATTCAAATCACATAACACAACATGAAATCAGTAGATAATTAATTTACGGTGTGATACACTGTGATTGAACATATGGTGAATAATGACTACAATAGAAATAAATAAGTGCATTTCAGGCTCTAAATGCTGTGTCATCACATCAGAGTGTAGAGTGACATTAATTATGGTCCTGGGGTAACTAAAGCTAAACTGGCCAAGGTAAAAACTAAGAGTGGTGTCACAGATTATTCAACTAGTTATTTACCAGTCACGGGTTTCGGTCAACTGCCAGCATTTTTTCCACCCATTTGCCTACTTTTGGATTAACCAGGGTTTAATCAACAACCAGACTGTCCAAGATGACTTCAGAACCTCTCCATGGATACTGACATAATTTCACAGAAGAGTTTGTCTGTTTGTTTTTGTACGCAGTCATTGATTTATAACCGCAGTAAAATATCAGTCTCATCTACACAAATCACAATGTGTCAGTTTCCTTTGGTCATGCCTACACAGTTGAACGTTTTACTGGAAGTGTGGGCTGATGGTTGCGTTATTCCATCATCACATCCGTTTTTGGACTTTTAAAATCAGTCACGCCTTTCACAAGTCTCACAAAATGTAGCGAGGCTGTACTTCTCTGTCTCATTTTTTTCATCCATAACCATGAAGTCATCATTCAATAGATTACATTTCATAATAGTTTCAAAGAAGCCCAGTGAAACCGCGTCAGAATAAAAAAGAGATCAGTCACTATCGTTTCCATGTTATTTTGAGCCTGCTACAGATGCTGATAATACTTTACCTGCATATGATGATTTCACAAACTGTTGCTGATCAAGATTTGCATTCCTGCTTTTACGTGAGGCATCTTTTAAAAGATGACGTCTGCCTGAGGCTGCGTCTAATTAGAGCTACTGTGTTTGTAGCTGTATTTTTATACCTGGAACTCCAGACATGAGGAAAATGCTTGACCTGAAAGGCACAAGTACTCCCTCTCTGGGTGTTGAAAAGTTTATGAGGTCAGTGTGGTTATCCGGATTGATGCAGCGATGTGAAGTCATTGCTGACACCGCTGCCTATTAATACCGTATGATTGGAGCGTTAACCCGCCCAGCTTAATATTACATTCTCTATTTTTATATTTGAAGGGTTTCATGTTAGTGCCCTGTGTGTACTCACGCTGACGTGGTGAAAGGGAAAAAAGAGCAAAGTACTTTGCCAACATTTTTTTTTGAATATCAACTAGTAGATTTTTTTATTTAAAAAGATAGAGAGAACAACTGTAGAAATGGGAACCTGGGAACATTCAGAACTCAAAACTTAAGATAGGATTTTACTAATTTACCCCTTTAGCAATTTTTCACATGACACTTAGCATATTGAGTCAAATGTATTTGGTCAGTTCTTCATAAACAAATGCAAGCATCGCTATAAAAAGCAGAGGTTTGGCTTAATAAATGAGGGCGTGATTTTTATGGAGCCCTTTTGACTGACATTAGCTATGGCTAGATGTCACCACTTGAACCGCCTAGCAGTGTCTTAAATCATCTTATGAACTGTAAAGACCAGCATGGCAAAGCTGGACTTTGTCATCATATCCTTCCAGACTAGCCGTAGCCAGTCATGGCTGTTAATCACGCTGTAGGATTTTTAGAGTCTTATGAGATAACTTCAAGTCACATTGCATTACATGAAATTGGTAGATAATTAATTTACAGCAGTGTGTGACTGAACATATGTTGAATTGTGGCCACAACAGACCTAGATTTGAGTGTATTTCAGGATCCAAACTTATAAAATCTGGTATAAAAATATATAAGTATGTCAGAGTATGTTGGAGGGTCAGACTGCATCCCACCATTTTTAGCAATTAGCACAGGAAAACATATTCTCTCTAAAATATTATCTGTCAAGTTTTTAACTGTCAGAGCCAATAGCAGAGCCAGAACAAATCAACAATGGCAGCAAACGTGGATACACAGGAGGCCCTTTGCTCTATCGTGGAGAACATCCCTGGTGCCAGTGACAACAAGATGAGCGTTTGGTTAGTTTTTTTAATGGAAATGAACTAATAGCCCTGAACTGAATATTCTCTGGTATGGAGGACTGTGTTTGCAGTGGAAGTACTCGGTGGCTGTGCCAGCCATGCCCGCAGTGGCTAATCGGGAGGACCGGGACAATTCCTGGTGGGCCGGTATGATGTTTGGGCTGCAAGGGCTGGTGTTCTCTCTCTCTTTTTTTTTTTTTGTCAGACACCACTATCGTATGTGGGTGGGCCACCTCCACCTCCACAGACAGCTGTCGTTTTGTTTTTTTGTTGTTTTTTTGTAGACGCACCCTGACGTAAGACATCATTGCTGTCGATCAGTGGTGTTTGAAAGATGGAAAGTAGAAGGATAAAAGTCGGCGCAGAAGAGCTGTGGAAACAGATGCAGCTAAATGTGCGAAAATTGGAAACTTTCACACTTAAGCGAGCTTGTGGTTTGTTACGCCAAATGAGGTCGATGAGACGGGTAAGGCAGGATGTTGAACTTTTCCTTCAAACCACGATTTAAGTTAGTTAATCATCAAGTCAATGTATTGTGTGGCGTTGTGGCATATAACGTAACGCTATATAGGCTAATTTAAATAATAGTATGATATGATGCCACATAAATGGGAAACTTTGTCTTGTAGCCTCTCAGAGTCAGAAACAAGATCCAGCACCAAGAACCAGCCATGAGCCCACAAGTCCAGAGTGGGCAGGTATGAGCACTCACTGAGTGAATATTATTAGAATGAATGAGTATGGTGTAGACCTGCTCTATATGGAAGGTGCCCAGAGATGCCAGATGATTCAGCACTAAACATTAATGAAACTGATCAAAGGGCTTCGTAAAAAGAGGAGATTTGTGCTGAAAATTATGAGCATTTTTAAAATGTGATGTAGTGTCAGAAGTGGAGGCAGGAGCCAGTAGTGATGAGAGGATCGCTCCTGTAAGTATGGAAGGAACCGTTGAGCTGTGCTAACAAGCAAGCATTAGTTTAACCACTCTCTAGGCCCAAACTATGGAAGTGACCCGTCATTTTTATTATCATTTAGAGTAAGATAGTAAATGCTCAAAGCCCACAACTGAAAGAGAATAGGAGGAAAGTAATATGAAATAAACCTGCATATTTTTCCATATCAAACGTGCTAAAGGTTTACAGATGATTATTTTTATTGTGATACAGTTGCAGGTGAGTCTAGAGAACCTGGATGAAGTGTGAAAGGGAGAACAGAGTCTAGTCAGGACTGGTTACAGAGGAAGCAGCAGCAGAACCCTGAACCATATCTTAGGAATGAGACAGATGACGATGAGTCTGTTGATAGTTTTGATTACTTCGCACGTCCTCAGTCACAGGATGTACATGCATTTTTTTCTGATCACCATCATCAACATGTACATGCCCTGACTTGCACTGAATTGGAAATATTTTAGAAAAATGCACTGAATTACAAGACTTTACAGTACAGTGCGCTATTGTAGAAACATGTAAACATGTAAGCTTATAATTACATGTTTTCAATAATAGGTCGTGATCTAAAGTTGGCCGGTCTGAGGAATGAAACTCCAGGGCTGAAAATGAGTCCCACTCCGGCCCTGGAGTCACTTGATCAATATTTTGTTCTCCTTGTTTTGGTTTTATTGTGCTGTGATGGCATGCGCCACGAAGAAAAAAAAGAATAATGTTTTCAGTGCACAATATCTTTAAATGATTCAAGGAATCTGGAGTAATTTCATAATGTAAAGTGTGCAACTTGTTAAGTTGTGATGAGTTTCATGAACCGATTCATACTCACTTTTTAAATAACAAGTTTTAATTTTTGGGTAAATTACCAAGTGTTTTCAAGTCAATAGGCTCAAATCCAAGTGAAGTCACAAGTCATTGGTGTAAAAGTCAAATCAGTCTATATAGCAGAGGTTGAGCCAAAGTGCTTTACAAAA
This sequence comes from Arrhamphus sclerolepis, assembly GCA_037176975.1. Classification (NCBI taxonomy): domain Eukaryota; kingdom Metazoa; phylum Chordata; class Actinopteri; order Beloniformes; family Hemiramphidae; genus Arrhamphus; species Arrhamphus sclerolepis. Next base: position 6,911,208 of record JBAMYA010000001.1, on the reverse strand, counting down.
AGCCATAATGCATGAACAATAACACCATACATCTACATAAAATTAAGCATAACAACAACAACGGCAATAACAGGAAGTAATTAAATAAATAAATAAAATAAAAATAGAATAAAAATAAAGCAGACATCAGTCCGAGTTAAAAGCAAGTGAGAAAAAAATAGCTCTTAAAATTGCATTTAAAAGAAGTGATTGTAGGGGAGGATTTAATATGTGGAGGGAGTGTTTTCCAGATTCCAGCTACAGAGAATGCACGGTCCCCGCGGGTTTTGAGGCGTGAACGTGGAACAGTAATCAATGATTGGCTTTACAACCTAAATGACCTAAGAGCAGAAAGTGGAGTAAACGTCCAAGTCAAATTGGAACTCTTTACATTTTGTCGAATCAAGTCTAAAGTCATCAAATTTACAACTTAAGTCTGATGCAAGTCCAGGTCATGTGACTTGAGTCCACATCTCTGGAAGTTAGTCACAAACCTTGAAACCTTACAGTGCAAAAAAAGAAGTCTTATGGTAACTTTTTCCAGAGGTGATATTGATTTTTGTGTGCTCAAAGGCATCCAGGAGTAAATAAAATACTGGATATGGTCAGACAAATCAATATGAAATGTGAACCATGTGCACTGAGACAAGGACGAAAAGGACCATGCAAGTTACACGAAATTGAGAAAAGCATCAAATATTTTAAATTTTTCTCAATTGTGGTTGTCCATCCATCCAACCATTACCTATACCTATTAACTGCTGTGCATGGTCACGGGGATCTGCTGGAGAGTATCCCAGCTCCCTTCGGGCGAAAGGCAGGAGTACACCCTGGACAGGTTGCCAGTCCATCCAATTGTGGCTCTATTTCGTCCAATTTTTGTTTTGCAAAATTGGATCCTGAAAGATTTGTCTACCCCTCAAGTTAAAAATATGCTAGACTTAAATATGTTTGGCCTGATGTTATTCTGACAGAGGTGGTGCACAATCTGTCACATAAAACTTTCCTTGCTAAATAAGGGTAAGTTAGTTGGAAAGGAGCATGAAACCCTCTGCCCTCTCAGCTCTCCTTTTGCTTCACATTACATAACACAACTGCTGACAGGCTTTACCTCTCCTCCTCAATTTTATCTTCCTCCTTCCTCCTCCGCTGGCTTCCTATACAACAGCTGAAGACAGACAACAGTGGTACTTATGGAGGCCAAGAAGTCATGCAAATTAACGTCAGTCAGTGTCTGTATATTTTGGCCCCCCAGAGCCCCTGTAGGGAAGAGGTGTGGGGCCAACTGAGTATAATTGGGCCTCAGATGATTAGTGAAGAGGGCCTCATGCAGGAGAGGAAATGGTGGTGATGAGGGGGGAAATGCTGAAGAGGTATTACGAGTGAGAAGGCAGGAGATCTGAATCGTACAGAAGTAGACGGCAAAACACAAAGAGAAAAAGGAAGTGCAGCAGTGAGCAGATACAAGTCCTGCATATTCATGACTTCTGCTGTGCTTGCATCCCAGCTCTGTGCCATGTTTACTCTCTTTCCTGTTCATCTCCAAGTACATTAGCCCTGTATTCATGTTAGGTATTGGGCTGTTTGTGAAAATGTGCAACAAGAACTTACATACGATGCAGAATTACTTTGTTTTGCTTTAATTAAAGGATTATTCTAATTTGGTAGAAAAATGCAGTTTCCATCTTGTCTTTGTATTACCATAACATGGTGGTCATTATTTATTTTTTTATTTTTTTTGCTGAGATCTCTGAATGGAAAAAGAATTATGATCAGCCAAATGAACTCAAAGTTTCAGCAAAGGCTTCATAAAAGATGTGCATGGCCATTGTTAAAATACAGCAGGACTGAGTTACAGCACAGTAAGGTTCAGACTCCTGAAAAATCATCATCATGTCAGGGGAGCAGGCACGAAGCTACATTTTCAAGAAGGAAAATTTGCAATTTGCTTATTTCTTTCAGATTTCACTGCGATTATTGCTTATTCGTCTTTCAATTGTAGACCTACAGACAGACTGTCCATGAATTTTGGTGAGAGGAAAGCACCCAACTTCAGGCTCCATCATGACATCATGGCAATGTCTGCTACATGCAGGCAATATTGTTTTGCTGTTTTTCTTCATCCATGTCTTGCACCAACATTTACAAAAAGTACATGTCTGGATTGCTTAATATGAAAAAAACAGCAGCCCCCCCTGCAAGTCCAGTTGAGTACAACTGGAAGTGTCCAATGCGAGGCTGTTATCCAGTCAAAGTAGACTGGATAACATCTCTACGTCATTGCAGGTTTCTTCTCAGAGCTGTTCCGCTAACAGAAGTACTATAATAGAGTAGACAAGAACTTAGTTCTGCTATAAAAACCATCAACGAGAAACTTAATGTGGCTGTGACAGGTTTTCTGACTTCTTTAGCAGAGGACACCCAAAGGCTTCAGTGGTGTTTCCTCCACAGGTACAGCAGCTCAACAGCAAGGATCCTCTTCTGCTTTTAAAACATCTTCCTAATTACTGAAACTACACCCAGAGCAGCTATATTTTATGCCGAATTGTCCCTCCAAAACTCAGAATCCAAGTTGGACTGTTTCTCCATTACAAAAGAATATCAGAGAAGAATTAAATCCTGGATGTGGCTAATAGGGGATGTAAAAGCATCAATTTAATGTTTCATTTTAGACTTATACTAAACATGCAATCACTCTTTAATACTGTTTAACATTAGGCAGAAAGTAGAGATTAGATCATAGGGATAATTATTACTTTGCATAGCACATTGTACGTGAGATAGTTTTTTTTTCTTTTTTTTTTTCTAAAATGTAGAAAGCTATGCAACCTTTGATGAGGAACTGCAAGTTGACAGGTTCATTTTAAGAGCTTTAGAGCCCCTAAGGGCACTTGAGGGGTTTTAGGACATTTCTCTTAACCGATTGGACACTAAAAGAATAAAAAGAACCTTGCACGTTTGATTCATTTTAACATAAAAAACCTTCCAAACTGCTTTTATCTTTACTTTCAAACATTCCTCTTTGTCAATGTGCAAGTTAAATAAATACAAATTAATTCAGCGTTATAAAGAGGCCAGTTGTCTTCTGGTCATACTTTTGCCCCATCAAATGAGGAGAAACTCTCTGACACACTGGTTTGACCTTATCACAGAAGACATTTGGACCTGATACAATGAACTGCTACATGCTTCTCATTGCCCTTTCCAGTACCATCTATGTTCTTTCACATGCACACTTAATGTCACAGGGATGCAAAGTAGCTATAAAAATGAGTGTTACTCGTGCTGAGCGCTTATGTGTTATGTTTTACTCATTAAGGTCCTCTGGACACAAAAATGACAAGACACTTTGTTCCCTTTTTTTTTTTTTGCCACTCTACCCATCACTCACAGGCTCTTGCTCTCTCTCTCGCACGCAGACACACACACACACACACACACACACACACACACAGAGGCTATAAATGTCAGATATCAGAACACAGTTTGTGTGTACGTGTGCATGAATGTTAGACCATTGACAGGCATGGAGGCAGCTTGTTGAACTAATAGCTTAACTAATGTGTCTACATTCCCTACCCCCCAACCCCTCTTCCTGCTGCAAAACTGACATCTCTGCACTGAGTGGAGAGACGAGGGAGGAGTAGAGAGGAGCAAACGGGGGAAAAAAAGAGGAGAGAAGAGAGTTGACAAGCGGCAGACCCTATCGCCCTCTGGTCTGACTCTTTCTATCTCCCCTTTACTCCCAGAGGCTTTGTCTCAGAGGATAGCGCTATGATGAATAGGCCTGTCTAAGCTAACCTAGCGGACACCAATTAGAGAATGAGATAAGAAAAAGAAGAAAAGGAAAGAGTGAACAGAAAAACGGTGATAGAAACTGAAGCAAGGGGAGAGAAAAAGACAGATGGAAGAGAAGAGATGGAAAGGAAGAGCAGACGTATGAAAAAGGAGGCAGGAGTTGGGAGGACTGGGGTGAATTGCAAAGTTTAAGACAGTGCTGCTGTCTATGTTTGTGTGTGCATCTGTGTACAAGCTGTCAGTGCTGAAGGAGACAAAAATGTGAGCGAGGCCGGCCTCCTAAGTCTTAACCTCGTCTGCTGCTGTAGGAGAGGCTTTGACAGCAGAGACGCACAAACAGGACCCCTCACCGACACTGGGTTCCTCCTCCCTCACTCTTCTGGAAGATTTTTTTTTTTTTTAAGTTGTAACACTTCTAACAGTCAAAATCTTTTTCCAAATGATTACTTAATGGAATAGGTTTCCCTGACCTAAATGAACTACCATTCCAACGCTTCTTAAGCATGATCATCCAAGCTTCCCTGACAAACTTCTGAAATGACCAGAGATCACCTGGTGGAAGAGAGTTAACAAGCTATAAAAATTCTTTACATGCATAAGATTTTGTACAAGAAAGCGCACACAGAAAACATTAGTAGTTGCAAATTTCAGGCTGTGGTAGCATTGTAAAACCTGTTGAGGCTGCATCCTGTCTGTGCTACGTGTTGCTGCACTCAAGTGTTTTCTCATGACGTCCCTCTTCTCATTGGCCTTTAATTCATGCTGAACAATGACACTTGTTAATTATTTAACTCTCTTTTTATGTGCATTAATTTTATTGTTGTTTAATATTTGCCTGTAGAGAACTTTAGTCAACACTGGTTGTTTTTGAACATGGTATATAAAGAAATCTGGCTCTGACTTGAGGAAATTCAATAACCTGCTTCTGGATAAGAACCTTAAAGTCTGAAAAAGCATAACTACCCATTCAGACAGGATTTGTCTTCTGCTGCATCACTGCTTTTTTCAGCGAACTGCTCTGACAACATATTCTCAATCCCTCGTTACATGCTGATGTCTGATGAAGATCCCTTTCCGTCCGCCGTCAGTGCATGAGGTAACCTTTCACGTGCACACTCCACAGTACAGGTTGCAAATTTGCAACTACGCTTACGTAGCCATAACAGACTAAAAAAAAAAAAGGGCATGCAATTTATTAAATAAACAGGACAAGGTGGGTTTCGGATTTGATACGAGTGTCTCCTCTCAAGGAGCTGGGGCGTCTGAACTTTGGAATCTGTTTTGAGAGTTACGTTTGCTGATCTGGTGCATACCAGGGACCAGTTGCCCAACGAGACACTGCATCTATTGGATTGTAGAAATGCTTTAGAGTCTCCCTACATACGTTCCAACAATGGTGAAGATGAACCTGCTCTGAGAACATGTCCTTAGCTGAGATGAGCAGACTCTTGTAGCCCCGGGGGTATTCAAAAGGTAGAGAGGGTTAATGCCTGTTGATGAGAACTAAAGTAAGGCAGTGGTGTAGAGAAAGCTCACAGGGGATAAGCAGCACCTCCAGGGGGTGATGACCCCTTATAAGAAAGAAGAGAGGAGTAGAAGAGAAACCAGGGTCAAGTCATCATCCAAGAAATTAAACTTTATTTAATATTTTAATTGTTTTTAGAAATGGAAAAGTTGCAGTCAAATCCAGAGGTTTTGTTCTCAGGATAACACATTTTATAACCGCATCACATGTATGTTGAAAAGAAAATCACATTCAAGCAAGAAATAATTCATTCTGAGCAAGCAAACATCTTCTCTATGCTAAATAAATATCTCACAAACTGTTGCTCGGTGCACGAGCACATCAAGGCGCACTCACTCACTCCCTCTATGTCCGTGAAGCTGGCCCCCCCACCCCACGCAAAACTCAGTAAAAATATTATCAATCGCTTGTGCTGCATTGCAGCTGGTTTGTGCAGGAAAAGAAAAAAAAAAAGGTTTGTGTTGCTTTGAAATCACATTATATTTCTGAGGTCATTCTAAGTTCATGCAGCCAGTCCGACTTGGTCCAAATTGAATCAAAATGGTCTTGTTTGTTTGTGATGCGTTAGTGCAGAAAAAACAACTTTTGTTTTTTCAGTGTGGCCCTGTCATATGTGTTTGCTGATAAAACACTGGGCATTAACTAGAAATCGGGGACTGACATCAATCAGAAAGCTGCCAAAGTAAGACAGGCGGTACTAGACAGGACTCATGATGACCCAAGACAGACGAAAATGAATTGATGTAGATATTAGATAATGGCACTGAAGTGCTCAGTGACAGAACAAAATTCTGTTCTACTTATTAGAGGCTTTTTTTCAGCCTTAATGGATGTGCACAATTAAACTGATAACACCAAGAATTTAATATTTTAATAAGGAATACTGAATATGGCTAACACAAACTTAGAACTAGCAAAAAACAACTTTGGAAACAAGGATGTTAAAAATAAGTAGAAACTAAACAAATGGTGAAATAAATGGCATGTTTTGCTTTGTTGCACAAAAATGACATATATGGTGGTGGTTAGCACTGTTGCCTCACAACAAGAAGGTTCCTGGTTCGAGCCTCCACAGGGGCCTTTCTGTGTGGAGTTTGCATGTTCTCCCCGTGCTTGCGTGGG
>JBAMYA010000001.1:6860447-6892304 GCA_037176975.1 Arrhamphus sclerolepis | reverse complement strand
CACTTCCAGCTGCACGGATGATGTGCATATCTGTGTGTGTGTGTAATCAGACATGTCAGGTATTTAGCTATCACTACAGAAAGCAGATGCCTGGACAGAAGTCTCAGAATACCCTGACAGACTTCTGGAGGCTCCCAGAAAACTTGTGTCATAACTCTGTGGTTACTAGATGTTCACGGCAGGAGATCGGCGTCTCAGATTTGGCTGGGTGCCAGACAGAAGAGAAGGAAAGAAAAGAAAAGGTATGAATTTCCTTGTGTGTTTAGATGTACATCATGTGTTTGCGGTTTGTGCTGTCAGTATGATTTGTGCTGCAGGACATCAGTGTCCTCATATCTCTTTAGTGAAGTACTAATCATTTACACAGAGAGATGTAGAGACAGGAAAAAAATAAATAGACTTTGCTGTATTACATATGGCGTGCTTTTATGAGCAATGCTCTTTCCACTGTGACCTGATTAATTTGTCATTTACTAAGGACATTTTATCCAAGCACTTTATCCACACATAGACAACTCGTACATCTTTGAAGCTGTCAAAAACTCAGAAACCAGTCTAAGAGAGAACCATCTTTGTTAGACCTGAAATACTGTGGTTTCTGTCACTTTATTCAAGCTCAAAATAATAAAGGAAAACTACATTATTTTTGCTTCACTCCACAACATTTCTCAACAGTCTCTGTGTTACAAAGTGGTTTCAGTTATTTACAGCTTTCATCTCTCATTTCTACACCCAACATGAAACAGAAGGAAGACAAATGTCGTGGAAAGCTGTGCAATATTTTCTTTTTATGGGACCGTGACTGTCCTCTTACCTTATATACGACCCCTGTGTTTCAACTCCTCCAAATCTTTCATGCAAAACATTAACCTAAATGTTAATGGAGACATTGGAAGCATTCCACCTTGAGGTTTTTATTTCTTTCCAGCTATTTTACAGGAATTTCTGATCGGATCCTTCCCGACATGGTACGGTGGTCTACTGAGTCACTTTAAAACGACCATCTTTTGACTGTGAGTCATTGATGAGGGGAATCTGAATCACCAGAGAACAATACAACTGTACATATCTCACATGTTAAAAAAAGGGTTAATTTGTGAATATATTCTGGTTTGGATTATCAGTTATCCAAGTTACTGAAACCCCATACAAAGCTTGAATACTATAGGTAACTGAGCTTAATTTCTTCTCTCCTTTAGCAAAAAATGAAATCCAGTTGCCTTCTTTTAAAGCTTTTTAGGATTACAGTTTTTGCTGTTTTTTTCCCCCTTAAATATTACCCACAATCTAATCTAAATTCTGCATGTGGGTTTTTTGTTTTTATTGGATTTTCTTCTTTTTCATTGTTTTTTGAAATAGACAAAAAGAGTGGGCTACGTCAGGGAAAACAGACACATAAAATGGAAAAACCAAAAAATGTCAGTGGAGCAATGAGATCAAGAGGGATGCGAGTCCAAAGCCTCAAACTCTTGAATGATATTCAAAAGCAGAGAAGTTAGTTTTGGATAAACTTTGGTAGACACTATAGGAACCTCTCCACTTGCACCAAATGCACAAAGACGCACTTGCACAGCTACTGAAGTTTAAAACAATACACTGACTTCCATTTAATTGTGGACACAGAAACCCCTTATTTGAACCCTAATTGCAATTTAAAGCATAATCCTAACCTTAAACTAATCTTAATCACTCTAAAGCCTGAATCCCAACAGCAACTCCAGAAATGAAATTTTACCTCATAAGGCCTAGACTTTGCAAACACCAGCCTTTATATCTTTTTAAAGGGGTAACAAAAATAGTTACAACTTTCATAGTGAGCAATAAATCAGAAGAAACCTTACTCCTATACAACTGTGAAAAAAAAAAGTATTTGAGATCATTTCTCCTTAGAACCCTTCCAAAGCTTGTTCTTTTCCCTCCCAGCCCTCAAACCAACTCCACCTCACAAAGACACACTCCCCCTTTAAACATGCATGTGTTATTGTCCTCTTCCTTCAGTCTCTCCATGGCTGGATCGTGGCAGGATCGGCCCATGGCTCTCCTCCTCTTCTTCTGCCTTCTCTTCCCAGCCTCAGATGCTCTTCCAGGGGATAACGAAGGTATCACATTCCCTCTGGAGGTAAGACATCTCTAATTATATCTACATCTATATGCAAAAACTAACTGATTTATATCCTTAGTTCATCATTTGGGTAAAATCTGCTTCTGTTGAACACAATAGATCTCATATTGCTGACAGCAGATTGATGGGAAGATGACTCTAAGAAAGACCTTCAACAGCTTTTAATTGTTTTTATTTTTCCCACTTCTTCATTTGAATAATCAAGAAAATCACTAGGAGATCAAAATCAGATTATTTGCTAATCAAAAAAATCAGAAGGGAAACAAATGAGAGGTTCATTTAAAGAGTTGAAAAGAACAAAGTAAGTAAAAATAAAAAGAGGACCAGAATGACCTGGCTTAAACCAACTGTTGGAGTGAGCATTGGGACTTTCAGCTGGAGGGAAAGAAAGAAAGTTGGATGTATGAAAGAAAATGAGGCTCAATAATGGTACTTAGTCCATGTAACGGACATTGCATTTATTCAAAATGTATCTTTGTGTGCACAAAAATGAATGAATATGTGTGTTTTCAGGAGTTTGTGGTAGTGAGGGGAAATTTCTCTCACACCTTTCTTCACGTTGGCTACCATAAGATTGCAGAGATTCCTGCAGGAGCTTGCAACATCAGCATCCAGGAGACAAAAAAGAGCAGAAACTATCTGGGTACAAGCACATTAACAGCAGAATTATTCCAAGAACCGTGAATTCTATGGTGACGTGAATTTGGGAATTTTTCAGCCTTGAGGACCCAGAGTGGCACCTCCATCATAAATGGAAACTGGGTGATTGACAGGCCTGGAACCTATTCCGCTTTGGGAACACGGCTGACATATCGGCGACCTAATGAGATCCGTTCACGAAGTGGGGAGTCCATCACTGCATCAGGGCCATTAACTGATGAGCTGCATCTTTATGTGAGAAACAACACTTAACCAGCATCACTAGCATCTCCTCCCTGTGTGTTTGTGTGAATTCGGATGCACATTTTACATTTCTTCAACAGCTGATCTACCAGCAACCAGGGCCTAGTGTACGCTATGAGTACAGCACACCTTTAAACACACATCCTCCTCCAGAGCCAGGTACGCCATCTGATATTCTTCCCCTCGGTGAGTACATGTACCAACATGCAGAAACAAGTGCATGATTAAGAGGCAACAGTGTCATCACTTGGTATTAGCTACTTATTTTCTTGTCAAATCCAACTTGAATATTTTTCTGTTTCATGAAGTATACCAAGAGCTGTTCTGTTGCTACCCACCATTAATTTGGCTTTTTAAAAAAAAAAAAAAAAAAGAGCAACCAGTAAACAACTAAAGATTTTCATTACTGTTATTACTATATTTGCTTTTTGTTTCTTTTTTTCATTAAAGCTATTATTATTATTTGATGGGGTTGTGGGACTTCAGCATCTTCCATCAGCATGAAGACGGGCTGCTAGGTATCCTAGTATCCTCCTTCGGCTACATCGGCATTAGTGCATTTCTGCTTTAAAAATTAAAACTTTCATTAGCGTTAGGCTTGCTAGCTGAACTCAACCCTAAAACTCTGAAAATGTTTAATACAAACCCCACTCATACTATGTACATGCTCCAACTACGTAGCACTTCAGCTCTGAACCAAAGACGTTCTTCCATCCTCATTAGACCACTATAAGCACATCTCACATGACCATCCATGCTTATTGGGACGGATACGTGCACAAGCGATAACCGGCTGAAAGCTCTGCTGGAAGTAACCTTTGCTGTATATCTGTGTTCTTGCAGTCCAGGTCCTCAGACCCCACCGTTCTGCATGTTTTAGATGTTTCTCTGCTCACAGACCAGATGCAGCTTATTGGGTCACTGACAGACATGTGCAGACCTTGATGACAACCTGATAGTGATCTATTCATTTGAATGAAGTAAACTGAAGCAGAGAAACATCTGAAACATGCAGAGCAGTGACCTGCACTGAAGAACACTGCTGATGATTGTTCTTATAATAGTCCATGGAGACTTTCCACTGCACATGTACGTAGGTAGCTGCAGTGTTATTAAGGCATGTCTTCTGGTGGTGGTCACATGACACAGGCTTGGCAAATCAGGGAACAATAACAGAGACGCAGGAGAGAAAATCATGAAACAAACTGCTGCAACTACAATGCTTACGGTTTTACTACTTTGGACCGCTACTTCTAGTTTTCTTTTAAAATTTACTGGAGTTGTGTAGAATCTAGACGTAACAGTAACAAAAGCATTACATTCTGACATAAAAACATGTTAATGTGAGCAAACCCTGAGTCTGTAAATGCAACTATGTGGAAGGACATGACTGACAGTCTTTGGAAACAATGACATAGATGAACAGATGCGCTTCATAATTTGCGGTTCTGGGAGCCAATTATATGACCATTAACATACAAACATAGCTTTCAGACATACCTTGACAACTGTGTAAATTACAACACAGAGATGGAACAATGATATTGGCCTTTGTTGACTTTGTTGATACTGGCATCAGGTATATTTTGCACTTTATTATTCTCCAGCAGTCTACATGTGTAAGAGGAACCTGTATCAAAAGATGAAAAGATTATTTCTCTTCAGCTGAGAAGCTAATTTTGACAGTTTCGCTCCACCTTACAAACGTCCACTTTCCTGTTTTTCCATCAGATACAGGCACGATGGTGAATGAAGGGGACATCAGCAGCAATTACATAAAGGAAACAACCCATCCCAGCCAGGTGTCCTTTGACCCCAGCGTGAACCCTGAACCTCAGTCCCCCTACATCTGGACAAAGAGTGGACACACAGAGTGCAGCACAACCTGTGGCACAGGTGAGAAACCACGGGGCATGACCCAAAGACTGACATACACATAGAAAACCCTTTCTTTCCAAATCTTAATGTAGATCTGAGACTGCCAGAGGTTGCAAAAGCTTGCACAATTTTTACTCGTCAAAGTACAAATCATTGAATTTCACTCAATCTTTCCTTTTCTGGAAAAAGAAAACTAATTTAACTGTTTGATTGAATTAAAAAGGCATAATTTCATACAAATTCCATACATTTCCATGACTTTTTAGCATTAGCATTGCTATAAAATTTCTGCTATCAAGTCCTTAAAATCTCAGTTGTCCTGAAAAGAGCCAATTTTAAAAACACCCAGACACCTTGAGCACAGACCACATATACTTTCTGTCTGTTAGTTTTCTTCCCTTTTTTAACTTATTTCGAAATGAGCTGTTTAACTTAAAAATAACAATAAAAAAGGAAATGCAATTTTGAAACATACATTATCGATGCAAAAACAGGGTTACAGAAAGCTTTTTGAAAATAATACTAAATGAGTCTTGTTTCTGTGATGGGCAAATTATTATTATTTTTTTCATTTAATGTTCTTATTACCCGCTTATTCAATTTTAGGGTAACAGGCTGGAGCCTAGCTTTGGGGAAAAGGCAGGGGTACCCATTCGATCACAGGGTCATTTAACCACACACACCTATGGGCAAATTACATTTCCCATTTAACCTGGTAAATATGTGTTTTTGGGCTGTTGGAGGTAGAGTTGGAGGAGTATCCAGAGAAAATGTGCAAGTGCAAGGAGAACATGAAAATTCCACACAGAAAGACTCCTGCTGGAATTTGAACCAGACACCATCTTGCTATGAGGCAGTCGAAATTTGTCAGCTTTCCACATATCATCCAGCCATTTACGTTCATATTGTGTTCAGATCCTAAATGTCATGAAAATGCTGAGGGACTTCAGGCTCCACAGTTCATTTTGATATCAAACTCACATGAACTTAACTTAACAGCTATTGGAGGGAATCTGCCTCAGATCCTACAGAAAGCTACATAATCATTTTGTAAAGTTTAAACCTGGTTAATAATAGGTACAGGCATTTTGAATTTGTTTTCCCTCTCTGACTTTCTACAGTATACACGTATCGCTTAGCTGTCTGTCTCATATATGACAAAAATAACAAGTGGATGTGGATACAAATCTGCTCTGTAAAGTCATTATCAAAGAAAAGGTGGGGTCACTGCATAGCCTAGCGGGTAAAGCAGGCAGCCCATGTACAGAGGCTCAGCCCTCATGCAGCGCTTGCGGGTTCAACTCCTGCCCTGTGACTCCTTGCTGCGTGTCTCCCCCATTCTCTCTGCCCCACATTCCTGACTGTCAATATAGGCCACTAATGAAAAATTTTTTTTAAAAAGGAGTGCTTAAGAACATCCCTGTCATGAATCATCTAGGGAATAGGGTCTTATTTCTGAATGATTACACTATAAATACACTATTAAAATACAGCTGGAAGAGTTTGAGAGTTCAATGTTGTGATTGGAAGCACTCAAGAAAAACTGTGGTTTTGCATTGCCTCTAAGCCTTAGAAGTGTTAAAATATATATAATTCAGTGGCAAGAAAGTTATGTGAAGCCATCGGAATTAGTTGATTTCCTCCCTTAACTTACCAAGAAATGTGATTTGATCTCATAAACAAAAACAATGTGCTTTAAGCTGACGAGACACAAGCACACAAGATGAACTACTTTTTCCACCAACTGCATGCAAAGTTAAATAAACCTAGATGAAAAAAATAAATGCACCACAGGGAAAGCCCTGAAGAGCTCTGATCTACTTAAGTCAAGCAAGCAAAATTGCTCTTATTCATTCTCTGCTTGTCCATGTGCCTCTTTTTCTCTCTTTTTCTGTGTGTGTGTGTGTGTGTGTGTGTGCCTTCTCAGGAAAGCATCATGTGTTATGGGAGTGTATTGAAAGGGATTCCCAGATTATCGTTCCTGCTGACCTCTGTGACCCCGCCACTGAGCCATCAAACCAGGAAGAGGACTGCAACAAACAGCCCTGTCCCGCATAGTGAGCAGCATAAACACCAACACTTAAACCTAACACCCAAGCGTGCTTGCGAAAGATGGCAGCTCATGCATGGTTAAACATGCATTATATCGAACAGCCAGAAGGGGGCAGCACCTGTGAGAGCCTTTAACTCTGACTCCAGCATGCCGATTAAAAGGAGGCCTGGCTCCTCTTAGTCTAACACAAGCTCCTTAAAAAAATATGCTTTTCCCATAAAATCAGTAAAGTCTACGTCTCTCAGCATCTAGTAAAAGTACACTACTGTTTTCTTAAAGTTGATACTGATATTTTTTATAATCAAGCATGAATTCTTGGATGATGTGGAGTAACCTGATCCACCAAACAGAGACTTTATGGTTGATTTTATATGTTATCCATGAAATATCGGTACATTTGGTAAAAACAGCTAATTTAAGCCCTTTCAGAATAAAAAAAAAAATTTTTAAATAATCTCAGGGACTTATTTTATAAGAGACAAGCTATATTGAATGCAAACCATCACACGCAAGGTGTTTGTTTCCAGTGTCAAACTGATAAACTGATAAATTCTTGTCACTTAACACTCAGTAACCACGATCAGGAGTGTGTCTCTGCAACATTTTACTTTTGATTTTCATGCTTTTAGTTGCTAGTTTCATATCTTGTTTCTCCATGATGAACCCACCATTTATCTAAAAAAAAAATAACAAAACAAACAAACAAGCTTTAATAATAAAGAAAATAGTGAAGCAGGATATGAGGCTATGGTGGTTTCAGATCCAGAAATGACAGGTGCAGAGAAGTGAGCAGCATGAAACAAGGTACCTACTAAAAATCTTCCCTCTTGTTCAGTATCTGTACCAGTGAAAAATGTCAGGCGTAATGTTGGCGACAGCTGTCTTTACATATAGTCTGCTGTTTCTCTATTTTTAGCTGCAACCACTGACAACTATATGACCACACCACAAAAACTGTCTCCATTGCTGTTAAATTATACATTTACACTTGACAACAATGAATTCTCCTGGCGCTTTATATTAAAACCCTAATAGTTTTAACAAATAAACAGACCAGTGTAAGTAAAAACAAAAAAACAAAAAACAACCATGTTCACAAAGCTATTCTATCCATTTTAGTCGATCAAAATTCTGTTGAAAAAGATCCACTTTGTTCACTTCAGAAGTGATCTGGATAGCCTCTATTATTGCGTAACATTGGTTTGGCATTAAAATATACACACTCGTATGGATAACCATCAATTAGTCAATCAAATATTAGTTAGAATCAAAATGCCCGGATAATTGTGGAGATGTGATGTATAAAAATGCATAAAACCATACGAGGCATGCTAACCACATCTGAAACACATGAAATCAAAGCATCAAGTACTGACAGAAGAATAAAACATTTAATGTTTTTGGATGAATCAAGTCATTCCTCTTATGGCTTTGAATTCCCTCCTGATATAAACTTTTTGACATGATGACACTGAAGAAAGTGCTGTCTTTTCTGGAAAACAAATTAAAAGGAAAATGAAGGGAAAATGTCCAGTAGCCATGGTCAGAGGAAGAAAAAAGTTTATTTTTATAGGCCGTCTTGTTGTTTATAGCTAAAGCGTTGTTGGGAACGCTATGAAGAGTAGGTACAGAGAATCACGACATGTCAACAACGTGCAAACTCATGCAGCTTGACAAGATTTTTGAACTTAATTACAAATGTGTTATTGAAGAGCTTTTAACCTCCAATGATTGTCTTGCACCCGTATCATCCAATTTAAACTGAGACGAGAAAGCAGAGAGCATTTGTGTTTATAACAATGCGGTTTTAACTGAATGTTCTGTTTTTCCTCATGTTTCTTTTCCTCTTGCACTCTTATAAATCAAATGTGGTTTCTTGTAAAGCAACAAAAAAAAAAAAATTAAATTCTAATTGAATATGGGTGTAAATTGAATATTGCTGTGAATAGAGTAAAGTTAAGGGGTGGGGGGGGGTCAAATATGCATCATCTAAAAATAGATTACACTCTATTAATTAATGACAATTTGAGGCAGCCCTTCTCACTGTTCACAGTTGTGCAGGAAATAAAACCCCATTCGTATAGAATAACAAACGTATTATCAGCTGCTGTTCATGTGCAACCATGCAGGCTCCGACAGCTAAGAATTGCCAGTAAAAGTCAGTGACGTCTGAGTTGGAAAGCTAGTTTTCTTGTAGAGAATCTGAAGGTAAGGCATGTTTCCTTTTTTTTTTTTTTTCTTTTTCATGCTTTGGACGTGACGGCCATCATACGTGTCTGGTACCACTGCTGCCTAGTTAACTTTTACTTCATTTGGCCGATAAGGTGGTCCAAAAAATGGTGGAGAAGGAAAAAATAGAGGGAAATTCAATATCCCTGCTGAGTGCAAGACCTGCTACTTCAGAAGGCAAGGGCCAAAAAATGATCACCTGTAAAACTGGACCCTTACCTTTTTTTTTTTTAAATATTATTTTTTTGGCTCATTTTTGAAAGTAAATACATACTTCCAAATACATTCAGCTGTCTTCATTTCATGTGTTTTTGTCTCACAGTATAGATAACAATATTGGAACTAATGTAAAACTGATTTTCTCTGTAAGAACATTTAGCAGTTCTATTTGCTAACTTTTCAACATACTTTATATACCATAATGTGCACTAACACGAGATCTTTGGTATTACTCACGTTGCTTGTCACTACTGCATTGATAGTGGATACCAATCATCTCTGTCTGATTGATTCATTTACTGATTGACTGGAATACTTGCATGTGAACTTCGATGGGCCAAAAGTGATTTTAAAGAGATAGCACTGTGAATAATGACAGGCTTAACCTGTTTTCTTCTGGGGGAGCTGAGATGAAATTTGGACTGGTTAAGATAAATGCACACTCTCAGACACACATGCACACACACAATATTAGTTCCAGATGTTGCTGTGAACTTTGGGATGAAGCCCGATCACTCGTATTCATTCCATCCATGAGTCAATCACCAGTCACAGTCAATCACTATGATTCACTTAAGAGTGGCTTTGGCTTTCATGTTTTGTGGTGAATACCATAAGAGATGACATTGCCAGTAGTTGAGTGCGAGTGCATTAACTGCATGTTTGGTTAGGGATCTGTCAGATATTTTGGCCACAATGTCAGTTACGGGGAATATATGATGCGGTTAGTGACCCAGGACAAGTGTGAATGCAGCAGCAACAGAGTGCAGCCAAATAGAAGCTTTGATAGTAGAAAGAACAACAACTGAATATCTGGAACACATGTTATCCTATTTTGCAGAGCTTTAAATTGATTTTGTTTTGGATAAATGACAGTCTTTAAATGGTTCTTACAATAGTTGGGGTCTAAATCAGGACGTGGAGCAAGTGCAAACTGATCATTGGCAAACTAATGTATGACCATAATACCACATCTGCTGTGACAGACTGTACTTCACTTACTCCAAACCTCTTTTGTGTGTGTGTGTTACTGGTTGCCAGCTGGGATATTGGGGAGTGGTCAGAGTGCAGCAGGAGGTGTGGGCCCGGCACTCAGCAACGCCAGGTCATCTGCCGCCAGGTAGCTCATGTTCATGCCAACGGGTCGGAGACTTTGGTTATCGTGGCAGCGGAGCTGTGTGGCTTGTCTGATAGGCCAGAGACCAAGTCTACCTGCCAGCTGAAGATTTGCAGTCAATGGGAGATACGATCTGAGTGGAGCCCTGTAAGGAAATAATAAAACAAAACACACTCTTCATTATTACTTTACTGCCACACTTGTCAAAACCCAGCATAACTGAATCAGAGCTCCTAACTGTAGTAAAAACAAGCATATATGATTCCACATCAAAACTGAGATGTTATGAAAAATTCTAACTTAAATAAATAAACAATGCAGTAATTCTTAAGTTCACTTTAACGTCCATTTCTGTGCAGACAATATGAACGCAGGATTGTGTTGTTTTGGGGTTTTTTTTGTCTCATCAACTTCATACTATATCCATTGTTGCCAAGGGCACTGATGCAAGCACATACCACTGTAAAGGTGCAGGCGTTTGGACTTGTTACTGATAACAGGCTGGATGTAGCTTCTACCAATAAAACTGAGATCCTCTGAAGGTTTTGCTCCTTGAAGACTCAGTCTTTCATGGGAATTTATTTTGCACCAATCAACTAGGCCTATTTAATAACTTTTTTTTTTAATTTCACCAGCACTAAATTGTCCCCATCCCAACTGCAGACCTGAAATTCAAACTAAATGTACAGCACATCAACATGTGTAAGGATGATGAAAACACAAAATATTTGGGGTTCATACATCTGCAAAGAAAGTTATTTCATTTGAATTTTCCATATTGTTCCAACTTTTTCAGATTTTTTTTCTTAGTTCTGAGCTGTAGAAAACCACACGTGAATTAAACTTGAATAATGATGACTTTGTTATTGCCAAAGCTATATTACAAAGCAAATTACTAAAAAAACAAAACACTAAAAATACAGTTATCTCTTTCCTGATATCTTACCAATTATATCTTTTTTCCCTTCCAGTGTTCAGTACCATGTGGAGTGGGCCAGCGCAGCAGGGAGGTGGTGTGTGTGAGCAACCAAGGAGATGTAGATGATGATCAGGAATGTAACATGAACCTAAAGCCAGACACTGTGCAAAACTGCGACATGGGAGCCTGCGCACGCAGCTGGTTCACCTCTCTTTGGAGTCAGCGGGTAACTGTTGGTGTGTGTGTGGACGAGTGTCAATGCGAGTTGGGAGAGGAGGACTGAAATTTTGAGATAAACATAAATAATCTATTAAAGCCACTCTATGTAGAAATATCCCTTCTGACAACATGGGGGCAGCATATCACACAAAATTTCATGTGTCAGCCACTGGGGTAAGACACAGTGAAGTGCACCCCAAGTGGGACAAAGTGGTATTACAAGAGGTGCCAGACGTGTCCCCACTTATTAGCACAGAATTGTCTCTGGCTCTTTTGCCCCTATGTGGACAGATGTGGTATTGCTGCATAGAACATCTTAAGAACTGAAAGATTGAAGAAAAAAAAAGTGGACCCACTAATATAGATGTACATGTGATATTCTTCAGTGCTCTGAAGATTGTGGAAGCGGTACTAAGTCCAGATCAGTGGTGTGCCTGAGGGATCATGCGACCAATCTCCCACTGGATAGCTGTGAAGGAGAACGCCCACCAGAAGTGATGTCATGCAGCTCAGGACCTTGTCAAAATCTGCTTGAATGGTATACAGGACCTTGGGGCCAGGTAGCTCACACACCCACATGCAAAACACATCCCCCCCCATGGGATAGGCCAACCATCTGAAACCTCATTTCCATTCATGGCTAATGTTAGTGTTCTTCAGAGTGCGGGAATGGTACACAGACCAGGAGTGTGGCTTGCATTTTCACCAACAACGATCAAAAGGAAGTTGTGGATCAATTAAAATGTTCCGGTCTGACTAAACCAATCACATCTCAGCCCTGCAGACTGAAACCCTGTGGTGTCCAGTGGTATGTCACAGAGTGGAGCCAGGTAAGCATCCGTAACTATGGGTCAGTTCGCCCAAATTTAAACCTTACAAATAGCTGCAGAAGGTACTCACTAGCCATTTTTGAGTAAGGAATGGTATTGTTTTATAGATTCCTCTAATACAGATAAGCAGCAGAAAATCATATTTTCTTTTAGACTTTCCTTAGAGAAAAGTAAAGCTAACAGTAAGACTTGCCAGTTATATGCAAGATAATGTTTGTGTGAAGAAGAATTTGGTTCAACATATTGTACTTATGGAAACCTGAATTTTCAGACAATAACTAGATCAATATCTTATATAAAGTTGATTGGATTGGGTGATAAAAACTACAAAGGGAAAGGGGACATATGATGCCCATTTTCTCACATGCTGACAGAATTTCTTGGAACATTATCATAAAAATCCATTACATGCTGTAGTCAATATATGAACTTGATATTTTACTATAGCTCCCCTTCTAACCACGTCTTTACACCTTTGTTAATAGCAAGTGGTTTTAAGGGGTGAACCACAGCCCTCCTCTTCCACGAGCTGCACCTTATTTGAGATCTGTCAAACAGCTTTGAGTTACCGCACAAACATACATGTGTCCACAAGTTAGACTTAACTCTTGAGACGCATTGTTACCGTACAAGAGTGAACAGGGAACCGTTCTTGGAGGCTCACACTTACACATACCTAACTGAAAAATACTCAACTGGCAATAGTATTCCTCAATACTTGAATTTGTCTCCCCAAACAATTTAATTGTGACTCAAACACTGAACATCCCAAGGTAGTTAAAACACCGCCACAGAAAGCTGAAGAAACATAACACACAGCTGGTGGGCAGCAGATGAGTCATAACTAATAAATTAAAATAAAGATGTAAAGGCCAGATAGTTTCACTCTGAGCTGGTTCTGTGATGTAAAAGAACCTCCCAAAATCTGACACACTGAAGAATGTATTTTCAGATTTGGACAGCTCCAAACAAAAAAAACCCAGATGTGTTACGTCAGAGTTACTATGTTGATACAACAGGCATAGATATCTTTTCTTTTTTTTTCTTTAACATGTCCCCTTTAAGGATGCAGACGTACAGTGAGGCCTTATTTTCTTATAATCGTAGTTACTATGATCTTTACCCAGAGAGAATATTTTGATACCCTTATTAAATCTTTCAGTGTTGAGTTATTTTTGGATTTCATCTCAATGCCTGCCTAAACTCGACTCAGCATGGAAGACAACAGAGGACGCTTGACAGCTCCACTCATTTTGTCTTCTTTAAGTTGAAGAATGGATGAAAGGCTAATAACCTTCAAGGGTGGAACACAAAATGTTGTTAAAGCAAATTAGTCAGATAAAATATTAAGAATTATGAACTCTAAGATAATCAATTTTATGCTATGGAAGATGTTGAATAAGTTTTATGATATTTTTATAATAATTGTTTGGGGTTTTTTTGTGATGCCATTTCTCTTATTTTAAATAATGCTATTTGTTCAATTATGTATGCAGTCAAGAATCAAGAAATAAATTTGACATATCAATGGCGCAATGTTGTCAGACAGGAAATGTTGAAGTATCTTATCAGCAGATTAAAACTATCGTATTTTGAGGAAAATTATTGTATGTACCTTATTTACATTCTGATGTGACCATCTGCTTAAAAATCACATTATTATAGGCCGCACATAACATAGTCTATAAAGCAGTTTCACCATAAAAAGAAAGAAATCTAACAAGCTCTCTTGCGAAGGTTTAACAGAGATATTGTTGGACCATTTACTACCAATCCAGAGTCACTTTTTGAAACTAACTTTAAATACTCTGTGAGCATTCAGAATCTGATTCTAAATCAGACTAATAGTGAATCATGGTCACAAAGAAACCCTTTATAAGTCACTCTCTGAGAGGCAGATTGTACATTTGGGGAGGCTTTTTTTTTCCCAATTATTGTTCATACATTCTACGGAGTTCAAAATTATTATACAAATATGACAATTACCATACATCTAGCAACATTGCAATGTAGAAATCCATATACTGAGGTAGTACTCTTTAGCTTGTTTCTCTGCAGAAGCCTGTCATGGCTAATTTGATGTCTTCCAGTGAGGAAGGTCCTCACTGAGATCTGCTCCAATACAGATAGTGGCAACATTTCAGTCTTGGTCTCACTAGATCTCAGTGCTAAATTCAACACAGTTGATCATCACATCTTTCTAGACAGGTTGAAAACCTGGGTTGGACTTTTTGGTACAGCATTTACCTGGTTTGAGTTATCAAAAGGACAAGGACTACTTTGTGTCTTTAGGTAACTACAAATCTGAGCTAGCAAAAACAATGTGATGTTCCACAAGGTTCCATTTTGGGGTCTTTGTTGTTCAAACCTTTGTGTGATCCCACTCACTCAGATTGTGAAAATAAAACAAAACAAAATATGTTACCATAACTTATACAGATAACACACAAATCTATATAACTATCTTGCCAGAAGACTGTAATGGAGTGAACCTGCCAGGATTTTCTTCAGTTACATAAAGAAAAAACAGAAATAATAGTGTTAGCAGCCAAGGAAGAAAAATTAAAAGTCAGCACTCAGCTTCAAGCCGTGACGCTAAAAACCAAGAGCCGAGCCAGAAATCTGGGTGTGTTTCTGGACTCAGACCTGAATTTTTACATCCACATTAAGACAGTAGTGAAGTCACCCTATTATCACCTAAAGAACATATCAAGAATTAAAGGACTAATGTCTTCTGTACCCAGAGTTAAAACCAGACATGGAGAGGCAGCGTTCAGCTTTTATGCTCCTCATCCGTGGAACAAACTCCCAGAATGCATGAGGGCTGCTTTAAATCTTTTATTTACTGCTGCATTTCAGTAATCTCCCACAATGCACTCGTAACTTGCTTTTAATCTGTTTTATTCAATTTTAACTTCTGTCTGTCTCCATTTAATTGTATATTTTGCATCTTTTACAGTATTTATGTAAAGCACTTTGAATTGTCTTGTACATGTAATGCTCCTTACAAATAAACTTGTCTTGCCTTGAAAGGAGAACAAAACAACTGATTCAATTCTCTCTCTACCTGCATCTACCTGGTATGAGAAGCAAACATTCAGCTCAATACTGCCCTCTTAGGCTTGGGGGTTAGATGGCATTAGACCACAGTTTGACTGCTACATCCTGAGAGAGAATGGAAATTAAATACCAGAACAAGGAGTAGAACACACCCAATTTAACATTCAGTACTCAGGTTTCTCAGAGCCATGACAAAACCTTAAATAAGGTGCGAGGTAGATTCAGTCCTCTGATTAGATTGTGTGCAATCCAGCTCTAACTGGGCTCCCTCTTTCTATGACCCCAGTGCTCTCGTTCCTGTGACGGAGGCTTCCGTGTACGTGAGGTGCGTTGTCTTACTGACAGCTTTATCCCGAGTGACCGTTGTGACCCCACCTCAGCCCCAGAGAGTCGGGAAGAGTGCAACAAACAACCCTGTCTAACGGAGATAAGTAAGCCTCATCCTGTTATGCAGAAGTAATTCACACTCTGCTACTATTACAACAGAAAAATAATTTGAAAGCATTTAGAAAATATCTAGAAGAATGGTTTGCAAATTATGCAGGTCCTACTGCTATGTTCTTTCATTTACTTTTAATAACACTGAGAACTGAGATGACAAATTTGCTTTAGAGTGAAAACTCATGTTCTTGCTTGATATAGATTTTCAGCTCTTATTTTGCTATATTTGCCTTTGCATTTGTCAGTTTTTAGTAGCCTTGTCATCTACAGAGATACATTATCATGCTTTATGACTCATTCAGAGTGACAGTTAGTGTGACTATTGTCTTTAATGGAGCTGAAGTGGGGTTTTTTTCTCTCTAAATGTTGATCTTTTGTGGTTTCCTTTCCATCACAGATCCATCATGCAGCGATCAGTATCATAGCTGCATAGTGGTGGTTCAAGCCCGACTCTGCATTTACCCATACTATAGAGGCGTTTGCTGCACTTCCTGTTCTCATGCCCAGAAAACATACCCCAGCTCATTTCAGAGGAATCACTTCCGCAGGTGATGCCACCCTGACAAGGCTCTATCCAGGTCATGCGTGGAGGGAAAAATAAAAATGGCAAATTTATAATGGTAAAATAATAACTTCATCAATTTTGTGATGGCAAGTATGCTTAAGAACACCTTAGTGTGGAAATGTAGATAAAGTTTGGATCAGATTAACCAAACAGCTCATCTTCTGAAGAACGTAAACAGCATTTCAAGTCGCAGCCTGTTTCATCTGACACTGTACCAGGTGAAAAGTTCCCTGAAACTTTCACACACACACAAATATTACGACATTTAAATATTACAGTTTTACTCACATTTTACGAATATATTTATTCTTAATAAAGGGTGCTTAACCTGTATGTCTCTCTTCATTACAAACGCAACAGAAAATACTAACTCATGACAGACTCTGGTGATGCCAGTAATGTGGTTCAGTGGATCATCACATCTTTGGAGTAACACGTGTCTGGTTTTTAAAATCATACACATAAACCTCATGAGCAAAACTGAACTGGGTTTAAACTTTTGACCATGATCCGGCCTCTGACGTACATGGTGAGAGGTAACTGGTTTTCAAGATATCTGACACGTACTTGTCAATTGATCTGACAAACTGACCAGTTTGCTGCCAATATGACGAATTTCACTCCTTCATTCCTTTGAATTGATTTCACATAAACTTGTTACGTGCTCAAATGGATGACATTTGATTTTGGTTAAAGGTCTACTTAATACTCTACAAAAACACTTTAGGTAAAGTCATACTGAATTGATAACGCCTTTCTTGCTATTCCAAGTTGAAATGACTTGGATATAAATCTTCAGGGATAAACTCAGTGTGATAGATAAACTTTATCATTATTATTATTATTTTTGGTCTTTGGTTCAGCGTCATCCCTATCAGAAGTATTGTTTACAGTGGCTATGCCTTATCATTTAGACAGTATCAGCATTACTGACCAAAGTTAAACAACATACATTTATTTGCACATTGCATTATATTCAGCTATTTTATTATATTAGTAGCTTGATTAGTTGGTTGTCAGTCTGGTTACCGAAGCAGGGTTTTATCATCATTGTTTGTTTTTTTCCACTGTATGTACTGTTTTATAAGCAAATTTGATTCAATTAAAATCAAAAAACTTTATTTGTCCCAATTGAAGAAAAATTTTCATTTTCTAAAGCTGCCCTATGCAGCAATAAGCCTTTTCACCACATGGGGGCATCATTTAAAAGAAAAAAACAAAAACAAAACACAACTGAGTGTACCTCTAGTGAAATAAATTTGTTTAATGGGATGTGTTGGATCATCCCCACTCATGAATACAGTATTGCTATCTCAGAAGTAATATTGCTACGTAGAGGGGCTTTAAGTAAAAGCTGATTCATGCTTCTGTCTTAATGAACGCCGCCATAGCCTGACATGCACCTTTCTCCACATGTAATGATGCATTGCAGTGACGTAGGTCACAAGAAACATGATTGGCAGATTTCTTGTTCTTTGTCGTTTTGAAGATGGGTATAACAGGTTTGCCGAATTGTCTGTAAAACCAACTGGGGTTCAGCATTTCTCAGCTCCAACTCATGTAAAATATACTTTATTTGCTCTGTTGCTAGTCTGAGCTACATATAGGAAATAAACAAAGAGAAACTCTGCACTGTGAGCTACAGCTCTGAAGAAAAAGAACCCACGTGGCCACCTAGTGGTTGGTGGTGTAATAACAGAGCGACACAAACAATAAAGAAGAATAAAGGCTGAGAAGCATTAATCAGGAGTTAAGTCAGGATTAATCAGGCAGAATTATGCCAAAATTATGTTTTGAAGAGCAACTGTTTACATCAAATGTGTAAGTAAATGTTATATTTCTTAACTGTGTCAGGAACTGACTATACCAACGGATAATATCCACAAACCCCAGCTGGCTCAGTTTGTCAACTGTCCTCAACATCCAAGAAAAGTCATTTTCTTTCTAAATTAAAATTAGCTTTAAACTTACATTCAAGCATTTAAGAAGTCTGACAAACATCTACTACACAGTTTCTAATGTCTGAAATGAATTTCTTGATTTACAGTCAACTGGAATAAAACAAAAGAAAAAACAAAACAAACAAACAAACATATAAGTCGAATTGTTTAGACCTTTCTACGTGGCCAATAGGACATCATTTCAGTGTTAAACTCATTCACGATAGTAAGATCATAGCTTTAATGGGACAGCTGGGTTGACAGCATGTGAAAGACATTAACTTAAAGCACAGAAAACAAACATGAAACGTTCACCAAAGACCAGTCCACATTGCATTCCATCGCTACATGGAGGAAAAGAAAAAAAAACAAAAACCCTGAAAGCACGGAGACCAAAATGCTTAAATATGCACTCTCCCATTATGCAACAATACATAAATGTTAGAAATGGTCCTGTGGTGCTCAGGAGTCTGTGTTCATAGTTGCAAGGCTGCACTGGTAGGGTCCATGCATGTAGGCTGTTGAGGAGAACTGATTCATTCAAGGCTCTCTTTCCATGCTGATAAATGTATTTATTTATATTTTTTATACATAAATTACAGTTAAGTGGAAAAAAAAAAATTACACCATCTTTCAGTTCTAAAGTTTAAGGTATTGGATACATACAACCTCTGAGGAAAAACAACATGACATTATACCATCATTTCTGTAACAATTACTGAGCGAAAATGAAAAAGTGGGTGGAAAAAGCAAAGTACAGCTTTACAGCTTCCAGAGGAATTCAGAGGGCATGTAGACACACGGTGCTGCTAATCAAATATATCTGAAAACTGATCATCAGCAAGTGTGATCACTTTCATAAAACCAGAGATGAAGGCAGTTTCCCCAGCCTGGGGCACACTGTTATGTATAAGACATAAGCAATGACTTCAGAGAAGCAATTAACCCAGAAAAGGTTAAGGCGAAACATGTCTTTCATTCTACAGTAAGAATAATTATTTATAAATGGAAAACAAAAAGTTGCCAATCGTCCCAAGAGTGGATCAAGTTCACTTCCACATCGGACCATGCAATGGGAAAAAAACAAACTAACAAAAAAGAAAAAAAAAGAATTACATTTCAGACTGTTCAGGCCTTGGCCTCTTAAAGCTCCTGACTGTAGAATAAGGAAGAAAAGCCTTTTCTCTTAAAGAAAAGGGGAAAATGGCAGCAAGGCTTAAGTGTATTCAACTGCATCCGAACAGGCCACAAGACTTTTAAAACTATGTGCTTTGGACACATGAGACTGACGTGGAAATAACTGGTCTTAACAAACAGCCAGAGTAAACCAGATGTAGCTTATAAACACACATACACACCTCGTACCAACTGTCAAGCATGGTGGTGGAGGGGCAATAATTTGGGGCAACGTGCAGGCATCAAGTCAACCATGACCATGTCACATCTGAGGCCACCTATCTTGACAGCAAAAGTCCAAAAATGGGTCATACAACAGGACAATAATCCTGAGCACATTAGCAAATCTACAACAGAATGACTGAAAACAGTTGTGGCTACGGCCAATATTCCTTCACAACAATGTGAGAGATTTATATCAGACAAAAGATACAAATTTATTTGCTAAAAAAGGTTCTACAAGGTATTAATGGAGTTTTTCCACTTACTGCTTCTGCATTTTGGCATATTTTTTTTCTTAAAAACACAGACCAATATGTCATGCGCCGTTTTTCATGAGAGGCTGTATTTACCCAAGATTATGATCTGGCAAGGACCATATGATTTTCTTCCTTTGCTGTTATGTATTGATGCATAAAACCATAGAACTGAAAGTGTTTTTTTTTCCCAAATAACTGTATAATAACAGAAACGACAGCCACTTGTCCTTTTTTTTTTTTTGCAGTTCTATTTTTTTTTGCTTTACCCTTGGCATATGGTATTAGACAGTCAGATGTTAAAGTCATTTTACCTAAGATTGCTAAAATAAGCTCTAAAAGGACGACTGCTTGGTTCCCCCCCCCAAACTGTCCAATCTGTGGACAATCATTACAAGTCAGTTCTGAAAATACTATGGCAAGTGACATTTTCCACTGATATAGAACAACAACAAAAAAAATATATGTATATTTTACTCTCCGCTTGATTTGTTCAGCTTATCAATGCAATAACGGGTCGATTTTCTTTGATGCATCGTACCAACATTCATCAATTTTGATAATGCAGAAGTTGTACAAAGACAAATACAGTAAGATATAATACAGTAAAAATACAAAAAACGTTTTTTTCTAAATTATTAATTTATCAGATACAATCCCAGAAACTGTTCTTTGACACTTAAAAGAAAAAAAAAAGAAGAAAAAAAAAACTAAACTAAACCAAAGAGAAAAAACTAGTTTACCCCCTGAGGTCAAATGATGAAGGAATTAGCCATGTCTCAAACCAGAGCTTACTCCTGGATATTTCACTACTTTCATGTTATTTCTAAGTAGTGTAATGAGTTGGATATCAGGCAAAATGTGGGTGTCTGGTGTGACACTTACCATGTACGATGCAAGTGCACTAGTTTGGATGTTATTACTCACTAGCGAGACATTAAGCTAAGGAAAACGTGAAGGCACAATTATCTGAGGCACAGCATGCCTCACTACTCAAACGACTGTATCAAGGGAGGAAGGGTTAAAAATGGGCTCCAAAAGAGGGCAAATACATGTGTTCAGTTTAAGGTGTGGTTCAGATCTGAGAACAACGAGGCAGTGAATCAAGTTAAGGCCAAATCACTTGAGAACGTCCCGTCAGAACGCTCGGACAGCAAAGATGCTAGACTTGACAAATCGGAGAGTTGCCATGCAAGACGAGCTTAAAACCAGAACTCCATTTCCTGTCACAGCCTGGCTCGCTACATAGGATTTCCTTCTTCAGGTTAAGTCAATTATATTAAAAACAAGGTTGTTTTTTTTTTTGCTCTTATTTCAGAGGGTGTTATTATGCACAATAAAGTATAAATGTATGTTACAAGAATATACATGGGCTTAAGTCTATATTATCTCAGTAAGGAGTACATCCAAGCATTCAAGGTGAAGACTTTGGTTTTGAAAAGTTAGAGACTACATTTGCACAAATATGAAAAGCACATAGAAAACTCATCATAGAAAAAATATACATAAAATAGAAAGAAAAAAAAAATGGAAATGGACTAAATGGCTCACGCAGTAATCTCTCACAACCACTTTCTCACTGAGAACCATTTCCTCTAAAACAAAAATATATGACTAAGAGGAAATGTTTTCAAGTTTTACCTGTTCACAACCCTCACTGTATCTGTAATCAGACTTGTTCAGAGTTGAGAAGGAACCAGAAACACAAAAAAGGAACAGAAACTTGGGTTTGGAGGGCTTTTAGGGGTAAGAGTTCAAGTTTGTCATTCCTCATGTGCAAGTCAATATAAAAATGCTACAACTCATACAACACTTTTGTCAACAAGAAAGGTTTAGGGGCAGGACAAGTCCCTTCATAGTTGCCTAAATAAAAAAAGGGGCTTGGATTATTGGCAGGCCAGCTTGCTCATCATTAATGCAATGTATAGTCTCCACTGCACTACATTTTCTTCTCCAGCTCTTCATCACCTCCATCTATCCACTCATGTGAAGGAAGAGCAACTATTGGAGTCTACCATCTTTCCTCCTTCTCCTCCTTCCTCTCTTACGAGTGAAGGGTCTCCTCCTTCCTGTAATATGAAACGCTGCTCCTCATTCTTTCTTTCCTATGACTTCTGCTTAGGTTGACTAACCCATTCCTCTGTTCAACAGTCCAAATTTCTCACTCGCTGTCAGTCTCCAAGTCTGAGTCGGACCACTGCACTGGGGTCAGTTTTCCATGTCGCTGGGCATACTCAATTACTGCCGTGTAGCAAAAATAGTATTGATCCCAGGTCTGGATGCTGAAGGCCCTTTGTGTCCGCATTTTTCGCACCGTTTGATGGACATCTACTGTGCCGACGTCCTCCAGCTGGGACAGGCAGATGTCCAGTGTGCAGAATGTGCCTTAAATCAAAGTAGAAAATAGGGGTAAGATGGAGAAGTTCCACTCAAAAGAAATGTCGAGATGCAGAGTGGTAGTACATCAAAATAAAGAATTAAATGAGGACGCCTACAAGTGAGTGCATTTTATTCTGCCTATACAGTGGATTCAATAATATATTTAACCTTTTTAACAGGAACACAACATTAGATATATCAATTAACATAAATGGTGTCTGGGTTTTTTGTTTTTTTTTCAATTTCTATGAAACATACCATGCCCAGAATTATCATTACACTTTCCTGAGTAAAGAATAGCAAAGCTATTTGCTATCAGAGCGATTAAAAGGTTCTCATAATTGATAACAAGCACTTGGCACGCTTCCACAGGATTTTCAGACCGTCCTTTGCAATGACCTCAAGCTCTTTAAGGTTAAAATAATTTTTTTCACCATCACTCAGGCCTTTAGCCACCTTCAGTTTCTGGATTTGAACCAGATTTGGCAGTGATTGCTGAACATATTTGTTGGTACAAGAATAAATAATGATCTTTGGACTTAGCACAGTCCTTAGAAACAAGGAATAGTCTGCAAAAGAAAACTTGGACCTTGGCTGCATGGCCTTCTGCTAGTTTTCCAACATCAACTCAGCGTGGTCAGAAACAGTTAACAGAAAACCTTATAAATGTTAAGTTGCTCAGCAGGAGTCCATGCATGATATTCCAACTTAAAATTCCAGTATGAACAAAGTGTGTCAGAAAATAAATGCTTGCCAGTGACTACTTGGAGAGTATCATCAGGTTTCACATGGCATTCAGGAGGAATTAAAAAAAAAAGTGTCATTAACATTACAATGTTTTTTGTGTTGTCGGTATATATAAAGTAAAAGTATTATGGAACCCTGGACCAGCAGTTTACCTGTGCGTCCAATGCCAGCACTGCAGTGCACAACCACAGGAGGCCCCCATGGAGGACCCCTCCAGCTGGAACCGAGGTTCTCAACTGCAGACTTCCTCCTTTGAAGTACATGTTCACGGAAGTCCAACATTGCAGACGCACTTTTTGGCACCCCAAAATCTGGCCAGCTGACATAGAGGTAGTGGTATACTTCCCGTTTCTCTCCAGACTAAAAAGAAAAAAAAAGTTAAGTTGATTCAATTACAGTGTAAAATATTTGTTGTCTTAAACTGAAACTGTGCCAATAAGTAATATGTCTAAATAAATAAATAAATAAATCAAGGTGATTATCTCCACAATCTGGACACATCATCATTAATTCTTTACAAATTTCAACAACTTGATTTAATAAAAGATTGAATGGGTTACCTGAGTGTTGTATAGTTCAAGGTGGGAAAGTTTGAAGTCCTGAAACAATTGGATATGTGTATTTTTAACCACAAAGTATCCGTGCTGTTCTGTCACGCCCTCCTCAAGAGGCCAGTACTGACCACATTTGACACGTCCACGCTCTACAACCCTGAGAGATAAATGCTTGTTCATTATTTACCACATCACTTCTCAAATCAAATACGCTGTTGTAACAGCAATATTGACTTCAGCATGATCAATGCTCACCTAGTGGTCATGACAATGATAAGTACCATCTGTTCCCATACCATTCGCCAGAAGTCACCAAAGGTTTTTGGCAAAGGACCTGAGGAACATAAAAGACTGGACGGTCAGGGTGGTGCCAAATTATATCCTGCTGACATCTAAGGGCAGTGGTTAGGTTTGGAGAGGTAAGATGAAAAATATAAGGGAACATACATACATACATACATATACATACAGACAAAGGGAAACAACTGATACACCCACAAATAAACACATACACAAAACTTACAGTGTTTCCCAACATGTTAAGTGTATTGAAAGACTGTGTCCATGTTTAAATTGGAATAATACTAAAAAGCATGAAACTTTTGTACAACACAGTATTATAAAGAAAAGAAAAAGTAAAGCATGCAGGCACTTTCTCACCCTGAGTAGCGATGTAGGCATTTCGGCTCTTGTACCCATCCATGAAACTGGCATTAATGTAATCAGATGTCTGCAAAGCACAGCAGATGAGAAAGGCAGGACTGACTGCATGGCATTAAAATCTACTGTGTTCTATGGGAGGACACAGAACATTAATACACATATGAATTTGGAATGCATGCATTGGGAAAATGGTTGTACCTTTAGACTGGAGTGACACAGTAAATGCCAGTGCAGTATTTACAGAAATATAAATCTACTGTAGATTCAAACTTCAGTCAAGAGATTTCTGTAGTCGCCAATCCAAACTATGTATTCATCTGAAGTAACTGCTCATGGAATATCTTCATTTCTTCCTTTCCACTGTTCCCTTCTGGGGTCACCACAGTGAATCATCTTTTTACATCTAACCCCATTTTCTGCATTTTCTTCTCTCACTCTAAATAACTTAATGTCCTGTTTCACAAGATCTATAGATCTCCTCTGTGGTTTCTTCTAGGCCTCCCGCCTGTAAGTTCCAACCTCATCATCCTACTGATATATTCTCTATCGCTTCTCCAGTCTGACCTCTGACTTTCTGTCCAAAACATCTGCTGTCCCTCTAATGTACTCACTCTGGATCCTAGCCATCCTTGTCACTCTCAAAGAGGACCTGAACATTTTACCCTCTGTTACCTTCAACTCTCCCTCCTGTATTTTCCTCAGTGCCAT
The DNA here is from genome assembly GCA_037176975.1 of Arrhamphus sclerolepis. Classification (NCBI taxonomy): domain Eukaryota; kingdom Metazoa; phylum Chordata; class Actinopteri; order Beloniformes; family Hemiramphidae; genus Arrhamphus; species Arrhamphus sclerolepis. The sequence goes on along the minus strand of JBAMYA010000001.1, from coordinate 6,867,106 downwards.
GGTCACTAAAGCATACAACATCAGTTTTCCATGTTTGAGTCCTTATCTGATCATAATTAAAATCTCCAACTGCTCAAGTGAGGACATAATCAGCTTTGCAGAAAATAATGTGCACAACTTATGAAAAAAATTAAAAATGTCAGATGCGATTATCTTCAAACTTTTGTCATACTAAGTGATATTACTACTGAATTCAATTTCAACGGTGTCAAAACTAACAGGTGTTAATCATTACCTCATCGTCGTCATCACAGAGCTTGCACAGGCGCACTCGTGACTGGTCTAGGCAGAGAACATCACTGTACCGGTTCTTTATTTGATTGGACAATTTTCTGCAAAGGCAGAAATGAGTTTGCTGTGAGGCTAGCTGAAGGACAAATTGTGGCTTATTGTGCATAACTTTCCTTCACCAGCAGAAGCAAATATATACAGGAGAGAACATAACAGGTCTTACTTGGAATAGTCAAAGGTTCCTGCTGGAGGCTCCTTCCGGATGTCCTCATACTCCTGATAGATCCCCTTCTTCTTCTTAATCTTTACATAGTCCACCAGCTCTTTGACCCTCATGCCTCCCTGCTCTGGCATGTGAACAGACAGCTCCATGCAGCGGTTCTCATCATCAGTATCCCATGACGAGGACAGGGGTGGGGATTGGGAGGAAGGCTGGTTGGGTGGGCGAGGCAGAGATTTCTGAGGCAATGGAGGCACCCCTTCCTCCTCTTCACCCTCCTCATCATCTTCTTCTTTTACATCCTCATTTTGAGATCTGCTGGCAGAGTCTGTGGCTTTGCCATTTGCACCAGAACCATCATCATTCTGTGAATGTGGTGTGTTGGGTGGGGTGTCAGACTGGGGAGGAGGCTGGCAGCCACGGCCGTTTATGTTTGCATTGGGGCCAATAGCACTTGTGTTGGCTCTGCTGACTGCTGAGCCATTCCAGTGATGGTGGTTCCTCTGTGACCTGTCTGCAGCAGCATTTGAGCTCTGTTGGTACTGGCCTAGGCCTCGAGTCCTGCCCTCCACTAAACCACAGTGGTTGTGTGGGTTAGCATTGTTGTCATCGTAGCAGTTAGAGTTAGCCACAGCTTGCTCAGTGACTAACTGCGTGTTCATGTGGGACAGTGTTGCACCTATGCTTGTGTTACTGTTATCTAAACTGTAAGAGCGCAACAAACTTCCCACGCAGTCGTGTGCATCATGTTCCTGTGTGTCACCCTGAACGCTGTTGGTTTGTATGTTAACACAAGACTGGATCCAAGCAACATGGCTATAATGAGATGTCCCACCCAGGTGTTCAGGGAGGGAGGAGATTGGGATATGACTAGCCAACTCATGAGCTTTAACTGTGCACACCTGGTTAATGGAAAAGAGAGGAAACACATGATTTGAATCACAAAAAATCTCAAATATAAATGGGGAAAAAAACAAAACAAAACATACATACCCTCTCCCTCAGCTTCTCGCGCACAAAGAGGCGGAGAACTGCGAAAGGTGCTCGAAACCAGAGCGGCGAGGACACAATGAAGACACATTTTAGCCGAGCTGGAAATGCCCCCTGGGAGATATACGCAAAATGACAAAGAGGCTTTTCTTTTCCAGTTCAGAGAACACCAGCAATCAGAAGCCAACCACACGTTTAGCAGCAAATGTCCCTGAAATTTACCTTAAGCAAATTGAGAATCTTGACACAGAGCTCGTAGTCAAAATTTCCATAACTGGAGTTTGTCATGTCGTAAATAAAAATGAGCCCGTCTCTTTGAGTTTGAACACTGGGAAGAAATGAACAAGAGTTCATAAATTATAAACAAAAAAAAAGAGGAGAGTCAGGACAAGTCTGCCAAGTAATTACCCTTTCAGGAGGATGTGAGTTGATGCTACAATTTTGTTAAGTCTTTACTGTTTGTATGAGCTTGCTTTGATTTTCATTGCAAATAAACATAAAAAAAATAATAATTTGCTGTACTTAACACAGAAATTAAAACAGAATGAAACTGAAATTTAAGAGCAAGTTCATTCCTTAAGTAATATAAATAATAATAATAAAAAAAAACACATTAAGATGTCATGGTCTTCATTCTACAATTAAGTTGCAAGAAAAGTGAGAATCCAAAGACAGACAACAACCAAAACAATGCAGAATGAAAGAAGCAGGTCAGTAAGAATAAAAGTGCATGTATGAATGGTAAGTGTCTTACCTCTCTATGGCTTTGTCCAGCTGATAGATGATGGCCTGCAACACAGCTTTGTGGGTGGTATTATCTGGTCGATGTAGGCGAGCAGTGAAGAGTGCCAGAGCTGCACCCTTGGCATCTCGGCCAGGCTGGTGACAACATCAGCAGGTAATTATTAAAATTTTTTTTTTTTTTTTAAAGAAATTAACTCAAACTCACTGAGATAAGCTGAAATTGATATCTGACTACAGGACTACAGACTAAGCTTTATGGCATCAATTCAGAGCCTAATGTAATGCAAATCAAAACCCAAAATCTGGCTGCTGAATGACTCAGCACTTTATACGTCGATGCCAGAGCACCAAACTTCTGCTGATAAATATAGTGTTGCCAACTTAGAGACGTTATCTCTATATTTAGCGAGTATTTGGACACCTTATTCAAAAAAAAGCAACTTGCAACAAATCTAGAGTGTGTTTCTGGTGTTACTGGGGACTGCCATGAAAGCACGTTACATTACTCTTCTCAACAAGCAGCAGGGACAGACGTGAGTTCTTCCCTGTCTAAAACCCACTCATAATCAGCCCAGTCCTCAGCAGACAGCCCTTCCCAGTATCCTTCTTTGAAGAAACTGACTAAAAAAGTGTTAATCATGGCCCTTGATGGGCACATTTCAGAATATGAATATAATAAGATAATAAGTGAAAGAGATGATGCACTAAACTAAGACAATCAGGTTATTCAACTGCTGTTGATTGATGTGGTGCTGATTTTACACTCATTTCAGAATTGCAAAAACAAAATAAATTAAAAAAAAGGGCAACTGAGAAAGACAGAAATGGCCTTAGAACTGAGAGGGAGAAACAAAAAGTGTAGCTGAGAAGGATAACGGAATTCTCAATTACAGATTTTTATTTGTTGTTTACAGATCCTGGATTCTTAAATTTTGGGTTCTGATTTGCAGTAAGTTAGGCTCTGAATTAAAACCATAAATCTCAGGACTCCCAGAAAGAAAAAAAATTGCGGTCATCTCAAAAAATCTGTTGTTATGCTACTTGCACCTCTTTGATAGTGTTTCCTCTGGCCCTCCTAAACAAGGACGACAGCTATTTTGGTGTTATTTGGCTAAGGTGGCTAAATTTTCCTCCTCAAATAATCGGTTTTAATACGTTTTCAAACATCTGAAAATACAGCTCCGTTTTAATTCCAACCACATGAGGAATTGTGGTAATTTTCAATCAGATGATGGACTCAACTACCACATACTTCAGCAATAGGCTACTGAGTGACGTTACAAAAATGCATGTTTCTCATGAAAAGAAAAAAAAAAAAAAAAGAAGAAGAAGAAGAAGAAAGAACACAGCTTCCATCGTAATGGTGCGATCAGATTAATATCACTTGCTGCCCAGATCAATTATCTTATGGGGTCTGTGACATGTCGCAATGTACTGCTCTGTGAAATGCGTCAGCAAGATTTGCCAGTTTAAAAGCATGAATGATGGTACTGTTGTAGATTACGCCATTTCAATAATTACTTTATCTTTCACCAACAGTTTCACTTTGCAGACGCTGTGATCTGTGGTGCCCCATCTTTTGGACAACAGATTTTATAGAAAAATAGTTTCTATTCATCTAATTGGTTTGTTTTACTTTTAACAATTAAATAAGAATCATGAATGCAGTGAATGAGACCAATACGATGTAGTAAATCTGCTGCACATTTCATGATTTCCAACACATGTTGCCATAAGAGCGACCCACAAAAAAAAGATGGCTTTCCATTATCATGTTCTTAAAAACAGCAGATGTTTTAAACTGGCATGATAGTTTTGCTTTTTTCCAAAAACCAAGATCGCCTACTACTTTGACATCTGTAATGTCACAAAAAGCTCTGAATGAATGAACAGTTCCTTTAAAGAAAAAGAAAGTGAATGAGTGAAGTGATAGCAAAAGTATGCTGCTCCCTGAACAGACACATGTAGGAGAGCTACGGCGTTCCCATCCCATGTTTTGATAACAACAGGTTCACAATACATGACACATACTTTCTCACTCCCTCCAGGCGCTTCTTTATAAGATTTATGATGGTAATTTTAGACAAGTTGCATCAATGATCCTAGTTGTAAAACCCCCACTACTTGTGGGAGAGGTTTAAAAATCAAAATATCTTTCTTATCATTACATGGCTCACAATTGCATTACTACTCACCAGGACTGTAAATTTGCCACTGAGCAACTCAGAGCGCAATGGCTCTTCGTCTGGGTTGATATTGATGATGCCCTCTTTTATTCTTGTATTCTAATTTTGATAGGTGACAAGAAAAACAGTAACAGGGGAAGTTAAGTCTCTTCAAACATTTTAACAATCATTTAACAAATGTCTACACAAAAGACCTAGCCTAGAATTTAAAACAACTTTGGGCAATTCAGAAATTGTCATATGAAGTTAAACAGAACTTATAAGACCTGCTAATTAATATAGCCATGAATAAATCCAAATACGCAGATCAGAATGATTTGATTGCATAATGTAAAATGACATACCATGTCACTAATGTTATAAAATACCTTTTTATGTCGAAAAACTGACTATTACTTAGTAGTTATACCAGCAATAAAAGAGGAAAACTTGGAGATTACTGTCAATTCATCAGATTTTTATAATTTACAATCAGTGTTTGATTGGACACATTCTATACACAATGATGTGCACAAAATCACATTTCAAACTGCATCTATGCAAGTCTTTTGCCATTTAAGCTACTTTGTGTCCTCTTTATAACAGGTTAAAACAACAATGCTGTACCTTATATGCTTGGAATAGATCAATGGCTCTGGCGACATCAAACTTGCGGGCCATAAGAAACTTAACAGCCGTAGGTTGTGAGACGAGCCCAGCACTGTGAGGCAGTTCCCTACGACGCACCTCACTCAGGAACTCCTCCACAGCCTGCACACATATGGTAGAAAAGACAGGAGGGAAAAGGCGAGATGATGGATGCTTGGTAAGAAATAAAAGTAGCACCATATGTTCTGAGAGGGAATGCATTATCGTCTTTAATTCATGCAGAGAAGCTGTAAGTAATCAGAAAATATGGAGATGAAATATGATGGATAGGAAAAATCCACAAATCTGTCAGCCCCTTCATCTCTGCAGTAATTCCAAGGCTAAGTTGCATTTGTGTAAAACAGAAGGAAACAGCAGACTGAGGGAGATCCAGGATGAGCACATTCAAAATGCAAGAGAAAACACTTAGCATGCTGATACATCAGTGCTCCTAATTTTAAATAAAGAGAGTATAAGAATAGCAGCAACCAATGAACTTGTGTGCTAAATCTATAAACAAATTTACTACCTCACATGCAAGAAAGACAGAAATGATATCTTATTAAATCCATGGGGGCACTGTTAAAAGACATATCACTTATTACAGATATAATTTTTGGCAGTTGTGGTAAACCACTTGGATTCTAAAGCTTCTCATCTCACCAAGTCTCTTACTAAACAAAGGCCAAAAGAATAGCCGCATTCTTAAATATGAGATTTACAACATGCTACTGATCAGTCTGAATATTCTGCCATACATAATTTGATAGGTTGACCAAACCTACAAAATATGGGAGAGTTCTGTCTTATCCCTTTCAGGGGTATAGCCATTCTGAGATATAAATGTCAAAACAAACGTTTTTATGTTAGAATTTTATCTACAAAATGAAGAGGGAGGTGGAAGGATGGTCCTGTGCAAACATTTACCTCAAACTTTTAAAAGCTGAAAGTCAGGCCTAAATATTAAATTTTTCCTGACTGCAAAGATCTTGCTCAGAAGGTTCTCTTTAGTGAGGACTCTGACAATGCGGTGCAGAGACCTAATGACACATATCAGTATGGCATCTCTCATACCTAATGAGCAATTCAGGTCTGAATGGGTTAAATGCAGCAGAAGATGGTGACAGTAGCATGCTAAACGTTCCGCTGCAAACTGCAGGTGAGGTGCTGTTGTAAATACTTTCATTTCAGCGTCAGATAAGAGATGATTATCGACAAACTTATATGGAACAAAATTTAAAAACAACAAAATCTGGGGGAAGAAGGGAGAGCAGCTAATAGGTTTTTCTACTTTATAGCTGGGGATTTTTCTTAGTTCAGAAAATATTGTGGTAGTTTTATTTGAATTTGGCCTCCAAATAAAGACTTCAACTTAAAAAAACCTTTCGCAGCTCTAAGATTTAATATATGACATGAAAAACAGTATATACATATATATATAATCCTACATGATCAAATGAAGTCTTTAAATAAACTTTGCAACAGACAAGAGTCAATACTGCCTTCAAGAAAATTATTTTCATTTAACATTTAATGTTTTGCATTAGTTGTTTGGAAAAGACCCTCTACTTCTTTCACCTTTAAAGTAAATTCCACAGAAAATGCACCACAATTGAGAATATTTAGCAGGTTTTCACACATGGTGCTTTTATATATATATA
>JBAMYA010000001.1:6841426-6860347 GCA_037176975.1 Arrhamphus sclerolepis | reverse complement strand
CTTACAAAAAATTATTGCTGCAAAGTGATTTACTCAGTGCCAAGAAATTACATGGTGCTTTACTGTGACTGGACATATTAAGTGAAAACAACCACCATGCTTGGTTGCAGCCTTTTAACTGACACAAAAAAAGAGTAAAGGATGCAGTCTAATTTGGTCATTTTATTCAGTTGTGTAACGAAGAAACTGGGATAAGAAATTTTAAGATTTGCAGTAGGATTACTCCAGATATAAATCAGGTAATTAAGTTAGCATCAGGATCAAAAAGACAAAAGAAATAAAGAGCACCAGTGTGCAGCTACTCTACAAGGGTCTGATTCAAGACAGCAACAAATCATAACTTCAGGAGTGACTGCAAATGCTCCAACTGTCGTTTAGCAGGCTGGTTGGATTAATGGATGTTAGAAGGTTGATATTAACCCTTTAAAAAAAAAAAAAAACATCAGCAAATTTGAGATGCAGTCAAGAGTGTGTCCCCTAATGCAGCTGTCAGTGCGAGATGCTGACTGAGAAGTCGTAAAAGTAACGGTCATCAGCGTTTTAGCTTGACGTTTTTTTTGTGTCAATTTTCAGTTCCTCGGATTTTACTAGAAAGCCACGGCAACAACAATGCTAGGAAACGGATGATCGTTTCTGTGAATTCTTGAGTGACTCACAGCGAGAACTCGCGCTGAACGATCAGATCACGATCTTATCGAGTTTTCCATTGTCTCTTAATAAAAACCAAAACCGTAACCTGTGGCTATTATACGGATGTCACTCCTCCCCTAGCACCTTACTTTTTGGTCCAAAATTGTGAGAGAGAAACTCGCTCCAAGTCAACAATAACTGTTAGCATTAGCCAACGGCTACGGTACATGTGGTAGTTAAAAGGCAACCGTTGGAGGGGGGGCACAACACACACATACACATTAAAGGAACCTGTATTACATTAACCATAGCCGACGAAGTTTTCATCATGAACATATCTGTGCGGCGAGAGCACAGCTGTGTTATCGTGAAGGAAAGTAAGACTGCCGGCTAAATGTTTGCCTCTACCACAACGCCATCGTGCTAACACGCACACTAACTGTCAGTCAAACCGGAGCAGCAGATAGCGGACGGGCCACGACTGTTTACAGCCTCGCAGAGCTCCTGGATACAGCCTTAGGATGAAGCTACGTTTCAAATACCGCCGGTTAGAGTAAAAGGTGATGGTGACATGTGTGTACACCTAACAAGACGGACAGAGGATGGGGTGGGAAAGAGACCCTTACCAGCTGCTCCTGAGTTGTCAAGGCTTCCGCCATCTTGAAGCCTCCGCAACGTCGCAGCGGGCGCGCCCACCAGCCGCTGGATCACGCCTAGTCACAGACACACGAGGCCCCGCCCACATACACACTCACTACATTACTACACCGGTACACGCCGGTGATGCAGCTGTGTAGGCGGAGTCTTGGAGGGATTCTCCCTTCTGATACGACGACAGAACCAATTTAACTTGAAAATACTTAAGAAATTTCCCCAAACCCCAGAGATTAGTACGTGTTATTTAAAAGGAGAATCAATTCATTTCAGTCATGTTGCCACAGTGAAACGGGGTCATGTTTGCATGAGCTGTTACCACAAACAATCAAAATTAACCAGGATGAGATTTCAAACAACAACGTTACATTAGCAAATATGCTCCCAAGATTAATTTAAGTCGGGTACAAAAACTGCAAAGTAGTTAACCAAAGCAAATTATTCAAAATCATTTGGGTCAAGAATTACAGGAGATGGAACAACTTCGTTCAGCACTTGAAGTTGGACAAAGGATGGTGGGAGGTTCTCATGTTATGTGGTCTATCAATAACATTTAACATGTAATTGCATCATTGTTAAAAGGACTTGGAAGGACTTGAAATTTGAAGTTTCTAACTTTGGTCTTGACTCAAGACTTTACTGTGTTGACTTAAGACTTGACTTGGGACTTGAGAACAAAGATTTGAGACTTAACTTGAGAATGACTTGGTCCCAACTCGTACTGACATTTATATCTATATATGACTTTATATATAACTTTATATTTATCCTCTCTATAACCTCAGTTCCAAAAAGTTGGGATGCTGTGTAAAACACAGAGATGTGGACTCAAGTCACATGACTTAGACTTGAGTCTGACTGAGGTCATTAATTTGATGACTTTAGACTTGACTTGACAGAATGTAAAAAGATTTGCAACTCAACTTGGACTTTTTCTTTTTTCTTTTCCAAGCACTTGGACTTGAGTCTGTTGACTTGAAAACACTTGATATTGTACCCAATACCCAAAGATTAAAACGTGTTTTTTTTAGTTTTTTTTTTTTAAAGTGTATAAATCCATTAATTTCACTCGTCACAACTTAACAAGTACACACCGTCTCTCTCTTATCAATGAAGCTATTCTGATTCTGATATTGGAAATAGGAGTTCACTAATAGGAACCTTACTGGGCGCAGTCTAAATTACGCCGGACGACTTTAGAGAAACACCGGTGTTGTGTCTGGCGCCCGGCGGTGTATTTGATTTCAGATTTGTTTAGTACTACTTTATATTTTATGTACTCTATATTTATGTCTATGGTACTGCTCTACGCAACCTTTATACTTACTAGGCTAAGTATTTCTTTACAAAGTGTTGTCTCTAAATATTTTCGCCTGTTATCAAAAACATTAAGCACTGTTTGTGACCCCGCGTTAAAAGTTTACATGTATGTCATGATAAATAACAAACACTTTCTCGAGCGTTTGTCAAAACCAAAACAACAACTTCTTCGGCATGACCTCGGATCCTTTGAAAAAGAAAAAATACATGGGACAACACCAGATCAAAAAGAAAATAAGGTATGCTAAGTTAACAGTTCTTCTTTCATTTTGTTTCTCACTTATTTGTAACAATTGTGATTTTTCCTGTTGCCTAGAAACACCCTCATCGAATTAAAATAACATTTCTGAAGTCAGACTTGCCTTTATTAAAACGACTTGATTTTTCTGAGCACAGCATCCAAGTTAATGATAAACCATCAGATGGACAGGGGCTGCTGGAGAGAAACTGCTTTCAGTCTGACAAAACCAATAAGTTACAGGAAGTTGGTGGAAAGAACAATATTGTGAGTATGGATCAGTTACTTTCTCTGGCATGCCTTTAACTCAGGGGGTGTCTAACACCATCACCCTGGTGACCATTAAGGATCAGTTAGTCTTTACTTTCTCAACCAGCTATGTTGTCAGATTTTCCTTGAGTTCCTGGACTTGATTGTAAAAAAAAAAAAAAGTAAACAAAAATCAAAAATTTCACAACATTCACAACTTTTATCATAAAAGTAGAGATTTTGATACTAAAATCACACTTTTGTTCGTGTAAAATCACAAAAAAAAGTTTGAAACAAAAATGTGGTAAAACTGTGGATTTTGAAAGGTTGACTTTTATTTTTCACCAACCAAGACTTTTTAAACTCAAGATTACATTTCTTTTGTTGAACATATCAACTTTAAAACATTTGACTTAAAATTACAACAGTTATTTCTTCTATAATTTCAATTTCTTCCCTTAAAGCACAATTTATTTATTTTTAATTAAAAAAAGTTCACAAACACATTTTTTTCTAAAAATGAGGAACCTTTTGTTGTAAATTTTTTCAAACGCTTGCTAAATCGCAATTTTTTGACATAAGCCAGCTGTTCTCCACCTCAGTTCCACTTTTTTGATGTCAGTACCAAATCAAACAGGCCACATAAAATGAAGTGGCAGGCTTGATTTGGCCCAGGGTCTTTGAGCTTGATACCCCTGCTTTAACCTTTATAAAAAGAAAAAAAAAAAAAGATTGCATGTATTTCTTTTGTCAGGGCGGAGGAGTTGCAGTTCAGCTGAGGCAAGCCACTGTAGCCCTTGATGATGAGACGCTGCAGGAGCTTGATTCTATCAATCCTACGAAGGCCATAACCCACAAATACAAACATGCTCAGGAAGAACCAATATCATCAGCTGCCTTTGCCTTTCCACGACCTCTTGTTTCAACTGAAGCAAGTAAAAAAGATAAGGACTCTGTGCAGATCAGGAAGAGGACATCAGTTCAGCCAAGACACACGATAGCCAGTCAAGATCTTAGTCCTCAGAAGGAAGACTGCCAACATAGACAGGATTCTAAGAGACCAGCATGGAGAGCTGGCTGCAAAGACCTTGCTCAGAAACTTCTCTTCAGTGAAGATTCTGATAAAGCAGAGCATCCTCAGAGAAATCTTGAAAGAAATTATTCAAAACCTTCTTCTACCCATCATGAAACTCAGAGCAGTCAGAAAGCGGGAAGCTCCAGCAAGTAAGTCTCAAATCGTCTTTGATTTGGATTGCCTGTGTTGTGTGTTTTTTGACCTCTTTGCTTAAATAGGCAGAGAGTCAGAAGAAAGAGCTCTTCTCCTAGCAAGAAAGAACATGGATCAATTAAGATCGCTGATCCACCTCTGGAGGTATCCAAGGACTACATTTTGTTCAGCCCCACCCATCACGCAGCTGCAATGAAGAGGGCCAAACTCCAGCGATCGGTACAGAATCAGTCCGCTTCTGTGCTCACTGTTCCCAGTGGCCTAGAGTTTAGCACTCTTAGTGATACGGCACCTCAGCCAGGTGAAGTCATTTAACCACAACTGCAAAGCTTCTTTTTCTAAGTATGTTTGTGTTCAGATATATGTTTCAGACCCTCGTCAACACAGGGCTTAAAGGCATGCATATGCGTTCTTACTTCATTTCAAAACTGTCTTTTATGGAATCTTTCAAGACTAATTATCCAAAGGAGACAGAAGTACTCTTTGATTTAACAAGGCAGGACCTTGTTGCTCTATTGCAGGCGTTACCTTGTGTGCTCCAGTAGAGCAAGCAGAAAAGCTGCTGCTCTCCAGCTGGGGTTTACCAAAGCCTGTTCTCGAACGCTACCAGAAACACGGAGTGACTCAAATGTTTGAGTGGCAAGCTCAGTGTCTCACTGTTGGACAGGCACTACAGGGTGGCAACCTGGTATACTCCGGTAAGAAACGCATCATCTCTTCAAAGTGATTCATAGAGCAAGTTTGCTTTTTTATTTTAAAAGAAAAATGTGTTTGTCATTGAATTCAGCTCCTACCAGCGCTGGCAAAACTCTGGTGTCAGAGCTGCTGATGCTGAAGCGTGTGCTGGAGACCAAAAGAAAAGCCCTCTTCATTCTGCCTTTTGTTTCTGTGGCCAAAGAAAAGATGCAGTACCTTCAGGTGAGAGAGAGAGGTTAAAAGAAAATTCTATGCATCTTTTATTATGTATCAGTAGTGTTAAAGTAATTGTCTCTGTTCTCTTGTAGAGAATATTTGAAGAGGCAGGAGTTCGTGTGGAGGGGTACATGGGCAGCACCTCAGCTGCTGGAGGATTCACAGCACTGGATGTGGCTGTTTGTACCATAGAAAAAGCCAATTCTCTAATTAATAGACTCATTGAAGAGGATAATATGGGTCTCCTAGGTAATGTTTCTGCTGCATCTGTGCATGCAATTGAAATATTAGTCAATTAATCAATGATTTATGAGACAGAGCAGTACCATGCTGCCTGCTAATTACAGTAATTTTATAATTGTCTTTTTTTTTTTTTTTTACATATATCTTTGCATATTGAATATCTCTCCTAAATATTAAGACTTTTATTTTTCATTGTTCATAGCATTTGATAGACAAGTAATACAAGAAAACATTTTAAGGTGAATTGATTAATTTAAAGGTTAATGAAAATGCTCCCTGCTTGCAGCTTCAATAGTACCTAATCATGAACATTTGGTCATGGATTATGAATTGAACATTTCTTTCTGTGGTCAGGAATGGTGGTGGTAGATGAATTACATATGGTTGGAGATTCTGGAAGAGGCTACTTGCTGGAATTGCTCCTAACCAAAATCCGTTACATCGCACAAAAGCAAAACACCACAGGGTCAGTGTCCCTCAGTTTGCTTGTATAAGCTTTAATTGATGTACAGTTTTTTGGCACGCTTGCTGATGAGTGTGTCTATAGGTCTCTTTCTGAGGGCGTGCAGATAATCGGCATGAGTGCCACTCTGCCAAACCTCTCACTCCTGGCAAGCTGGTTAGGTGCAGAGCTTTACCAGACAGACTATAGACCTGTGCCCCTGCAGGAGCATCTCAAAGTGGGCTGTAACATCTACGACAAGAACTTCTCTGTGGTACGGCAGTTCACCCCCGCCCTCACTGTTAAGGTAAATGGATTACAAATCAGAGGTTTTTATAAAACAAAAAAAAAAAAATCTGAAAATCAAAGTCTTTGTGAAAAAAGATTTTTCATTTTGAAACTGAAGTCCTTAACCTAAACATATAGGACAGGGGGATGTTTTACCACCGTTTTTCTTTATGCAACACTCTACAAGTGTTCAGTAACTGAAGTCACGGTTGGCTGTGCTTTTGAAATTATCTTTTCTCTCTCTGGCTTGATCTAAAATTTCAGCAACTCAATAAGATATATTTTTCTGTTCATTATGTACCAAATATTTTTAGTTTGTGTGTTGTTGTTTTTTTGTTTTTTTTTTTGAAAGTCAAAATGATCATGGGTTGGACAAAATGGCTAGAATTTATAAAACAATATTTCTTAATTTTGGTCGATACGATATTGATTCCAATATCGATGTGAATAATATAAAAACCACAGAGGAACTGACAAGAATGTCCAAAAAGGATGACTGCGCCCACAAACCTCTGTGAAATGAAAGTACAAAACTAAAACTACATTGTCGTATATATGAAAATGTTAATTAAAAAAGAAAAATCAATGTTCACCTTTTATTTAAAGACATTACCAAGAAGCGTGATATTACCATCAAGCCAGCAGTTTTTACCAAATGCTGTCATAATAATTTATACAGGACTAATTTATATTAAAAAATTGTTTTAAAGTCATATCATCATAATAATAAAATTTTATATTGCTAAATATATTGTTATTGACTTCTTGTCAAGCCCTAACTGGATGGTTTTTGGAAACAGCAGTTGTATGGATTTGTTTTGTCTTGATTTTCTCGTCTGTCGTTTCTCAGCAGTAACGTGATTGTACTGTTTTTACTGTTTTTACTGTTTAAAGGGGGATGATGACCACATTGTCAGCTTGTGTTATGAAACGGTGAGGGATGGCCACTCTGTGCTGCTGTTTTGCCCATCAAAGAACTGGTGTGAGAAACTGGCAGATGCCATTGCTCGAGAGTTCTATAACCTCAGACGTACCGGTATGTAAAGTTGAGATAAGAAGATCATGTACCATATATTATATTTCAAAATTAAGTTATGTTGCGGTGAGGGACATTTCTGCACATTAAGCGTAGTTCTTTGTTTTGCATTGAGGACCATATATATTTTTTAAAATGGTATTCAGAATTATTTTAGTTGTGTCATCTTTATCTCAGATGGTCAGGCTGAAGCTGAGCCTCAGCCGGTCTGCCTGGATCAGGAGGGCCTAGTAGATGTCATAGCTCAGTTGAGAAGAACTCCTGCTGGTTTAGACCCCATCCTGCAGCGCACTGTGCCATGGGGGGTGGCGTTCCACCATGCTGGTGAATACAGTCAAGCAAACCTTTAACATTAAAAACCTTCAGAGCATGTATGAGCATGTATGATCAACCTTCAACCTCTGCAGGCTTGACTTTTGATGAGCGTGACGTGTTAGAGGGAGCTTTCCGTCTGGGCATGGTCAGAGTCCTGGCTGCAACCTCTACACTCTCTTCAGGGGTCAATCTGCCAGCTCGCAGGGTCATCATTCGAACCCCAACCTTCAACGGACATTTGCTTGACCCGCTCACATACAAACAGATGGCTGGACGAGCTGGAAGAAAAGGAGTAGATACTACAGGTATGGAGGGAAAAAAAGGAGAACCTGAGCGCTGGATTAAGCCTTCCTGTTTGCTACTTTGCGTGTCTATGTGGTTTAACCTAGGGTCATATTCTTTTCTTCTTCCCTCTTAGGTGAAAGTGTGCTTGTGTGTAAGCAGGCAGAGTCCAAAAAAGGTGTTAGCCTCCTTAAGGGTGCTCTTCAGCCAATCAGCAGCTGCCTGGTAAGAAGGGAAGGCGATGGTGTCACCACCAGCATGCTACGAGCCATCCTGGAGGTATGTGTCCACAATGTCAATGGATTCAATGAATTCCTTATGAAACAATCATTTTAATTAATTTATGGCTGAAGGTACTTTACATTTAAGTGAGTTAAGGTGTCTGTATTTGTTTTGTGCCCTTAACTTAAATAATTTGAACTCACAGATAATTGTTGGAGGTGTAGCCAGTACTCCGCAGGATGTGGGCTTGTATGCTTCGTGTTCACTGCTAGCTGCCAGCATGAAATGTGACAACAAGAAAGCATCTAAAGAGACCAACAAAGGAGCTATTGAGGCCTGTGTTGATTGGCTGATGGAAAATGAATTCATTAGTATCCAGAAAGATGGACCAGGTAATTCCACAGTTGTTACATATTCTTATTTTTCCATAATTATTTTTCTTGACCCCATGTTCACCCTTTACAACACATTACTGTTACATGATGACCAAACATTCAATGATGTGATGACCTGATATTTTCCAGCTTTACTCACAGTTGAGCAGTATCCTGCTCATGAAAGAAGAAAAGCCTTGCACTCTTTGATCATAGCTTGTACACCTGCCATTCACATCTAACACAATAACTACAATGATTACTAGGAATAGAATAAATAAATAATTCCAGTTCAAAGAGATGAATGAATGCAATCCAAAAATATGACAATGAAATTGCAATAAATATTATATGTCGTATTTAATATCTTATAGTGTATAATTGTTGTAGGAAGAATACATGAAAGCTGAATGATTGATGTGACATTTCTTATTTTCATATTGTCTTCTGGATGCTCATTAATGATCTGAAATCCTTAGTTTTGGCTGCAGGCTTAATGCTTATTAAACGTTCAATCACATGATATTGGAGCAAATTTTACTCAAGCTGGGTAGTCATTTGCCGCTCCATTTGTTCTTCGTTAATGCCCTCACTGAGGAATGACCAGGATATCAACAAACTGATGTTGACCTATTAAATTTAAGGCCGCTCTTGTGACAGAGTGGTAGATGTTCCTTGGTCTTCTTGTCAGAATTCATTTTGTGGACTGCATGCAGTATCTATGTGGCATCTCTGTTTAGAGAAAGCTATTACTCCATTGCGTGGATGCTCACATCGTTACTGTTATGGTTGCTGTTTTTGGTGTAGATTTTTTTATTTTTTTTTATACATATTTTAAGGTTTTCTTTGCTGTACGTCTTCTGATATTTCTGTATTTGCAGACGCGCAGTACTGTCCAACCCAACTGGGTGCTGCCACTCTTTCTTCCTCGCTCTCTCCTCTCGAGGCTTTGGGAATATTTGCAGATCTCCAGCGGGCCATGAAGGGCTTTGTACTTGAAAATGATTTGCACATTCTGTACTTGGTAAACGTATTTCAGTTTTTTGAAAGGACCTTTGGTGAGTTTGTGCTCACCCTTAATCATCCCGTTGCATGTCTAACAGTACGTCAAGTCCAATCTTGTTATAAACCAATAGAAGTAACCCAGTGCGTCAAATAATCCTCTCATAATGGTCACAAAAATCTTAAACTCTGTGTTTGAATTCTCAGATCACCCCCTTGTATGCAGAGTGGACTACCATAGACTGGTATCAGTTCTTCTGTTTGTGGGAGCAGCTGCCGTCGTCAATGAAGAGGGTGGCAGAGCTAGTTGGTGTGCAGGAGGGCTTCCTTGCACGATCAGTCAGTGGAAAACTTGTTGCAAAGACAGAAAAGCAGCACAGGCAGATGGCTATTCATAAACGGTAAAGTACACACCTGTTTTTATGACTGCACACAAGCTGTCTCTTAGAAAACTCTTTCTAGTCTGGAGTATTATATCAAACGTGTGCATAAATAACTCTAATAAATAGGACCTGGAAACATTTTTTTAATCAAATTCAATATGTTGTTGCAGTTACCAATTTCAATAATGCCTGCACAATATAGTGAGTCTTGAAAGACATTCTTATACTGTAGTAAACACTTGTTTGTAAAGCTTCTGATGTTGTTTGTGTGTTTTCTGTTTGCTCAAAGGTTCCATGCTTTCAGGTGGTTTTGTAGAAGCCTAAAGGGTGTTTCCTTTCTTTTTAATCTCTTCTCAGGTTTTTCACTACTCTCGTTCTACAAGATCTGGTCAGTGAGGTGCCTTTGGGAACTGTTGCATCTAAATACAACTGCAATCGAGGGCAGCTGCAGTCTCTCCAGCAGTCTGCTTCCACATATGCAGGTATATGTTTAAGAATGTTGGCAAGTTTCTGCTGGCATTTTGATTGACCAGAGCACACTGGCTCTGAGTCGAGTAGAGTAGCAAATGTTGAAATATTTAAACTCTGTAAATGGATACATTAAACACAAAGTGCAGTAAAACTTGTAACAATTCAGAACAAAAAGCAGTGACACTTTTGGCATGACAGATGTGCAGGAAAGACTTAATTCCACTAAGTAATTGCTTGGGTCTACTTCATATAAAGTGGTATGTTTGTTGGATTTAACCAGGAAAGCTAAATAAAAAATAGGCCCTGTTCAAATTTTCATACGTCTCAATGAGAAATTGTCAAATCTTTTTTTTTTTTTTTTTTTTTTGCCGTTTCCTCAGGTATGGTGACAGTGTTCTGCAAGCGGTTGGGTTGGCACAACATGGAGCTGCTGTTGTCTCAGTACCAGACCAGGCTGAGCTTTGGAGTCCAGAGGGAGCTAGTTGACCTGGTCAGGGTTTCCCTTCTGAATGCAACCCGAGCCAGGGCGCTGTACGCCCAAGGTCTCTGTACTGTTGCAGAACTAGCCAGGGCTACTGTTGCTGATGTGGAGAAAGCTTTGCGGAACGCTGTCCCATTTAAGAGGTAGGTGTTTATTGTTTTCTCTTGAAAAGCAAACACTCTTTTGTCCCTGCTGCCATTGCTCTGCTTAATAAGTAGATTTACTTCTGTTCATCACTGCCTCTTGCTACTATTTTGTTTAGTTTAGTTATTTTATTCTATTATGTTTTTCTTTGTCAGTGTTGTTTTGTATGATTGTTGCAGTGATTGTGTGACTGCTTGCTGGAGACCAAATTACCCCTCAGGAATAATAAAGATTCGTTGAACCTTGAACTGTTACATAATTACTAACCTGAAAAACCTCTTTGACAAATACGCCCCACACCCCATCAGCAATCTTTGCAGAAGTGGGATGTAGAAACGGTGAATTGATGTTGTTTAGATTCTTCTGACAAGCATACCAAAAAATAATAATATTTGTAGTTCTTTTATCAGTATGTTTATCTGGCAGTTGGACGAAGAGAATATATCAAATGTTGGAAAGAATTTTTTTCAACCTTTTCTGAAAGGATGAAAAAATTGTATATTCTGACAAAAAAAATTTGAGCACTTAAGGCCCAAAGACAGTTAAAATTGTAAATCAAACAGAAAATATTTAGTTTTCAGCCCAGCAGTTAGTCAGCTCTATTCCCAAATGCATCACAGGGCTGTCATAACTATTTTTTAAAAACATAACTACTTCATCAAATTCAGTATGACCCATTTCAGACAGAGGCTGCACGATATTTGTGGAAAAGAAAAAAAAAAAGCCATCTGCATTAAAATCTCGTGGAATCATCTGAGTGACAGGGGTGTCACTGGGAAGAGCGTCGTGTTCCACAATGCTGACTCACTCTTAGACGCAGAGCTCGTCTCCCCTCTAATTCACCTCTGTTAATACATCCTGAGGTAAAAACAGAAGGGGAAAGAAATCTTATGCTGCTCCGCCTCCAAACATTTCACACAGCAGAGCAAGGTGAAATACCAGTACAAATGTCACACTTTGAAGTGCTGGGAATATGAGTCTGATGGCACAAAAAAAAAAGGCAATTCATTAATTTTTAAAAAGGAAACTGAAGAAAAGCGGCATTACTCATCACTGTTTCCTGGAAATACGGTTGCATAGAGGTGTGTTCTTTCACATTGTTGCAAAAGAAAAGAAACCAAAAAAAAGGGACTTTTTTGTTTTGGTTAACATAACTTCCAGATTATATAACTTAAGAATATAAGTACACTCTTATAAAATCTAATGAATAAATAGATAATGTCAACAAGAAACTATTTTATGGTTAATGTCAAATTTCTGGAAAACTTAAAGCCCAAGTAAAAAAAAAAAAAGTGCAGTAATGTAAAACAAATGCATTTAATTTGTTCTATTTTTAAGCGATGACATTCATATCATATTGCAAACTGAAATAAAACACATTTTCATTTGAAAATTTCAAGTCTTTGAAAGATTAAAATGCTTTAAGTTGCTTCCATGCTGACACCACAGCCTGATACTCTCAGCCATCCACTCCATTTAAGATGATAAAAATCTCAAAACAGTAGTGGGGATTTTCATTTCAGTAAAGTTTTGGTTTGGTGTGAGCAGATATTGCTCTGTACACTGATATCCAATACAATGCTATCACTGCTTTCCAAATATAACTGAAAACCTGACTGCTGTCTTTTTCTGCTTGCCCCCGTCAGCTCCAAGCGTGCAGTGGATGAAAGTGAGATGGAGGCAGCGGAGAGAAGAAGCCTCCGCTGTGTATGGGTCACTGGAGGACAGGCTCTGACAGAACAAGAAGCAGCCGTTGAGATAGTGTCTGAGGCAAGGCTCCTCCTCCGAGAAGACCTGGCTCAGTTAGGAGTTCAGTGGGATCCAGCAAAACTTCCTACAGGGGCTCCTCTTATAGGCAGCCCTGAGGATCCCTCCTGTGAGGATTCAGATGCTTCATCCTCCTCTCATCTCAGTCCACTTGAAGCACAGAGGGAGAGCTTTAAAAGTCATCAAATGGGAACACGGATGAAGAGCAGAGACACTGGCAAGCGTAAAGAAGAGAGTGAGAAGGATGTTTTAGAGAAGGGGAGGACTACAAGTAAAGGTGGGCCAGAAGGAGAGGGGAAAGATGAAAACGCAGATGAAGCAAAAATCAGACAAACAGTCAATGAAGTTCCTGTTGAAAAATCCATGGGAAGAGTCAAATCACAGACAAATGAATCAACGCAAAACAGCACCGGAAGTTCGGAAGGAAAAGATGAGAACAGGCAGTCAGAACAAGAGGAGGAAAAGCTCAAAAAAACAAAGGCAAAAGAGGAAGCTACAAATAAAGAGAATGTTTCTGTAAGACCAGAGAATCATCATTTGAATCAACCTGCTGCTAAAAGAAGCCTTACACAGGAGTTGGCTGAGCTTCTATCCAGTCCACTAGCGCAACCACTGCCGCAACCTCAGCCCTCACCTTCTCCAGCACCACCCCCACGCTTCAGAGCCCCAATATCCCACATGGAACAACAGTCAAGTAGGTCCACGAGCACGGCAAACGGCGAGTGCATCTCAAGGCTCACTACTTCACCTTTGCAACCAGGTAGAGTCAAGCATTCTAGAGCTTTAAGTAAAGTTCTTCAGTCCATACAAGTCTCCCGAGGCTTTCAAGATAACACGGAACATGCAGAGACATCCAACTCAAAGCCCACAAAGATTTCTTCGCACAAAAATTCAGAGCATTTCAGAGCAACTGTCCTGGCTCCTGACTCTGTGCATGAACACACTCATGCAGATAATTCACATACTGCCCCGTCTGTCTGTCACACCACCGTTCCCATAGTGTCTCCTGAGGCCAAACGAAGAAAGATTGATGCTGGAGAGGTAGATAGGTTTTCATCACCTGAGCTGTACACAGGCGATGAAACAGAGGACGGCGTTAAGGGACGAGTTAACATGGAAGAAGAAAGCTTTGGTGACAGTTTTGAATTGGACACTCAGACAGAACTTATAATTGGTCAACAGGCATACAAATGCACAGATGATAGGGAGAGAGGCACAGGTCAGTTGATAGAAAAGGAGAGAGATGAGGAAATGGTAGAAGCAGCAGTAGAGCAAGTGGAAAATGCAGACAAGAGGAGAAATGAACTTGAAGACCCTAACGTTATTTCTCCCAGATTCAACATTTCTCTCACAGACAGTCAAATGGAGATCATCCTTAACACCAGCCAACAGGTAAGTGCTATTTTCTGTGATGCCTTTATTACAGCTATTTATCTTCTTTTTTTTTTTTTTTTTTAATCTGAAGCTACAATAATATTTTCACAGATATCCCCTGGTTCAGCTGATGGTGACAATGTGGATAAAGATGAAGATGCACGTGCTGATCATGCTGAATCTGAGAGTCTTGACAGAAGCAGCAGCTTTCTCTTTGACAGCTTGTATGACAGCCCTCAGCTTGCAGCTCCGAAGCCACACCAGACGTCTGACCAATCAGATGAAGAAGAATGTGCGAGTCAGGAAGTCAGAGTTGAGTGCCCTCTTCCATCAACCCAGCAGAGACGACACAGTGAGCTTCTTGCCAACCAGGAAGCGGAGGAGCAGGAAGCAATCCAATGGGGCGAGTCCTTCTTTAACCTGTCAGAGTGGGGCGACTCACTGTTGGTTGGTGAACACTTTCTGGAGAGGCAGAGTCTTTTAAGATGCACAGAGAAGACTGAAAGAGAGGAGGAGGTGCAGCATTCAAGCAACTACTGTGATCTCCGGGAAGAGCCACTAGTGAATTCACAGTCTCGACCCCATCAGATGCAGTCGCTGCTTAATACCACTAAAACTCAAAATGGGAAAGCTTGCAATAATCAAACTAATTCTAATATCATACTGGTAAATGATGAAGATGCTGAACAAGAACGGAGGCATGAAATGGTTAATGAGGAACTTGAAAAAAAGGTAGACAAAAAGAGAAATGATGATATCAAAAAGGAAGAGAGGACGGCTATTTCATTTTCAGATAATCCCAGTTTTAAAAACCCAAATGTGCAAAATGCATCTGAAAGTGCATTTTATTGCAGCCCCGGTTTGCAAGAGATATTTGACCGCTGGCCTAGCATGTCTGACCAGCAGGGCTCCACGGGTTCTCAGACGCAAACTGCTGCTACAAACACAGACGATCCAGCACAACAGCTGGACAGAAAAAGGAAAAAGTCAGAAGAACCCAATTCTGCCAGGAAGGACTTCCAACAGGGACAAGCCTCCAGCCACGACGGTGAGAATGCAACGGAGAGACCAAGTTCTGCTGCCGACCTCATCCCCCCAACTCAGGAAAGACCACCTGTCACACCTAGAGTAAAACTGACCACCTCATCTGTCCAGTCACCCGTCACCACTCAGCCGCTTAACCAGTCAACTCCCTCGAGCCCTTTTCAAGCAAATCTAGCAAACAGAAAATGCCTTGCGTCTCACACAGGAAACAATAATCATCCTTCAGCAGTTGCTTCTGCTTCTGACAGCAAACAGGAGGAAGATATGATACCAAAAAAGGATTTGCAGTCTGTCCCATGCTTAAGTTCAAAAACTAAACCCTTGCCACACATCAGCCAGACTGTTAACCTTCCCAGAGAGTGCTCTTCTCCTCCCTCGCTCCAGCCAAAGCCTTCCTCTGATATAGAGTCCCCTGTGACTCCCGAGGGCTTCACTCTTCAGTTGTCCCAGGATGAATCACTCTGTTCTAGCAATTCTGGGACATTCTCCATCATAGATGTGGCAAGTGATAGGCGCCTCTTTGACACATTCATTAAAGAATGGAAAACAAAGGAGCGATTCTCTCTGGCTTTGGCCTGTGAGAAGAGGGAGCTCAGACAGCAACCCGAGGGAGAAATAGGAGGGAGACATAGGAGAGGTATTTGAAACACGAGCAAAAATGTCACATTGACTTAAGAGTATTAAAAGTATGGCCAAACATAATCATTTCCTAAACATTTTTCTTGCATATGTCTTTATTTTGGCTCCTGTATTTTTCATTTTCACTACAATTCAGCCAAAAGTAAACAATAAGCATAATAAATAATGTTTTAAATGCAGTGTCCTCATTTGTGCCTTCTTTCTGTGCAGCATCAGAAGGCCATCAGAAGCTCAACATGGCTAATGGTTTTCCAGTAAGGGACAGTGAGGGTCTTGTATTGATTGGACTGTCTGTCTGCTGGGGCGCAAGAGATGCGTACTATATATCTCTGCAGCAGGAGCAGAGCAAAGGTACTGCTGAACTCTTGCATGTCCATACACAGTCACACTTTTAAAAGTGTCTCCTTCATTCATTCTGTCTTAAAACCCGCCAGGTCTGAGCTCCAGTCTGGCTCCTCCTCTGCTGGATCAGGATTTACCAGCAAGTGAAAGGCTGGAGCAGGTGAAGGCCTTTCTGAGCGGACAGTCGGCAGGTCGCCGAGTTGTAGTGACGTATGATGTCATCGAGGTGTACAAGACGCTAGTACTAAGCTGTGGCATCAGCTTGGAGGGAAATTGTGAAGATCCAAAGGTGGGGACAAGAGAAAAAGAAATTTTTCACAAGATGCTTTTTGAAAGCTTTTTAAAATCCCTCTTTAAAAAAAAAAAAAAAAAAAAAAAGGTTCTCACTTTATTCATGAAGTTGAACTTTTGCATATTAACACAATGAAAAATAGAAAATCAAAGTAAGTACAACCCCTACATTCATAACATCCCGTTTGACGTCAAACATATCCTCAAGAAACTGCAGCCGTGTTTCTGGAGTAAGATGTTTTTTGGACAGACAAAATGAAAGATTAGCGGTGTTTGAGAATTCTGCATCATATAAATTAGTGACTATATTTTGTGGTCCAGGTGTCTGCAAATTGAAAAATAACCAAAAAAACATTGCTTACAAAGAAGAACATGGAGTCTTATGAAATAACTAATAAAGTACATATTTAAATCTCACAGACATTGTGTGGGGTAGTTTACAATATGCAGTAGGTGTTGCAAAACCCCCAAATGTCTCTTAACTGATAGATTTTACATGCAGTTTGATAAAATAACCTGAGAACCTGGAGTTTGCTTTGTTGCAGTGGTTTTAAATTGATGAAAATAGTAAGAGTAAGAAACTATTGCAGCAAAGTGACAGATGTGTACCACAGGTTGCATGCTGGCTGCTAGACCCTGGCAGTGAGGAGAGGACTATTTCCAACATGGTGACTGTCTACTGTCCTGAAGAACTACCACTGCTGGATGGACTTGGGAATGCTCATTCGTATTGTCCTCGTGTCAGGGCAGCAACCAAGAGTGTGCTCATACACACCACCATGGACCATCTCACAAGTCTGCTGGACACAGATGGGCTCCTAGGTACAAGCAACTGGCTTCCTTTAAGAACCGTGGTGGAAAAAAGATGTTAGATTCATTTAACACGATTGTACATTTATGTCAGATGTGTTTAGGAGAATAGAGATGCCTTCCCAGGTTTGTCTGGCCTTGTTGGAGCTGAATGGAGTTGGTTTCAGCGTTGAAGAGTGTGAAAGACAAAAGCATGTGATGCAAGCCAAACTCTCAGTGCTGGAATCTGAAGCCTACAGTCTGGCCGGGCACAGCTTCTCCCTCACCAGTGTCGACGATATTGCACAGGTCAGAGCACTTCTCTACAATACCGACTTCTTTTTCTTGAACTCAGACAAAGGAGTGCTTGTGAATAATAACATTAAGGGTAGATTTCCCAAACTTTCCAAACCCACTGTATATTTGGTCGCATTCATGCCGCAGGTGTTGTTCTTGGAGCTCCACCTGCCTCCAAATGGGGACGTGGATGGACCGAGAAGCAAGAAGACTCTGGGCTACACCCGGAGAGGCGGTGGCAGAGTACGACTTGGAAAGCAGTTCAGCACCACCAAGGTGCAACCTTTTTTTTGTGTATTTTATTTTTGTGACTATACCTGAATACTATTTGTGTGTTGTGACTGGTGTTTATTTCCCTCATTAGGATATTCTGGAGAAGCTTCGTCCTCTGCACCCGTTGCCAGGTGTAATTTTGGAGTGGAGGCGGATCACTAACGCCTTGACTAAAGTGGTGTTCCCCCTGCAGAGGGAGAAGCAGTATCACCCTACGCTGGAGATGGACAGAATATACCCCATCGCCCAGACCCACACAGCCACAGGTAAAACACACATCCAATAATCTCACGTCCCTGCAATTAATTTGATCTTGCACTTGTTAAAAATAGAAAAAAAGAAAAAAGATTATATTTCAGACCTTTTGTGACAGAGCTCACCGTGTTTTCAGGTAGAGTGAGCTTCACTGAGCCCAACATACAGAATGTACCTAAAGACTTTGACATTTACATGCCAACAGTGGTGGGTGAGAGTCCACCTTCACAAAACAACATCTACATCACCACCAAATCAGGGTAAGTCCCTTAAGGTTCACAGACCCTGCTCCTCATCTGCTTGTCTTCCTCTAGGTCCTCAGTGTGTAAATATGAAAAAGAAGGTGTAAGAAATGGTCACATTCATAGATCCCCAAAGTTATATGTGAGAACTATTAGTGCATAAAGGACATGTAATATTAGCTTTTTATTTTTTGTTCGATCTGCCCGGTCCCAGACCGGATCTCTGCAGAGGGAGACGCACACTTAGTGCTGCAATATGCAGGTTTCATTTATTTATGTTAGCACAGAGTATTTATAGAAAAGAGCTTCAAAGAAAATAGTATCAACATCTCAGCAAACCTCAGGGCGGTCCCAAGGGTTGGCTCACAGTTTACCCAGAACACACAAAATGAATTGTTACGTATGTGCAATAACAGCAATATACGATGCAACAGCATATCTGAACCCAACCTCTCCCTTGTATTGGAATTATTTAATTTTTTAAAAAATTTTTTGTAAGGACATGATTACAAGCAATGAGTCACGCACACTCATTATGTACAACAATGGAAGATAAACACATTTTTATTATTCTGGAATGTATTTCTTGGTTTAAAAAAACAAAAAACAAAAAACACCTAAATATACATGTATCTGAAAACACAATCCTGTTGATGGCCTGTAGGTGCTGGCTCCAAAAGACATAAATTTTTAT
>JBAMYA010000001.1:6802261-6830165 GCA_037176975.1 Arrhamphus sclerolepis | reverse complement strand
TTAAACTGCTACAGTGGCAGATAACAAAATTAAAGTAATTTAAACCTATTAAAATAAAATGAAAAACACAAAAAGGTTAACGTCTTACTTGCTACCAAAAGACAAGAAGAGGTGGGTTTTAAGATGGCTCTTAAAAACAGAAAGGATAATATAATAGATAGATAAACAGATTTTTTTTTTTTTATTATTGTCATTCTAGACAACACAACAGAGCTTATTAGAACAAAATTACGTTGCAATATAGAGGGCGACATGATCTCAAATCAATAACATGATGAATTGAACAAGTTATGTACATTACGATTAATGAGTTATTATTTGTGTATCTTTTTTTTTGCCTTCATAGATTACTGACAAGGCTTATGCTGCAAATGTAATTAACTATTAAAACTGAATTATTTTTCTGATAAAAGACTGCATATGTTTGATTTTAAAATGCATGAAAGCAAATAAACACAGTATAATTTTATATGGTAATTTAATTAATTTTTTAAAGGAGAAAAATAATTTAAATTATTAAGAGCAAGAGCAAGGCCTATAATATAATAATATAATATAATATAATATTGTTCTTTGCAAATTTTGGAAGATCACAATGTTTATTGTAAAACCATTTCAGTCAAAAGTTTTGTGGTAAGAAACACATTTTCTCCAAAAAAAAAAAAAATTGCAAATCAACTTGGAACACTAGAAAATTAAGATTTTCATCTTTGCCTAAACAAAAAATGCAAAAAAAAAAAAGAACAACCCAAAAAAACATTGCTTTGAATCACTGATAAATAGAAACAGACATTTTTAAAGTAGGCCTAATATATTATGAGTAAATGTGTAAAAGTAGATGTTTTACAGATGTTATAACATAGGTATGTGCAAGCAGAAAAACAAAACAGTTTAAGGCATTTAGACACTGTATGTGCCGAGTAACCTTTCTCAGGTACCAGTCTGGAAGACTAATTATATTTCCCTGATATCTCACTGTGATTATTACATTCCATCCAAGAGCAATTGCTTTTGACTCATCTTGAAAATTCAGTCAGACCTTTATACATTTCCCCATTCAAATAAAATGATGAGGGTAATGAAGAGGGTGTAAAATTTACTTGTAAGAGTTGAACATTCATGACATAATTGAAGATTTGTACTACACAAAAATTGGACTTCAGTGATTTAGGAAAATATATAGCAAGATAGTTTAAATTTGTTAAATGCTGGGCCTTAGCATGCTCTATTAATTAAGATTTGAAATGTGTGTCCATGTGCCAGATTATTGTTTAACTGCCCTTGGAAATCTAAAGAGAGATTGTTGAACTGGTCCCAGCTGGAGAAATGTATCATGTTTGGAAGGTTCACTGTTTAAAGAAACAAAGGTCAACATCCAGGTGAAACATTTACATCTATTTGAGCCCATTTTGGGTCAATGATATAGACAAAACAGAAGGCTGCTGCACGTCTGAGCTTGTGTCTCTTGGTGCTTTAAATCCTATTTCGAGAGTACCATGACTTAAAAACAAACTAAAACTAAACAAACTGATAAAGAAGTCTGACTCATGTTGTGACAGCCATTTGGAGCTGGTTGTGAAAACAGGGATACTTCAAAAAATCGATAACAGATTGGACAACAAAGAGCATTCTCTTCCTAAGACAGTTCAGCAGCCTTTACAGGAGATCCTTCCTGCCCACAGCTTTAACCATCTATGATGATTATTTGAAGAAACTTAGATAATAACAGTTAATGCAACAAATGCTTTCCCTTTGATGATTATTAAAGAATCATTGAATTGAACTGATTTGAATTAAAGGGCCTGCTTAGCTCTGGCCAAAGATTAGTTATGATATTGTGTCTTGTTTGCCTGGGAAAGCGATCCCTCACCTTCAGACTTCACAGGCCCCCTCCCTTTAATCATATTGGTCAAACTCACATGGGATCCTCCCCCTGGAGTGCAGCCAGAACTGTACACATGCCTGCAAAAGTCTCTAAACTCCAAAGTGTCACTTTCATCTTGCAGGCTCTTACCCTACACGCCTACCCTCTCATGGCAATGTGGAGCTGTTGTACGGCACTGCGCGGGCTCCAGAGGATCGCTCCTTTGAGTATCACGAAAGGTGTAGTGGGTAAAGTGCAGAGAGAGATGTCATCTCTGCCTCGGGTTTACGTCACCCGACAGATCCCACCAGAGGGACTGAAAATCCTCAGAGAATCCGGGCAGTGAGTCACAAAAATGTCTTGCTCATTGCAAACATACTCAATTGCAGCTCCTGAGATGAATTTTAATTTGATGCATGTAGTTTGGAATGTCTGCTTTGTAAAGTTCATTTACTTTAAGTAAGCAGGACTTTTTAATATTTGGTCAGATAAGCCTGGCTGCCTGAAGCGTAATCCCTCAGAATAATGCTTAATAAGAATCTTAGTGGATTTTAAAGTTTGCATATTTCTTGAAAAATATATGTCATTTCATTTGAAATGGTTCATATGCTATAGGGAGCATTTTTTTTGTATATTTATCCAAATGTGTTTTTTGTGCCTTTGTGATTTTCTCCTCCTCTGTAGCTGAGTGAGAAATATTTAATTTGCTTCGAATCTTCTGCCTGGTTTGTGTTTCGCCCCAGGGTGCAGTTTGAGCTGTGGGACTCTGACGATGTTCCCGTACCCAGGAAGGAGCTGCTTCAGAAAGTCAGAGGCGTTGACGGCCTGCTGTGCGTGCTCACAGAGAAGATTGATGCCGAATTGCTGGATGCTGCAGGTCTGAGGATCGTCTTTGAATTAGTCAAAATCACACAAATCAGAAACCTGTTGATAAATGCATTCCTGTGCTTGTAATGTTTTCGTCAAGGTCCAAACCTGAAGGTCCTCAGTACTATGTCAGTAGGTTTTGATCATCTGTCCTTGGAGGAGCTGAAGAAAAGGTGATTCCTCTCATTTTGAATTACAGTCCACTTTTGAACATTAGCGTCAAGTCGTTCGGGTTTCTGTGTGCGTGTGTGCCTTCGGTGGCCTTCTCAGGGGTGATTGAAAAAGAGGAAGAATGTATGTATTTGTAAGCAAACGTGTACTGACCTAACTGTGCAACACTGCATGTTTTCTGTCTTCATGCAGAGGAATCCGTGTCGGTTATACCCCTGATGTTTTGACAGATGCTGTAGCTGAACTGACTGTCGCTCTGCTGCTCACAACCTCCAGGAGGCTCATAGAGGCCACGCATGAAGCCAAGACGTAATCCTCTACACACAGTTTCTATAGAATATAGGTGTCTGAAGTTTGCCTTTCTGGAGCACTTGTGTGTGTGCAGACATCATTCAATCAAATGGTAACATAACATCAAGACAGTGGTCAGTTGTCTCAGGTCACATTATAGAAAAGCTCAGAGAATTTGTAAAATAACTGAGACCTATCCAGGTCGTTAAATAACAACGTTCATGATGCTATATTTAGAGAATGTATTGTACTAGTGCGGCTTGTTGAAAAGGATTGTCAGGAGAAAGCCTCTTTCTGAAAAATAACATTGTGGCCTGGTTTGGTTTGGAAAAGTAAGCATGTGAGCAAACCACCTGACCTCTGAAACAACGACGAGGAGACGTTCGGACATAATGTTCAGTGACATGTTTAGCAAAGTAATCGAATGAAATTTATCTGCACAAACACCTCAAACCAATTTCCAAGCATGGTGGTGGAGGGGTGGTGATCGGTGATTATTTTGACGCCACAAGAGCTGCGCAAAATGCAGTCACTGAGTCAACCGTGAACCCCTCTCCTTTTTGTGGTATTCTAGAATTAAAGGCGAAGCTATTTGTAAAACAGCTAAAACTTTTCCTAAGTGGGTCGTGCAACAGAACAATGATCTCACGTCAGTGAAATCTATAACAAAATGGGCAAAAAAGAAATGGATTAAAGTGTTTCAATGGCTGGTGTCTTTGTACCATGAGAGTGATACACAAAAATGAGATAAAACACTGACAATGTCAAGTAGAAAACGACAACTTCTGGTTTGCTGCTAAAGGTGGTTCTATGAGCTTTTAAATCACAGGATATACTGAGTTTTCTCACACGTTTCTTTTGTCATGTTTTCCAATATGGATCATCTTCACCTAAAGACATAGTAAGGACAAGGGTTTTTTTTTTTCTTAAATCATGTCCATATACAGTACAAACAAACTTAAAACTAATACAGTGTTTACAGTCTTTTTCATATAACTATCCTCAGGAATAATAAGACAGATCTCTGTAAAATCTGAAACCATCACTCTTCATCTTTCCCTCCTCAGCGGTGGTTGGGGTACATGGCGAACTCTGTGGCTGTGTGGTTATGAGCTGGCCAACAGCACCGTGGGCATCCTCGGTTTAGGGAGGATCGGTGAGTCATTCGCACTGTTTTATATTGTGAATTTCTGTCCATTTCGGTCATGCTGATGTATTCAATGGTGTGTGTGTGTGTGTGTGTGTGTGCCCGTAGGTGTAGCTATTGCAGAGCGTCTGGCCCCCTTCAAAGTCAAAAAATTCATTTACACAGATGTGGCCCCCAGGCCCGAGTTGGCCAAGATGATCAATGCAGAATACGGTAAGGAATGGGTTCATGAACACTCGGAGAAAATCTCAAAACCTTTGCAGGGATGGGAGATAAAAGCTGAGGTTTGAATTAGGCAGGAAGCAAAGATGATTTCATGCAAATGTTCTCTCCCAACATCCTGCCAGAAATACACCAGAGGTAGTGCATTAAATTGTCCGCCTCTTTTTCTAGTCTCTTTGGATGAGTTGGCGAAGCAGTCAGATTTCCTGACTGTGTGCTGCGCTTTAACTCCAGAGACTAAGGAGATCTGCAACAAGAATCTCTTCTCCAAGATGAAGAATACCTCCATCTTTATCAACACAAGCAGGTACCACCACTTCCAACCACAAACACGCTTTGACACATATTACAATGCTCTCTAAAATGACATTCAAAGTAAATGCATTTTCTAGAGGAGAGCTTGTGTTAACTCCTGATTTATATGAATGGAGAAAAATTTATTAAACGAAATTCTAACAAAAAAATGGCTTTTGTATCTCCCCCCTAATGTATCTTAAATGTCTTGTGTTTGACGATCAACAGTCCGGAAAGTGGAACAGATTGCGCCTGAAGTTTCCATTAGTTGTGATAACTGTGGTCTTTGTCAAACAGAGGTGGGGTGGTGAACCAGGAAGACCTGTATGAAGCTCTGTCCACTGGGCAGATAGCAGCAGCTGGGCTGGATGTCACCGTTCCTGAGCCGCTGCCCACCAACCACCCGCTGTTCACCCTCAAAAACTGCGGTGAGTCCCCCAGACGTCAGCATCATACTCTTTCTACCATGCTCAGTTCTCACTGTCAGTTATTTGTCTTTCTGTTCTCTCGCTCCAGTCATTCTTCCGCATATCGCCAGCGCCTCCTACACTACTCGCAACGCCATGTCTGTTCTGGCAGCAAACAACCTCCTTCTGGGTCTGCGGGGTGAGCCGATGATCAAAGGACTCAAGCTTTAAGAAGAAAAAGGCTTCGACCTGAGAATGGACTTTACTTCTATCTCCAGATCTAATGACATACCTGTATATCTGGAACATTCAGTGGCACAGTTGTTAATATTTTACTTATCCTTTGGACCATTTCATGCAATAACACAAGTATAATACTAATAAAAAGACAAGCAAACTGAATTTCATAGATTTTAATTCAGTCTATACAATAACTGAACATAATTTACAATTTCCATGAGCTTCAACAGTCAAGACACAAACATTTAACCATCTCATGGTTGCACTATGAATTATACAGAAAGAGACGTACAGTTTTGGCATATGAACAAAAGTCCAGCTTTTCAAGCTAGAAGGCATAAGGCAGTGACTTTCATAATAAATGTAAGCTTCTTTTTCTTTTAATATTTTCATTTAAAAATCTCAGTTAGCACAGTGAGTGCATTCGTTCAGGCTGGGAGTCGTCAGCGTTCATGCGGCCGAACTGTAACAGCTTTACCAACGATCACGTGTCATGGATACCAGATCCAACGGCGAGGGGAGCGACTGACGAGGCAAAGTGTTAAGGTTTCTGACAAATGCGAGTGTTTTACTGTACAGTTAAAACAGTGTTATGACTTTTCAAGAAGGTGCCAGCACTTTTGAAAGGAATGACGAGACGTCACGACACATCAAGCAGTTACATAGTACAGTGAGGGAAAACATGGAAAAGGTTATTTTTCATCCGGGTTCACTAAAACAGAACTCTACACCACTGCGTGAACACTGTCAGTCAAACTATTGACCAACGTAGATGCAATTATTTACAACCTGCAGGAGGTCGGGCAGGCTCTTTCAACTCACATGAGGGATTTTCTTTCTTTTTTTTTTTTTAATTTTTATTAATGAGAGAAAATACTGAGATTGGCAGTCATTATATCACTTTGAGTTTTAAGTTCTCGGCTGTAAAATAATAATAATTGAACTCAGAATCAGTCAGTACTAAGTTACATGTAGACAATTTTTAAAAAACCCCCACAAATTCCAGAAATTAATAAAAAAACAAAAGATGTAACAGACTATTTTCTCGTCTGAGTGTATTATATTACTTCACTGGTGTCACACCTTTCAGACTAGAAGACTGAGCGACTGATTGTCTGCTGAGGAACAAAAATGTTGAACTTTTGGCATTTGACAGTCGGCCAAGTTGTTGTTTCTTTTTCTACATAGTTCAACATTCCAGTATAAAATTTGTCAAAGTGCTTCTGTATATTACATGTACTGTAGAAAGAGACATGTAAAATGCACTTCCTGTACAATAGAAAACCCACACAAACAAAAGATGAAAAAGATGAAACTGACCATGAATGTGCAATATTTACATTTCCCAAATTTTTCTGGTAACACGTGATGAAATCTAATCCAAAACCGCAAATTAGATGGCTCTTTCAGTGAACGCAGAAGAACACCAGTGATAAAAGGAAATTTCCCAAGTGTGGAAAGCGACATGGCCACAGCTGAACCAGCTTAGACATTATCGGTCACCGAGCCACATGGCGTCACATCTTTCCCAATCACAAACCACAAAATTTGCAGGTTGGGACACAACCAGATGTCTTTAAGTTGGGATTTTCCAGTCCAATTGATATTTTAGTATTCAATCAGTTTTGTTTAAACAGAGGCAAGCTGAGTGGAGAGTTTTGTTTTGTTTCCTCTAAACAATGCAACTTCAACTTTGTACAGGTTGACCCCAAAGAGGTTAACTGGAGTAGTTCCAACTGTCCGTTTTACCCAAAAACTGCGAGACAAAGTACAGCTCCAAAAAATAATTCAAAGTGACACGATTCTGAGTAAAGTTACATAAATTAAGGCCCCATCAGTAAGAAAAATCAAAAATAACTGTTTGCTACTAGAACTATTAGGGATTAAGAGGCTCAGCAACGGCGTCAACGATTGATGAGTTTTCATTAAAAGGCAACAACAGATTTTGAACTACTCACATCATTAACAGATTGAATCTGCGTGAAAACCCAGCAGCAGATATTAAAGGTTGGGTAGATCTTTTTCTGAAGCATTCTTCCTGCATGCTGATGGGCAAACAATGAATGACATGCTCGCACATCAAAAACAAACAAAAAAAACATTCATCTTCCAGTGGAAACCAACAGTCTTCAAAAATACCAACAACTGCTGTGACCCGACCAGTCAATCGATAGCTGACTTGTCTTTCGAGCTGTTTTCACCAACTTTCATTATTTTTCCAACATTTCCTACCAGACTTTAAGAAATGCTGAGCATTTGTATATTAAATATTTTTCTTAGACCTAGTCCTTGTTAAGGTTAGCTCCAGACCAGACCATTTGCACTTGTTACATGTTAAGTTAATGACACTGCATTGACATAAAAACACAAATCACCAGGTTCTGTTTTCAAAGAGCATGGCGTAGGTCTGTGTCACAGTAGACTCACTGTCCAGCTATTTTTTTTTCTCTCCTTTCTGACAACATCAAATATCAGGAGCACGCAACCGTAAGTTCTCAGTATTTACATAAATGTCAGGCAGATAAACTGAATCACTTCGCTGTATATCCACACATTGAACAAGGCACAGTTACTAAGTACAGCTGGGAAAACTCATGTCAGGTGCTGCTACATGTTTTGCAAATGTGTCACATGAATTCTTTGAATTTACACCAAGTCTGACAAATCCAAGTGCAACTATCAATCATCTTGAAGTAGGGTTGCAAAATTCAGACAGGTTTCTGTGAGAATTGACTACAAGTATCTGTGCATATGTATGTATGAAGATTAATAGCAATTAGCTGGAAATGTGCAAACTTGCAGGAAAACCTACAACAGGAAACTTAAATACAGGTGGAAAAAAAAGTATCTTTGTTAAAACAGTTCAATTAAAAGTCATTTGAATTTCTAACCCGTGGATTCTAGATAACGTCCCTGTGCACTCCACCAGGACTACTGAAGGCACAGTACTTGGTCAAAAGTACTAGTAATCCAGAGAAGGAATATTTGACAATGTTACTCAAGTAAATTTAATTCTATTTCATCTATTGTAATAAATTTAATAAACAAACGCAAAATGAATGTGTTACCCAGCTAGTACATATACTAAATGTAAGCCACCTAACACCTTTTCAATGACAATTTAAGAGGCTAATTACTATGGTAACAGGTAACTCTTTACAGTTATGTATTTTTACTGCTTCTAATTTGATTTTAACATGCTGACTGAGGACTGCACATCGATTTATCATGTTTTTTTTTCCAGTTTTGTATGTCCAGCATCGACTGTGAATTATTTGAACCGTTCTAGGATATTCCAACCAACTACCTAACTATAAATGACTGCAACACATCTGGTCATTTACGCAGTTAAAATGTTAAATAACACTACAGTTTTATGAGCTAAGTGTCAGGTAATAGACATGCCTTACGATTATGGAAGCAAGGAAGTGTTTTGTTTTGTTTCTCCCAATCTTATTTTACATAATGTACACTAATTAAAATTTTGAATGTTTCTAAAACTTCTTAGCTCAGTTTCCCATAAAAAGCTTCCAAAAACTTAATAGTGATTTTCCAACCCTTTGCAACCCTATTTCTAAGAGGTGACTCCATCAGAAAATGTGTCATCAGTCTTCTTGTTTAAGAAAACAAAGAAAAAAGAAAAGAATCAAGCTCAGACTGGCCTGGATTATTATGCAAATATTATGTGCTGTACAATGAAAAATCTGCTTATGATATCCTTATAACTGTGTATAAACAGCGTCTATGATAGAACTACACTACAATCAGTCAAAATGTTCTATTTTTTTTTGTCTTGCATCATTGTCCATTTTCTACAGGATAAATGTGCCCACAATAATGTTCAAACTTGTTAATATGCGCTTCTTCTGTAGAAGAACACATATGATTAGATGACCACCTCCATCTTTGGACTGGCTCATCTGCATCGAGCAGATTTTGAAATCTTCCTGTTCTGTCATAACACGAACATTTGTATTTGAAACCTAAAACTCATCGCTGATTCCCATGCATTTAATTTTCTTTTTCTTTTTTTGGACAGCAGCTGTATTAGCTGAGCTCTACAGCAGGGCATTGGACATGTTACTGTTCTGCCAGCGCAGACACGTTGTCTTTGAATGCTTGTACAGATGTGAGGACTGACTGAAACGTTTTCCACACTTCAGACAGGCGTAGGGCTTTTCTCCCGTGTGGACTCGTATGTGTTTCTTGCAGTCAGTCAGGGTGAGGAAGGTTTTGCAGCAGATCTTGCAGGCGTATTTTCGCGCCCCTTCGACGACCAGGACGTTGTGCTCAGAGAGAGCCTTCTTGCACTTTGAGAGAACGTCTGCTGAAGCCCGGGTGAGTTGAGGTGGGAGCGAGGTGGGCCTGCCGCTGTTCATCTCATACCCACCACTCTCGTTGAGAAGCAGGGGACTGGCAAGGCTCGAGGAAGACGATGCAGTATCCTGAAGGACCCCACCCACTCCTTCTTCTCTTCCAACGCCGGAGGTCATTTTTGGAGCGATCCGTCTGTAATTCGGATAGCCCAGAGCAGCGGCAGCCACTCCTTCCGGCCCTCTTGAGGGCCGCCCCAGGGAGTGGAGCCCCAGAGTGGAGCGCTGGAAATCCAAACTAAAGGGATCTACTCCAGCATGTCCTCCGCCTGTACTTCCCCCACTTCCTCTTGGGTTTCCTAAACCATCATGAGGGGGGCGGAGGAAGAGAGAATCAGCTTGCAGGTTATCTCCAAAGCCATTTCTGCTCTCGCCGGTGAGCGGACCTGACTGCAGAAGCGATGAGGAAGCAGAGCCGGCTGGTCCAGCAGCCTCTTGTCTCAGCAGAAAATGATGTGCGACAGCATCTCCAGTTGTTGTGTTGGGGAGGTCATCCTCTGCGGGAACCAACCCCGACCCGCCTCTCCCAAAATCCTTCGGGCTGAGGAAGCTAGAAATATTGAAACTGGGTTTGCCGCTCATTCCGTTATTACAGCCGAAACCTCCTGCGACGCCAGCGCCGCCTCCAATGGTGCTTTTGAGGAGAAGCTGGGAGTTGGACTGGAGCAGAGGATCGGAGCTTGGCTGGGGATCAGAAGTGAAGCTGCGGTCGCTGCTCTCTGGACTCAGCTCCACCTTCTCCTCCTCCTCCTGGCAGCCCGGTTCTGGTGGGTCGCTGCATTCTGCCTGTGATGTCACATCGCTGTTTTCATCCACTGGCTCGGGTGAACTGAGCGGCTCCCGCTTAACCACCACCTACAAAACACCATACAAAAAAGTGCTCCATTCAAGGCCAAAATGACATAAAGTCACCAATTTAGAGTTTGTACATGTGTCCTACACTAAACTACATAGAAGACAGGATTACCAAAGATCAAGAA
Source organism: Arrhamphus sclerolepis (assembly GCA_037176975.1). NCBI lineage: Eukaryota > Metazoa > Chordata > Actinopteri > Beloniformes > Hemiramphidae > Arrhamphus > Arrhamphus sclerolepis. The sequence continues at coordinate 6,819,309 of JBAMYA010000001.1, read as the reverse complement.
ACAATCACATATCGTAGATTAACACTGATTATATTTATTTTTACCTTCTGCTCCTCTTCTTCAGCCTCCTCCTCTGTCCCAGATTTGATTTTGATCCCTGTTCTGTTGTCCTGATGATCCTGATCACCCATGTCCTCTTCTTTGCTCACCCCTCCCTGGACCCTCCCCACATTTACCCCTTCACAGTGTCCGCTATCCGACTGACTTGGCATCTGAGGGTCATCTTGAGACACCGCTACCAAGCCAGTGATTGCAGCATCTAATTTGGACTCATCTCCCATCTTGTGGGAGTCAGGTGAGAGAAGAGCTCCCTCCTCTAGGTCAGCATTCACTCCGCTTTCCCCTAGCAAGCCCAGATTAGGCCCAGAGGAGCGCTGCCTCTGTCTGGGTCTCTCCTCCGAAAGTCCCAGCGCAAGCGAGGGCTTACGTTTGTGGAGACGTCGGATTGGGAAGGAGGCCCTCTGTTCGACAATTCTGCTTCCCACCCTGTCTTCCTCAATTCCTCCCAAAGCAGAGTTCACCAAACTGAGCCCCAGCTGCTGCAGCAAGAAGGAGCGCTGCAGCTTTGAAGAGGCAGTGGTTCCTGCGAGACTAGCAGTAGCTGCCAAAGTGGGGTTCCCTGCTAAATCTGCTGCTTGCTGCTGCTGCCTGTGTCTTTGCTGGTCTTGCTGGGAGTGATGGTGGGCAGGTCTCTCAGACGAGGGGGACATCGGAAGCGTGCGAGTGGTCAGGTAGTGTTTGCAGGCCTTGACGACATTGTTTAGGTGCAGATGTGATGCAGCCAGGAGGACATCCATGACATTGCTCTCCCCCAGCATCAGCGTTGACGTGTACATCATGTCCACCAGAGCAGCAAACGCTTCGGCTGTCACCACCTGCAAAACACACACAGGTTTATCATCGTGTTATCAGTGTGCAGCAGGGGCAACTTTGTCGTTAAAAGTCCAAACCTCACTGTCCAGCTGGATCATGTTCATACTAGCATCTCCCTCTGCAACCGTGAATAGCGCCCTGAAGTGGGTGCTGCAGGCTGCAAGAACCGACCTGTGGGCCTTGAAGTGCCGGCTGCCCACCACAATGACACAGTCGCACAGCTGACCGTGGACACGCTGGTAGTTCAGCTGCTGGAAAATCTGCTCGAAGTGGCCCGGGAAGTCCATGCCCCTGCAGATATGACAGCAAACAAGGAGAGGACAGAATGTTAAATTCATTTCATTTGTTATGAAGCTAAAACGACATCAAATAAAAGGCTTCTGAAATGTGAAGACTGCCTTAATTTTGAGCAATATTGGTCACACATCATTTTACTTTAGGATGACATGGGGCCTTTCATTGATGAATGTGATGATGAAGGGCATATCAAAAATAAGAAGGTACAATACAATACATTCAGTGTTTTTAAATCACAAACACCCAACAGCAATGCCTTCCAGTCATGTCGTATTTGTTGCTAAGAGTAATATATGGGAAACAGAGCTTACTCGGGTATTTAAATCAGTTTTCACATGAGCATAGACCGTTAACTCCATTTACAGTAGCTACAACCTCCTTATCAGTACATAACCTGTTAGCTCATTCAAATGCAGCGGCCTAAAAGACAGAGTATACAGCTCAACATCTAACATTACCGTGGATTTTCCGAAGCTGCAAAGACTGAAAGGCAGAGGAGAAAAAGAAAATAGTCTTGATAAGAAACTGAGGAAGGTAAATAAAGCTGAGAGCAGTGCAGCTAGCTGGCTGCTAGCAACATGCGGTTCACCGGATAATCCGCTCGTCTCTTTACGAAAACCTTTTTTTCTCCCCCGAATGCAATGTTCTCTTAAGTTTTGTTCCGTATAGCTAACATGTCCAATGCAGCGTCCAACATCTCCCACGGTCCACTTCCTCACGGTTTTCTTGTTTTTCGTTTTGTTTTTTTCGTAGTCTGAATGGTTTGGCGGCCGTGTTCAACGGTGACCGTTTGTTACAAACACATGGAATCGTTAGATTCAGTTTAACAGAACAACAACAATAATAATAGTAATAATCAAAACGAGAATATATCCTTTTGTATGTGTTATAATTTCTAACACTATCCCCTTACTCAGACATTTTTTGTTTGTTTTTTGTTTGTTTTCTTTTTCAGCCAAACTCAGGGTGGCGCTGTGCTTCACTTCCACGTCCATGACCTCGCAGAGGTGAAGTCTTGCAGTTCTACAGTTTCACCGCGTGGCGTCGCTGCTGTAACCTCACAGCCAAGTTTGTGCTCGGCTCCAAAGGTTGTTGTCAAGATGAACAGATACCGGAAAGTACCGGAACGTATAATCCCAGATCAATATCACGATTAACCCATTTAATCAAAGGTTTTTAAACATCTGGAAGCTCTAAAAGTGTCTCCTCCAAATTGCATCAGTATCATGTAACTCTTTACTTCCTTTCTGCACCTCTGGAAAGAGATGTATGCCTCAAACCAGTACAAAACTTAAAACTTAAAAAACAAAAAACAAAGTGAGGTGTGCTACATGAAAGTCGTGTCTACAGCTGAAAAAAGATGTATTTGAAACTATGATGTTAGTGCCATTTTTTTAATTTATGTTTTTTATAGGTGTAATTACATCTAATATATACATGTGAATTCACACATAGGCTTTGCAATATAGTGTTAATTACATTAATTAGCCTTAATCAAAGGATTGGTGTACATTTTGAACTGTTGCTGAGTATAAAACCTATATCTTGAACTAGCACAACCAACATGAAAATACAAAACAAAAGAAAAACAAAACAAAACAAAACAACAACATATGTGTGAGGAAGGTCTAAAGACTGAAATCCATGCACTTATTTTGTATAATTAAACACAGCACCATTTTTCTTCATATTTGATGAGTGAATTCAACATAATGACAAACTTCTAGAGAACGTGCTAATTAATATAAATTGTATTTATTTAATCAAAAATGTATTACAACCCCAATTCCAAAACGGTTAGGACCCTGTTCCAGCCTTTTTTGAACTGCATCGTCAAAATTAGCAAATATTTTCCTTAAAATGGTAAAATGCCTCAGTCTCACATCTGATATGTTCTTTGTGTTCTGTCAGGAATAAGATATGGATTCATGAGATGTGAAAATCATTGCATTTTGTTTTTATTCATCTTTTACATAGTAAACCTTTTTTTTTTTTTTTTTTTTTGAGAATTTGAGTTTTAATTTTAATTTATTAGTAAAGTATATCTGTTTCTCTGAACATACTGTTTGATGTGTGTTTGCTTTCCTTCATTATGATCTTTTCCAGATAACTTGTGTTTTACTATGATAGATGTTAATTATGTTTTTAAGTAAATTTTTTAAAACAATTAGCTGCTGAATGTCACGTGTATATTATACACATCTCAATTATAATTAGTGGAATTTGTTTGTTTGTGGTTAAAATCACTCCAATATATTTGGAGAGAAAGCAGGAAAACCTGCAAACCGGAAACGTATTTCGACGAACGCGGAAGTGCAGAGGATCTTGACACTAAAAACCAAAAACAAGCCACAAGCATAACAGCAATGGCTGCCTCCTGCTCGTTAGTGTGCTGTGAAGAAGAGAGGGAATCTGACCAAGCCTTGATTGGTAACTATTTTAGGTTTCACCCATTTAAAAAATCCCGTGAAAGAAAATTTCAGCTTTATCTTGTTTCGGGGTTACCTGCGCTGTTTAAGCTCTCGGTGAGCACAACTGTACTGCAGTGTGTCCGGTCTTCTCACGTGGGTTGAAGTAGCTACTTTAAAGTGTAGGAATATCACGTCAATCAGGTCTTAACACGTTTCTCTTTATGTTTCAGTCCGGTTTTCAAATGGTTGCGTCCAAAATGCGGACAAGCTGGATTTCACCATGTACAAAAACACGGATGAAAATAATCCGAGAAAGAAGACCAGACGGATGCTGGTGAGGAGAATGAATGATTCTATTAAGTCATTGCTGTTTGTCTGTTTACTCATATGATCACACATCTCTACAGTCAGTATCTGATGTTTAGTGTTCCTTGTGTTATTCTCTCTTGAGGTTGCTGAATCTGACAGGCTGTCATATGTTGGGCAGAATTTTGGTGTTGGAGCATTGAAATGTAATAATCTGTGCAAGTAGGTTTGCTTTGTTTGTTTGGTTTGTTTTTGTTTGAGAAGTTAAAGCTTCTCATTATGGAGGGTATTCACAATTATAATCCTTTGTCACTCCTCAGATATTATGTTGGGGTGCTGAACAAACAGACCATGACGATGGAGGTACACAGAGCTCAGCTTTTCCACATGCAACCTGTTATACCAGGTAAAAGGAAAACTGTCAGCAGTATAATCGGCATACAGATATTAAATCAATAACAAACCAAAATGATAAGCTTCAAAATGAAAGTGCTTTCTTTCATGTGGCTTCTGTCCCCAGGAGAGATATCAGAGGCTGCAAAATCTCAGGACACTACTCAATCCTACAGAGACAAGGTATAATCATTTCTTCTGTTTTTTTAAAATTTTTTTTATCTTGAAGTAAAAAAAAATCCTCATTTGAAAAAAACAATAAAACTCAAACTAATGTTTCAAACTTGCTTATTCTTTAGGTTGACTCACTGATTGAGGCGTTTGGCACCAACAAACAGAAGCGAGCTCTGAGTTCTCGCAGGCTGAATCAGGTGGGCAGCGACATGCTGCATCATGCAGTGACCGAAGCTGCCAGCGCTGTGATTGACAACAAGGGTCTGGAGGGTAAGCTCGAGCTGCACAGCTACTTTGCCGTGTATTATTTTTCAGGATTTCTGGAGCCTCTTTCTTGGCAAAATCTGGATGACTTGCCAGCAAAAGAGAGAAAAAGCCTACATAAATATCATTGTTGGTTCACATTTCTCTCCTCGTCAGTTCTTAAGATTTTTTTTTTCCCTACCTTTTTCTCCTCAGCCCTTCAACAGGAAGTGACTGACATAGAGTCCCAGGGAGCTCTGGCTTCCCACCTGCCTCCCTGCAATGCGGACGCAGACAGACTAGAGGACGTTTATCCATTTGATGAGCGTATCTTTTATTCGCTGTTTCAGAGCTTGTGTTTGGCTGAGTGAGAGTACATCACCTAGTTTATGTTTAGATATAACTACAGCAAGAGGCTTTTCCTTCCTTAATTAACACATTTCCACAGTCCTAAGTCCAGTAGACTTTGCTGCTTTAGAGCAGGCTGGTGCCAAAATGGCAGCTCTCACCCCTGAAGAATTGCAGAAGATGAGAGATGAAGGAAGGTAGGGCAACAAAAGCCTCACACATGCTCGGTGTTTTTCTTTGTTGAACAGTTTTTTCCTTGCATTCAGATTTTTTTTTTTTTTTTTTACTGAAGGTACCTGTGTGTCGTGAAGCATCTGGAGAACTTGCCAACTGTGGATGAAGCCAGAGAGAAAATGGCACGCTGCGCTTTTTACCTCTCCCTGCTCCTCCAGCTGGCCCGACAGAAGAGTGTTACCCGCAAGTGTGAGTGATCCATGTCATATGTAGTGCAGAGAGAACCTGTTTGAGCGGCAGGACTGCATCAAAGGATGACTCTGAGGAAAGATGTGCAACATTAAAAGAGCGTAAAAGTGCATTAGCCTTCATCAGTTCCAAATGGAAGGATTTTGGCTGCATCAGCAGTATCCCTTGGTTTGTTTCCTCAGTCTGAAGAGATCCCGAGTTTCTAACTATGTAGAGATGGGAAATGTTACAAAGCAGGGCTGCAAGTATTTTTCTTGGAGTAAAAAAAAAAAAAAGACAATAAAAATCACTTGTTTGTGTGCAGTTGGACAGGAAGAGGGGTGCCCTCGAATCACTCAAAACAAACTGTTCAAAACATTTACTGTGGAAACCTTCAACAACGGCAGGTATGATTGGCAAAGGAACTGCATCTTGCATTATTTTTTCAGAACTTTCTATACCAATGTTTTTGATTTTTTTTTTTTTTTTTTTTAAAAAAGGAGAATTTCTTGGCAGATAACTTCATGTTGGACTTCAATATTTCCTTTCAGGATACAGAATATTGTGTCAACATCAATGCGTTCCAAACTGGCAGCGTACAGCCTGGCGCTGCTGCTGCACATGGGTCACATGACTGCTGATCTCTCATTACTTCACCGTGACTTGGGAATCACTGAGGCCAGGTAAAAAACAAACAAACACACATTTATGTATGTATATACACACCTGGAAAAAAAGGCTTTTGTGTTTAGTGTAATACTTTTACTGTTAAAAAATATTTTGTAGCTCATACACGTGACACTTCATTTACGATTTCATTCATGATTTCTGTAGGATGATTGAGATCGCAAAGTCGATGGGACTGACTTTAAATAAACAAGGCCGTGGTAAGAGTGGTGACTTCGGACTGCCCAACGACCACAAACAGGCCTCTCTAGTTCTACCTCTGGTCAGATATGATGCATTCATGGAGAGACGGAAACGCAGGAAAATGCACTGAGAGAAGACAAGAACTGACCACAAGAAGTGCAAATACCACAAAAAAACAGCTGTTTATTATTGTATTTTGTAAACAAATAAAGTGGTTAACTTCTCATTACATAAGATCATTATTTTATACTTACAGCTTGAGGTACAAAAAAAGACTAACAACCTCTAGATAACAAACATATAGGCACGTTTTGACATCACATATTGCACACTAAATTTTCCTTTTTTGTTCTGGCAGTTCATGTGGTTGTGTGTCAACAAACACACCGACAGTCACTTGTCCCTCTCAGATCTGATATCAAGGAAAGCTGAGCATCCAAACAGCACAGACCTACCAGGAAAGAGCATCTCTGTGCAAGAATTAGCTTAAATTTGTCTCTTTTACTTCTCTTCTTTTTGCATATACATCTCAAACTATTAACTCCTTCACCAGCTACAATCACTGATTTTTAAGAAGACAAACAAGGCACAGCTGAAGGTGGGATCACCGAAGCCTCTGATTCCTGTTAGGATTTCTAAATGTGCATTTCCTAACCAGAGTCCCAGAAGCAAACTGACAAAACCAACAAAGACCGCAGTGTGTGTATGTATATATACACACACAAAAAAAGCACAACCTGTAGTAAATTTGTGTCCAAGACGAAGGATGCTGAAATGTTCAAACTTTAGTGTTTTGCAATTACATTGGCATTTGTTCATAGAATTATTTAATATGCATGATTGTAGATTTACAAAATGTTTAGCCATCCTTATCTACTGAGGGATGGATGGCCTCTTTACTCTTCTAGTTGCGTCCTTTGATGTCTTGATACAGTTTATTGCACGAGTCAGAATCTTCCACTCATAGACCAGCTACAAAGGGACCAGATGTTGACCTCTTGCTACTGGGATTCACATTGGTGTGCAAGATCATGTCAGTATTCATAAGATGGAGCAGAACATGCTGCCGTTGTGGCATCCACTTTCCGCCGTGGCGCCAACCCTCGTAGTCATGGAAATTCCAAGTCGGGAAGGGTACTGGGACGAGGAGATGCCAGCAGGGGAGGTGGCCAGTGGGCGAGGAGGAGGGTTTTCCAGAACCCAGGATGGCCCTGATGTACAGCTACAAAATATAAACAGTAAATGAGATGATTCCTTTATTTTTGCACATTTGTTATAAGCACATTTCTGTCTACCTGGCAAATCTAACTGCAAAAAAATATTTTGGGGAGAGGGAGGGGTTTGGTTTGTTCTCTTTAGGGAGATATTTCACCCACAATATTCACCAAAAATATGCTTTTTGGGGGGGGGTCTTTTTGTAGGTAGCTTGTTGCAAATCTGAATATCACCATTAAGTCTTTGGTAGCTGCAATTTTGTGAGAACTCAAACTTTGTCAGTGTCGTCATACTTTTGTGCTGAAGGCATATTGTTTTAAAGTTATAATCCTATAAAGGTTCATCTGACTCATTCCCATGAACCTCACTGAGGTACTTTCCCTCAAATTTCAGCACTTAAACTGACTTGGGTTGAAGGATGAACTGGTTTCATTTGGTGGTGAAAGCTCACACTGACTCCACTGAATTATTCATAAACTAATAAAATTTCACATGCAGGTTTAATGGCACAAAAGGCGCAATGGCATTTTTCTATCAGCTTTGCCATGCAACACTTTGCAAAAACACTTTCCTGGTACCTTTAACACCATCACTCAAGAACAGAAAGAAAGAGTGAATATATATCCAACCAGTGTCACTAGTCTTGGGGGCCACCTTGAAAATTTGGTTATTATATAAAATGTAACTCATTTCAGTGATAAAGATATCATAGTTGAAATGTTAACATCTAAAGTGAAAGGAAAAATAAAACAGCAATGTCACTGAATGTTGTTTTCTTTTCTTAAGGGTTGCCTAGTTACCTGTTATTATGCCTTAAAATACTGTTATTGCGCAGCACACAGCTCTCATCGTCAGGGTCCCTATGTAGCAGGGTCTTTTGGTTCCCTGGGTGACCCTGGAATAAGATATTGTCATGAACAGCACCTTTAACTGGCCCCAGTAGCGCAATGCCACAGCCTTGTGTTGGTTGGACACGGTTGCGCACTATCTAAAAACAAAAGATAAATAAAATGCACAAAATTAATGTGGAGTGTGAATGATGTCTATGTGAAGTCTAATGCTTAAGTATTTACAGATCATTCCATTTCACCTTGATATCTGGGCTTGCAGAGGCCTGGATCCCGTATCCTTGGTTACCAACCACATCATTCTCCACTATGTGCCCACTGCCACTGAACCTCACACCAAAGCCACTGTTTTCATAGATGCCATTACCACGCAGCTCCACTCTGCAGTCTTTCTCTACTGTAACACCACCCCGATCGTTATCAAGAATGCAGTTGGTAGCAAGCCGGGTGAGCTGACTGCTCTGAAGCACAGCAATGCCGGGGCCGCGGTTGTTGTTTACAAGATTAGCAAAAACATTCATGGCCTCGCTGCTCTTCACGTACAGACCGACTGCTACAAAAGGAAAGAAAGAGGGTGAGAATGGGAGAAATTGAGAATGCTACCATAACTTTCTTATATACTACAAAGCAGTTTGGTACCCCCATTGTAGCTCATGCAGTTGCTCTCCACGAGAGCCACACTGATAGAGCGGCGAGCAGAGTGACGCTCATCCTCACTGTCCAGATCACTCTCCCAGGCAAAGAGTTCTCCATCTTCATTAAAGTTCTCTTGGCCCTCTCGTCCTTCACCTTCAACTCCCCTCCTTTCACCATTTCCATCTCCACCAATCTCTTCCTGTCCAGGCCAGTTTCCCTCAATGTTCTCCGGGTCTTTCCTGCAGAAAACCGCCAGCCCATACATACAATTATGGATGATGTAGTTTCCCAAGAGCTGTGGGAGGCTGGATGACATAACCCACACACCGCATCCTTTATTACCTAAGGAAACCAACAGAGAAGAGTGTGAATCATGTGCAACAGAGTTTAAAATAAGGAATGGTATGTAAAAATGCACTCTAGAAATTCTGATATTATCAGACATACAGTAAACATGGTTCCCCTCAATAAGTCCACGTCCTCTCTCCCCCACCACCACACCATCTGAGTAGCCATAACAGATGTAGTTGTTCTTCAATATGGGGTCACCTCCTCTGCGAATGTCCACACCCCCCCATTGGTTCTCCCTTATCACATTCTCTGGAATTAAAATGTAACTTCATATAAACGATAAATATAATGATGCTGGTGGGTAGTGTGGACAAGGAGATGGGTCGGACCCACTTACTGACCAGTAATCATCCCTCTGCCATTCTCATTTATGGCTATCCCTGCTGCCTGGCCTTGGTAGATTTGATTCCCACTAAAAACAGAAAGCATCACTCCATTTTATATATATATATGAGATATAGAAATGTTTGAATATGAAATATAAATAATGAACACAGAGATATAAATTATATAATGAAAGATGCTAACAGAATTGAATTGTTATGGCTCATTGGGACACTTGAGTAGAGAAGTGTGAATGTTAAAAGTTATTAATAATGCATGTGCTTCAGCAAGTCAAAACATTTGTGAAAAAAGGCAGGTTTTCTTTTTGTTTTACTAAAAAAAAATGATGCTTTTGATTTTCTGAAATCAGTATTCTGTCCTACTGTAAAATATCATCTAGAGGCTGTAAAATCAATGAATGTAATATCTGAGTAACACTGAACAATATCCACGTAATGGAGGAAAAAAAAAAACAGTCACCAAAAATCCAACCTACCTCACCACAGGATTCCCACTGAAGAGGATATACACACCCGCTTCCTTGTTGTTATAGATCAGGTTGCTCCGAATTGAACCTCTCCCGTTGCCAAGGACAACAACCCCAGAACGTAAACCACTATGAATTTTGTTGCACTGTGGAATCAAACAGGAAGTAAAGGAGTAGCACCTACAAAACTAACAAACATTTGAAACTGTACCTACAAATCCTGCATTTTTTTATCTTTTTTTTTTTTTTTTTGCTCTATTGGATAACAGTCAAAAACTTATGAAGTTACAACAGATAAGAGGATCAAACACTTGACATTTGTCTTGTAATAACAACTGAGGATACTGAAACATGAGTGATAAACACGGCGAACTTGTGTGAGGACTATCTTTAAAAACTTTGGCACTTTAATTTGGATTTACCAGAATGGTTGGGTTAGCCCCTTTTCGAATGTCCAGCCCCGCCTCCCCATTCGAGTGGATGTCGTTTTCTGCAATGAGACCCTGAGCAGATAGGCGAAGAAACACACCTGATGCACGGCACTCACTCACCTCATTTCTTAGCATCACAATCTGAAGGAGAGGAAAGACAAAGAGGAGGTTCAGGTAACGGCTTGGGTACAAAAGGGCTTCTAAATTACTAATGATCTGAGACACTTAAATTGATGTACTTGAAAAATGTTTTTTTTTTTTGCTTTTTTTTTTAAGTAAATGCATTCAGATGCATTTCCTACATTTGTTAAAATTAAAGATATTGTGATTTTATTTACAGTGGAATTCTGGATGCAGCGGACAGCATAGTTTAGCCTGCGGAATACATTTTCCTCCAGCCGTGCTTGTCCATAATTAGACAAATGTACACCACCCTTCCCATCCCTGAAGAGGCACCGTCTGAGGATGCAGCCAAGTGTCGATGCTGCCAGAATCTGAGCCTCTGGGTCTCTGTCTAATTCCTGCTGAAGGGTGAGGGGTTCAGGGGTCACAGATGGAGGAGTAGGGGATGAGGCAGGTGGCATAGAGCCATCTGCTCGGGGCTTGAGCAAATGTGATAGGCCATGATTGTCACATGAAATTTTGTAATCCAGTGTAAACATTTTTTTAGCATCATTAGATCCCCCTCCATCTCGGTTCTCGTCTTCTCCCTCGCTGCGATCACCATCACTCCATCCATCTTCAATGACTGTGCCATGACACACTGCATCTCCACCTGTCCTTCTTTTCCAGTCCTCCATACTCACATGGTCCTTTTTAACATGACTGCCTGGAGGGTCTTTTTCACTATTGGAGCTGGCCTGAGGGCCTTTGGGAGAGCCAGTAAACCTAGATGGGAACGTCCTGGCCAGTGCAGCTAGGTATTTACAAGCCCAGTTCCTTTCTGACACGGGAGGACCCTCCACAGTCACCGATGCTGTGTCACTTCCTGAGAAGTCACAGCTGTCCAATAAACTGAGGGCAACGCCAAGCAGGTGAGCAGAGCTGCCTTGTGAGAAAGAGCAGAAACGAGCCTGACAGGTTCCAGGGCCACGGATTTGCAGCTGGGCTCCCTCAAAGTTGCAGTTATCGAGTTGAACGTGGCCCCATGATGTCTATTGGAGAGAAAGAAAGATGATTGGCATCAGATAAATCCAGTAACAAAGAACAAAATCCCTTATATTTGCTAGATGAGATTAGTTTCCAAAATACACCTGAATTAGAACTTTAGATTCATGAGTTTAGCTTGTGTGTTTTCTTCTTAAAGTGAAACAGATCATTTTACAGTAGCAAATTAGAGCCCCCCCCACCCCAAACCAGAATCTTGTTTAGGGTACCCCAAAACATCCCAGGAAACCACAAGCTGCTGCATCACCTTGTAAACAATGGTGGAGGACCAGGTTGGCATGAAGACCAGGTTACACAGCCTGGCAGTAGGGCACTGCTGCTCCATACACACCAGGAGGGCAACCTCGCCCACTCGGCCCAGACCAACCAGCTCCACGGGCACTTTCAGCGCTACCTCAGCCTGCTCCTCATACACCCCTGGGTGGAGAACAACGCGATCATATGGCCCCACCACCCCAAGAGCTCCACGCAGGGTCTCAAACTCACACCCGGGCCCCACGTGCCAAACCCTGCGACCTTTCCGTCGACGGAGAAAGAGGAGGCAGGCAGAGGACTGGAGCTCTGGGAGGTTTCGTGTCCAGGTGCGGGTGGCGAGGGCGTGCTGCTTCAGGGCCTCTCTCCATGATGGGGGCTCAAGGTGGGGCTGACTGGGCCAGTTGGGATGGCGACACTCCGCGCAGCCCAGGCAGAGCTGTCTCCAGCGGGTGTTGTCCAGGGAGAGAATGAGCTCCCTCCAGGCACGGCACACCTGGCAGCAGCGGCCCAGGTCAGGGAGGGGCAGGTAGGCCAGGATAACCCTCCACAGCTCCACGGGGAGGCTACCCACCTCCATGGCAGCGCAGTCACCGGCTGGGGAGCACCTGGAAACATCAGCACGCGCAGTTACAGCATCCAACCGTTAATAATTAACAACAATAAGCTCGCGCGAGCATTCAATTAATGAAGTCACGTCAACGTTAAGCGAAGATGGAATCTGATTATTTTTCTGTTCAACTATAATAAATAAATAAAAGTAGGCCCGCCGTTTTTCCTCTGAAAGTTGGCACCGATGAACGGTTAGCTAGCGACGTGCAGCTAGTTATTGCAAATCTTTCCGTAACTCCTTACAAGCATGATGAAAAAAATGAAGTCTTGCCTTTCAGCGGTTTGCCATATCGGCTCGGTGTTTACACCAGCGGTCCGCCTCAGGTTACATGCCTGCGACAGAGTCTCCTCACAGCCTCCGACTGAGTTCACAGCGACCCATGACGACTGCAGATGTGCAGCCGAAGAAACCAGCGGAGCTCAGACGAAAGATGCCAGTTTACGGCAAGAGGCAAACACGGAGCTCCATCTTCCGCTTTCGCCAAAAAGTGGGCGTTTACCTTATCACACGCGCGCGCTAGTGGGCGCGTGAACACCTTAAAGATGGAGCAGAGAGCTGGGAAGAGTTGTGTTGACTAGGTTGGAGAATACAATGCTGGTTTGAGTGTCCAAAGAGAAACTTCGGCTCAAGTGTCATTCCATTATCTTTCAGCATACTCCAGTTTTAAACTAAACCTCTTCATTATTACAATAAGTCCCTTATTTTGCAGAAAAATACTGTGTTCATGCTCATAGTCATTACCAATTAAATGAACTGATTTAGGCAATGAGATATATCCCAAAAAGATGGAAACTTACCAGGATTGGAAGTGGGTGTTCATGCCACGAGAAAATTAAATTACCCATATTTATAAGATAATGTCATGCCAATTATTTATAATATAATGTAATGTAATATATTATAAGGCATCATAGTGAATTTGCTTTAGCTCTGTTCTCCCACAGCAAGAAGATCCCTGGTTTGAATCTCAGCATGGGCCTTTCTGTGTGGAGTTTGTAGGTTTTCTCCAGATACTCTGGCTTTCTCCCACAATCCAAAAAAAAAAAAGCATTACAAAATAATTGGTGATTGTAAATGGATTCCGTGTGCAGGTTGTTTGTCCACATGTGGCCTTGAAATAGAGTGGAAACCTGTCCAGGGTGTACCTCCACCTTTTGCCCAAAGAGATCTGGGGATAGGCTCCAGCAGATCCCCCTGACCCTGCACAGGAATAAGTGGGAATAAATGATGGATATCTAAATAATACCTGTTTTAATTCCATAGTAATCTATTTCTACAACCAAGCAATCATAAAAATAACAATCAGATTGTTTTTTTTCTGAAAAGATTCAACTTTTTAGCTGAAAGTAGTATTGTAGTAAAATATCAATGTTCGCAAAATCTTTTTGCAACTTTTTGTCATGAAACCACGACTTTGTGTTGTAAAACTGCAAAAAAAATTCTATAATTGAATTTTTCTCCTAAAATCAGAATTTTGAGTGTATAATTAGGAATTTTTGCAATTAAAAAAAATTATGAACTGTGATGAACTTGATTATCAATTTCAAAGAACTGAATTATGAATTATATGAATAACCCATGGGTTATGAATTACAGTCAATTGGCCTGACTTAAAATTAAAAAAAAAAAGTTGGACTTTTGGATGCTAACTGGATTATATTTAACTCTGTAAACTTAGAATGATTTCAGTGTAAGTGCCTTGAGATGACTTGTTGATTTGATGACCTGTTGTGAACTGGTGTTATACAAATAAAATTAATTTAACTGAATTAAATGTATCTCATCATTAACAACCTGTGAAATATAATTCAAAGTTTCAATATACTAAATACAAGCTTTCTAAAAAAAAAACATTTATCTCCCATAATGCTATTGAAAATGATCAAATTAAACTTAAAACTCCACGCATCTGAACACAGCATGTCTTTTTCAAAGATGACGAAAACAGGTAATTTTTGACTCAAAGTTTCATCGCAGACTGATGGGAGTATGGGGACACATCAGAATCTAACATTGTAATGAGGCAAAATCATGTCCCAATTCTCCTGTGGTCATGGAATTGACTGTGTTGTTATTAAGGATTAACCCTAGATGATGCTACTATGACGCATCCTGAGTTGTGCTTTAATATCACAGGTTTGGTCATTTACGTGGTCTTTAATGAAGACAGGCCTGAGGTTCACAGACAGTAACAATGAGTGGACACATCACCTTCTATGATGTGGAATAACCAGAGCAACAAATACACTGCTTGTCAGAGATAAATCTTTCAGTTTTATTTTCTCATTATTTGTGAAATTACATTTTTTTTCTCAAAAGAAACAGGAGACAGTGATAAGCTAAGTATCTTAAATTTGTTCTCCGAAACAACGCTTAAGTGACCTACACTTTACTCACTGAACATATTTTCAGTGCTACTATGAAATTGCTCAGCTTGATACTTCAGATCAAATCTGAGCTGGTATCACTAACAAGCAGGAAGGGGGAAAAATAAACAAGGTCATGGGGGGGAGGGGCTCACAACAGGAAGCAGTGACATATAGATACTAAACCTGGAACAAAAGGAAGACTATACTGTCTAGCAGGGACTTTCAGGAAATGTGATCATCTACTAAGCTGATGACTAAATGAGAGGCAGGTGTGCAGGTGCACAACAGGCGTCAATAACATGTGAGAACTGAGTGGAGCACAGCTGGGTGTGGTGAGAGCTCAAAAGCTCAAGAGAGTGAAAGCTGAACTGGGATTAGTGGTGCTTAACTGTGTGATATTTCATTTGAACATTTTACTAGGAACAAATAGTTCAGATGGTCCAAATGCACTGAGTTCCTTCTAAAAACACTCCAAAAAAACAGTAGTTGACTTCTACATTACCTATACTGTGTTTGAGACAGATATGATTGCTCTTCAGTCAGCTCATTTTCAGTATCATCTAATTTTACCAAATTTTGTCCATATAGTTTAACTGAGCTCTACAACGTACAGTGTTTGACATGATGCTTCATTTAAAAAGGTCCACTTCCAAGTAATGTTGCACTAAGTAATACAATCTCAGATGTGAATGAAGTAGTGGAAATTGTTGACATACAAATTGATAGTCCTGATAATGTGTTCCTGTGTCCAAGAGATGGCGATCTACGTCCATTGACAACTGGATTTAACTTAGTATTTGTCAAATGTTGTAAAATGCTTTTTATTTATTTTTTTTATTTTATTTTATTTTTTATGGTTTTCCAAATTATATTTTCAGCATGCAAGTTTGGAAATGGGAATTTTCAATTTTACATTAGGATGAAAAGGGAAATTCTTGTCTTAGTCGTGAAGGGAATGGAAAACATAAGGAGAGGGCAGTATTATTCAGTGGCACTTGGTGCATTAGCTGACAAACCTGTTTTTTTTCCCTTTTGTTTTTCCATTCTTTTAATTAAGTTTTTTTTTTTTAAACAGTTTTGGTTATTTATTCTTGTCCATTCTTGTCTGAACTCTGGGAGAGAATAGTAGTTGTATACATGAGCTCCATCATCCATTTAGGTTGTGACGTGTCGCCCTCCAAGCTTTCACTAAAGTGAGCTGCGCCCATAACACCTCGCCAGTTCATCACAATGTTAACACAGAAACAGGGCAACTTTACACTGCTACTCTCAAGCCAGTTTAAAATAACACTTATAGGAGGAAACCAAACACCTGGAGGAAACCCACTCAGGCACAGAGAGAAAATACGCATCCAGCTAAAGTCCAAACTAAAGGAGCCCTGTGATCTGTGAATGAGACTTTATTTAATCACACTAGCTTGGAATATGTTTGCCTTTTTTTTCTGCAAAATTCCCTGAGATAACAACATAACAACTACTCGAATGTGCAACCTGGAGTTGCAACAAGATAGCAGTCTACTCACAATGTCTCTTTTAATGAACAATATGAAGTGCAAACATTTATGTATGTTTATGTTATGTGAACAAAGACGTCTTTTAACTGTTTAAAATATATTTTATTATTAAAAAAACAGAGGAGCAAAGCTTAGAAGTAAAACAACAAGATCTGAAATAAATGTTTATACACAGACAAGAGCGCTGAAATGATTTACAAAATCCCCTGCTACATGTTAAAAATACAAGCATTTCATAATGTACAAAATTAGATATTTATTGTTTTGTGTCATCATGCCTTTGTGTAGGTGTTTTGCAGGGTTACCACTTCCTCTTGAATGCCATAGCTGCCACATGCTTCTTTTGCATAAGACAAAAACAAAAAAAACTTTGTGCTCTAATGGTGCATTAAAATCTTTGATGAAATTCATTGGAGTGAAGATTTGTTCCTCAAGGTGTCTGCCTACAGAGAAATAAATGTGTTTCTTTATAAGGAGTGCTTGTTCAACTTACTAACATAACTGAATATTAAATACATGTAGAC
>JBAMYA010000001.1:6786585-6802161 GCA_037176975.1 Arrhamphus sclerolepis | reverse complement strand
TATATATATATATATATATATATATATATATATATATGTGTGTGTGTGTGTGTGTGTGTGTGTGTGTGTGTGTGTGTCTGTGTGTGTCTGTGTGTGTGTGTTGTTCCTGGTAGATACTTTGAAAACATTCCAGTATTTTACTGTTAATAACCATGTATTATTTTTGTTATATTTTATCATTATGTTCTGCTGTCATTGGTCTGTGAGAGGATGCAGGGAAAGGGGCGGGCCTGCGCGCACAGTTGGTGGTAGGTGCAGTAGTGCGGCGTCTGATGCGCGCAGAAAGACAACACGCACAGCGCTGGGCGGACACGCTCCGGAGGCACCTAGATGCACACAAAATGCTTCGTCCACGAGCTGTGACAAGCAGCTGGATGTGAAGACCAGTCACGCAGGAAGCTCTCGTTGTCCAGACTGTTGCCGCAGGAATATTTCCAGCAGAGCTCTTTGCTGATGCGCTTTTGCTGTGCGAGAAACATTCCGTTTGGTTTGCAGGTTCAGGATAAAACCTGCGCTGTTTGACGACTGAGTGAGGTTGGGGGGGATACAGCCTGTGAGAGTGTAGGGTACCTTATCCACATCCACGTCCACCCCTATTGGCACCTGATCCAGGATGGCGTTAACGATCTGCACGAGATTTACCGACGAATATCAGCTGTTCGAGGAGCTGGGGAAGTAAGGAAGCATATTCCTTTTGTTTTTAATCATCTGGAATCATCCCACTGTGAAATGTCATCTTGTTATGTAAGAGGCCGCTGTGGTTTGGGGGAAGCGGATCTCGACACTTGAGTGTGTGTGTGTTTTTTTTTTTTTTTCGTGAGTGTGCGTGTGCGCGCCGCTGGTAGCTCAGCCAGTAAACCTGTGATGCAGGGGTCTAAATACGCTATCATGTTAATCTTGCAAGCCTGCGGAAAGCTGCGGCTTTCTGTTTGCTTTTAATCCCACATCTGAAGCCCTGCTGACGTTTTTTTTTCTTTTTCTTTCTTTCTTTTTTTTTTTTGCTTACGAAAGAAGATGTCGTATGTAGCGTGTCGTCATTTTTCCTCTATCATGTGCAGTGTTGATGCTTTTTGACATTTGATGTGCCACAGCAAGGCGAGGAGGAGCCCGCTGTGTCAAAAAAGCCCCAACCAGAGCAGAATGCATCCGTGTGCGCGTGCGTGTGCATTAAGGGTGAGATTTGGTAACCCACCCCTCCCTCCCTCACCTCTTCCTCCCGCGTGACAGAAATACACACTCTGTAATGCGACAGCACACCATGTAATTGAAGATGACACACTCCCCAGCCAAACACCGAGCTGCGGTCAATTATCAGGCCCCGGCAGGGAATTCCTCACTCCAGAGCCGGCTCTAGCCATTCTGGTGCCCTAGGCGAGATCATGCGTGACACATCCTCTCCAGAAAAAGAAAAAAAGAAAGAAAAAAAAACAAACAAACAAACAAAAACACCCCCCAAAAAACGGACAATTAATGGACAACTCCCTTAAGACAGACCTTAAAGTTTTATTCATTGGTCAAAAACACATAAACGCACATTGCAGTGACACAAATGACAATAAAGTTAATTTAATAATACAACATAAATAAGAGGAGAGTTCCTTCTCAGGTTTTGCCCAAAAATTGAGAAAGCCTTGACAGCTCCCACAGTGTAAATGATAATAAAAGGTGCTATGTTCAAAAAAGCAGAGCAATATACAGTAATATAAAAATGGTATACAAACGTTGCAGGTTTAATTAGGACCTGCGTGGAAGCTACAGTTCACTTTGCTTTCTGTCGCTGTGGAGGTTTAGAAATGTTTAAAAATTGGCCTATTTATTGGAATAGTAGAAACAGACTTTTATAACTTCCATGTGTGTCTACATTGATATTAGAAACATGAATACTGCTGTAATGAACAATTTACAGAACTCACCTTCTTCAGCTGTCTTGTTGCTGCTGCTTGTTGTCTGACTTGTAGCTGTATTCAAACACATATCCATACTGTTACACCATCTACTTCACATAAAGTAGGCACTGTACAAATAGACTGTAGGCTATTATATTTGACTATGACCTACATTTACTGTAAATAGTAATAAAGCTGACCTGTAGCATTGAGTAATAATGGTGATAAAAACAATATAAAAATGACAACCATCATGACAACATATAGTGATATCAGAGACCATAAATAATTCCTTAAACTTACATTTTCAAGCTAAAATAAAGAAGACTGTACTACAATTACATAATTACACAGTATCTACAGCAGCATCATTACGTAACTTTGCTTTACTTGAACGTAACCAGTGCGTAGACTTAACTAGTTGCTAAGTAGCACAAATAGCATAGCAAAACTGGGACCAGTTTTCCGCCTCCTCTTTTTTTTCACTTTCTAGGAACTGCACTTGAGGGCTTGAACAGCCTTTTCATGATGACAAACATTTACGACTTCTTGTGTTGTCTCATGTAACCCCAACATGAGATGGACAAAGATAACTCGCCCTACCCCCCTCTGTTTGTTTTGATTTAGATTATTATTATTATTATTATTTAATTAGGTCTTTTTTAGTTTCAGGAAACAACACATGAAAAGTTCACCAGTTGGGTTGCAGAATATTACTATTTGAAAGGTTTTTGTTTTTTTGAGGACTTGCAGTGGCGCCCTCGCCAACAGATGGTGCCATCAGTGACTACCTATATGGCCTATGCCAAGAGCCGGCTCTGCCTCACTCCTCTGAGAAATGTGGAGACAAATGTCTGTGTACCTGCATGTGTGTGTTGGAGTGTCTTGGTTCATACTTGTCTGTTGGCTGTTACTTGTTTGTTTTTTTTTTGTTGTTATCTTGACCTGTAGCCTACCCAGCACCCTGTGATCAGTGTCTACAGTCCCAGATGTCTGCAGCTACTGTTGGCTTTCAGCCAAAGTAGAAAAAGGAGAGAATATTGCACTCCCAGTTGCCCAGTGTTCCCAACCTGGAGGAATTATTCTCCTTAAACCCACCCGATGGAAGGCTGTGTTTTTCCTCTACAGCTCAGCCCCTTCCTGAACATTCTATACAGCATCTTACACCATCTATCTATCATCAATAATGCATGCATGTTGCATTTATAGTACCTTTTCGGTCACCTGATCCATTTAGTGCTGCAGTACAATTTTTCCCTGATGGATGTAAATTAGATATCCTGTTATGTTCCTTGAAATTATTAAAATATGTCAGATTTATTCAGCATCATAATGTAAATCTTTGTAAAGTGAACATAAAAAAGAAGCATTGGCATATTCAAGTTCAGCTGTTAAGGGGCACTGTGTTTTATATCCATATAAAACCCATATTGGTTATGTAAAATAAAAACCTATAAAAACCTATATTGGTTTTTTGGATGGATGGATTTTTGGATGCAGAAATCATCTTGAAACCTGTTGTAAGTTCAATTTGCTCTGAAGTAGACTTTACTATGTAGCTTAAAGATACACTGGGGGGTGGGGGTGTTCATGTAAAAGTATTTCAATTCAATAGAGGCTACCCAAGTACCATGGAACATGTAGGCAGCACTCACATTCAACCGGGGCTTTGTAGACCTGTGCCTTTCCAGTCTTCCCCATGCTAGTGGCTTTCCCTGGTTATTCCAGGCAAAGTAGACATGACCACCACTTACATAACTGTCAGTACTAATCTCTTCCTTCTTGAAATGACAGAAACGTAGCCTTGAAATTTATGTGAAGTTCAGCATTGACATTCCCCCTGTCTTGTCCATCCCCTGACCCCAAATCATTTTCTCTGTGAAGAGATCTCTTTTGACCACTGTACCCACAGTACATCAGCCATGAAAGGATAGATGTGTACCTTCTTTGATTTGGATCTATTGTGGTAGTACACCATGGCTGTTTAAATGATATAAATGAATGACCAGTATTGCATCTTTTGGCTTGTTGCTTTCTTTATCAGAATTGTGCTTGCAAAAATCCCCAAATGCAACGTGTTATGCCCAAGTGGCAACCAATCCACTTCCGGGCTGAAGCTCATCCAGGAAGTACCTTTTTGTTGCAGTTCCTCGACTGACCACTAGATGCTGACTCTAGAACAAATCTCCATTGACCCCCGTGTTAAAAATGCAGACTTTGCAGCAGAGTAAAACATATTTACAGCCTGGTGTGAAAATTTATTTTTTCATCTGTGGTTACATGTTAAATCCAGGACAGCTGTACAGGGTATGAATTCTTTTGTACGACATCAGATACATTTATATTAAGTGATAAAACAGACCAATCAGATGCCTGCATATCATTTGACTCACAGCTAGCCATTGCCTCTGCTGTAGGCTTTGACAGCTTTGTCCTGCTCTTTGCAACATGGTGCTGCGTGGTTTGACGAAAAATGGGCTTCAAAGGCTCACTGTACAAATCTATTAGTTCCCCCAGTATTTATAGTCGATGGATTTGACTGGTGATGCCACCTTGTGGATAAAAGTAGCAGCATTTTCATGGTACTCAGGTAGCCTCTTTTTAAAGGAATATTTGATTAGTTTCCATAAGTGCTGTCTTATTTTTGCAGTCTCCTATCCTATCAGCAAAAAGCAGCTAAATTAACTTTTATTAATAATAATAGCAGTATCTCACAGAGCAACAATTCAGTTCAATTAAATTGATTTATATAGCTCCTACTTACAACAAGACATCTCTAGGCTCTTGAGAAACCCAGAGCATGACTCCCAAGCACATGGCAACAATAGACATTGAATCTTGAGTGAATCACGAATGGAGACATGAAAACAACTTAATCTTCACACCTACACGGTTGCCCTCTGAGCTAAAAATGGCAAACGTTCCTTTGCGCTGCTTCAATAACATTAATGCGTCTGAGAATAGAAGACATTCTATATTGGTTGATGATGTGTATCAATTTTAAAACCGTACATAAATTAATGTCAGTTCCAGTTAGTTTTAGGCAAATTGAGTATTTCCTTTCATTTGTCCTTTAGTTTCTGAGAAAGCACCTCTTTGCTTATGTACCCTATGATCCGAAGCAAAGCATTTGTATGTAATTAAATGTTCAGATGGTTCAGGCTGGACAACTGCAGTCTACTGTATTCCATTCAATCTTCTATCCCTGAAACTTCTTAAGCACAGATGGTTCTTTTCCCCTGTTGTAACCATCTTTCACCTTTTGCCCTTAATTTATGTTCAGTTCAAAAGCAACTACTGCATATTCAGTCCTGTAGGACTCGACAAACATATGCGCTTCACAGTGCCATGCTACCCAACTAAACTGGACTGTCAGCCATAATTCTTATGTAACATTTCATGCTATGATTTTTCTTTTTTTCCTTTAACAAATCCTCTATAAATTAGAGGTAAGCTTTAGAGGCAAGCTGCTCACTCCAGAGGATGTTAGATAACATGCTCATTGTACACATCACTGTGTACTCAGCGGCTCATCAGTAAACAGACAGAAAGCATCATATATTTCTCACATAGTCACACTGATGTAATCAAATAATCTAACGTACAGTAACCGCAGGTATCGGAAGTTTGAAGTGAAATGAGTAAAACATCAGGGTGGATTTGAGGTAATGATGTGTATTCTCAGTTGGATCTTTTAAGGCGTATTGAATATTAATGCTGTCTGCACGGCATCAGTGCTGAGCAGATTTGAGGCAGGACTACCACTCTGTGGCTGCACTGAGCGATGAGAGATGCAGCACCCTGTTCTCCTCCTCCCTCAAATATAGATGACCTAGATTTTTGATCTTCATACATGTCCCTGACACACTAGGAGAGCACGCGACTGAAATAATTGTAGAACTTGTTGGCATGTATATAGGTGTTTATGGTCACGCGTAGGAACGTGGATAGTGTTTTTTCAATGTGGCATGGAGGTGAGTGGCAGAAGGATTACTGCCACATCTGTTCATTATTATAACATTTCACAACAAATAATTAATGTAACTTTAACATGGGGTGTTTGAGTAGCATTACTAGTAAAGCTTTGTTTATTGCTATAAATAATAAAATCCTGTTAAACAAAAGAGTTTTACCCAAGTTATAAACATTAGCGGAACATCAGACATAACTCCTGGCAACTGAACTGAAATTGTTGATCTGAATTGTGGGTTCCATGCACCGCATCAATACTGTTGTCTATGTCAACAGTTTTTCAACAGATTTTCAACTTTTTCCGCTTCAATGCGTGTGTCAAATTGAGTTGTGGCTACACAGCTGGGGATAGCCAATGAAACTGCACAAGGAGGTGGGACTTATTCAAAGCATGCAGGTTATTTTGTGTAGGGATCAGGAAGGAATTTGATTGGTTGTTTTTGGTTTGGCAAACAAATGTCAACAACCTCCCCCTCGTGCCACAAAATTTTTGTGTACTTCTGTGATGCTAAGTCTCAGGTCAGTCTTAGGGTGTAAATGACAAATTTCATGACAGTTTAAATATTACATTGATTGACTGGATGATGATTTGATGTTTGCCAATATCACAAAGTTTGTAATGATAACAGCTGTAAAGATGTATTTTGATTCAATTTGATCCAGGACCTTGCAATCGATATGAGATGATGTCACATGTTGATTGAAGGCAATTACTCCCATTTATGTGAAATCAATGTGAGCAACTAAAAGATCACATCTCATCCTGATTTCTGGGTTCAACTAGACATTTAAATGAAAAACAATCTGTTCGGTTAATAAAACTGGAGCAGAAAAGGTCATTTGATTATATGTATTGATGAGATGTATTGGCTGATGGAGAAATGTCAAAACCATTTCTTTCATTGTAGTCTCTCAGGTGTTTGATGTGCTGACTTTTTTTTCTTTTAGCTTTTCAAGGCGTCATTCACTATGTTGCACAAATGTAAGTTGAGATAAGATAAGCCTTTAATCGTCCCACAGCGGGGAAATTCACATTTTTACAGCAGCATATAAAAAACAATTTCTCATTTTTCTTATTTTTTTGGATCTCCGTATTGCTCTGCTGCATAAGAGGGATGAACATCATTTCTTGCCTAGTTCATGTCCAATCATTGACTTAACGCCGCCCTGCACCCAGCAGTTTTTCAGGGCCATGCTGAAGAACCCAAGTACCCGAACTCAAGACAAGGACTTGTCTAAACCCTTGGGGGCGCTCCTGGTAATTGAAACATGTGCTAACACTCAAAGCCCCGTAAAACTACCCGAGACACCCACTAATGGAAACTCGCATGTTAAACCCCGCCTTTCCGAAATAAAATGGTTTCAACATTAAAGCATGTCTTTTATTTTGAAACTATTTTGTCTGACTTTTTTTTTTTTGATTTGCCAGTAATATTTTGTGTATTTGTCTTTATTTCAAGGGGCGCATTCTCTGTGGTAAGGAGGTGTGTGAAGATCTCCTCTGGACAGGAGTATGCTGCCAAAATCATCAACACCAAGAAGCTTTCTGCTAGAGGTAGGGAACAAGAACGCACACATAAACACATACAGAAACGCACACTATGCATGAGCAGAAAAACATTCCCTGAGTGTCACTGAGTTACATGCTGATGAGCTCTGACCACCGCTACCCCTGAAACAGGCTTAAGGCTCCCAGAGACAACATGTGTGTGTGTCTGTGTGTTTGTCCAAATTTGTGCAGCTCTTTATGCCAGTGAGTGACAGACAGAGGGAAAGAGACTCATCTGGATTTTGGGTGATTAAGTTTTTTTGTACATGCAGAGGAAAAAAGTGAATAGGTTGACTAATATGTCATCCTATATATGCTCACTTGCACTTCTTATCGTGCTCAGTTTTTTTTTCTCTTTTTAGTGTCATTAATATTTGTCCTTTAGTTTCTATGCAAATGTTGTCACACACAGCCTCTTGTGTGTGTGTATGTGTGTGCATGTGTGAGTGTGCATGTGTTCTGTATTGATTCAGGGCTCTGCTGTTCTTGTCGTCCCAGGGGCAGATCTCTTGCGGAGCCGACCCAGTTCTTTCACATCCGTCACTGTAATTGTAGCCGCTGGCCTGGTTGCCTCGGGCTTCACACACACATACACACACACGCACACACACACTCATATTCTTGCACTAGTCCATAAAGACACGCTCACAAACATGTGCACGCACAAGCACAGACGTGACCCAGCCTATTTGTGAATTCTAACCAATGGTGTGTTGTGCCTCTAAGGTTTCACCGTTTCTTCAGCCAGTGTTGAGTTTTGTTACTACTTGGTTGTTCGTGAAAACACAAGTGAGACAAACAAGTAAAATGTCCAAAGGCAGAATGGTGCATATTCCTTAGATTTACTTAGGAATTGTGGTCAAGCATTGGAATCATGGTCTGTAAAGAAATGGTAAACAGTAAAGGATGTTATTCAACCCTCTAAGTCAAGTTTAATTCAACTCAAATTTATGTTGATTTTTTCAGGAAGAAATCAACTCATAGTGCTTTACAAAGCAAAAGTAAGGTCCAAAAAGCACATTAACAGCTATAGCTATATCGTTATTAGTGAATCTAAAAGATTTTAGTGGCCAAAAATAATCTGATGATGGAGATGTGGGCTTTAGCTTTGTCTGTGCCTCTAAGTTCAGCAAAAATACTGTACTTGATGCTTCTGCCTAAAGGAAGCGTTCAAATACAAACAAGAATGGTCTCAGTTTAGAACCCTGTAGAACACCATAACTCACTCCGGTATGTGTGGAGGAGACAATATTTACCTTTAGAAACAGAGATATACCATGGGTCCGTTTCACAAAGGAGGTTCAACAAACTCCCAGTCAAAAAACTAACTTGGAGTCAACAAACTCTGAGATCAGAAACTGTGAGTTATTGGTTTCAGAGCAGATGTTCTGAGTCGGTTCAATTAACTCTGAGTATGTTGACTCCGATTTACCATGACTGTAAAAAGCCATCATTAATGGAGCTCAGATACTGTGATTCACTATGGCAACGCCAGAAAACAGAAGAGATCCTCCTACTCTTCTTTGTCGATTTAAAGGGTGCAGAAGGAAAGACAGTTGATGAGGGAGAAATTACAGAGTTGATGCATAATTTAAAGATTTAGTGGCAGGTACTGCTAACATGAAAAAAGCAACTTTGAATTAGTTGAAGATGAGGGTGAAGATGAAAGAGTATTAGGGCCACTGAAGAAAAAAATTAGAATTATAAGAAAAATAAATCAGAATTATGATAAAAAGAAAGTCAGAATTCTGACTTTAATCTCAGAATTCTGACTTTTTTTTTCTCATAATTCTTCACAGAATTCTTTTTTTCTTAGGTTACCCTAATACTCTTCCCTATCACATATAAAATGCATTTTCCGACATAAATATATAAATGTTCAAGCATCAGTACATCAGTACATCCAGTCACACTGTTAAATCCTAAAGAGACATTTCTTTCCTCACAAGAGGGAGCAGGATACTAATTTCAAACAATTAATGATAACGTCTAAATCATGTTATTTATTTAATGAGTAGCTGACACTTTTTTTTCTCAGTTCTACTTTCTAATAATATGATAGACTATGTTCAGTATCCCATCATTATTAAGAAAACTGGCATCAGAAAATCAATAATAAAATTGATAATCCATTCTGTTTTGTGTAAAGTATGCATATACTGTGGGTGGGTGGTGGTGGTGGTTTCCACATAACCCATTTTGTGAAACAGACTCCTGATGCCAGTTTGACTTGACGATATGTTCAATTCAAGCACTGAGATCTACAAATGATGACATTCTCAGACATAAAGGATTTGATGAATGAATGAATCTAACTAATGCAGTTCAATACTATGACATAAACTAAATCGAGGTCCTCAACGGCTGCTGTCTTGTGTGTTTTAAACCTGATTCAAATGAACAAATCACCAACAGCTTTTTATTGACGTCTGCATACAAGCCAACTAATCATCCATTCACTTGAATCAAATATTTTTGAACAGGGAATTATCAAAAAAAAGCCTTAAAAGACCTGGATTGGGGAAGACTGCTCTAGATTCATTCTGAAATTCTCTCCTGCAAGTGGGTAGTACTCGATTCAAGACTGCATAGTCGCCTGTGGTTGAGCAAAACATTAGGATCATGAGCGTGCTTTCCAAGCGATGGTTTAATTACAGCTCACTAAAAGCCCTGTGCCACGGCCAGATAATTGAGATAGATTGCTCCTATTGAGTACAGAGATGTTGATAAGGGTTAGAACTTTAGTGCTTTGGATTTTGTCCAACAAACATGTCAATGTTTTAAAAGCCATGAATATTGACATTAATTGACAGATCAGAGGGTATAAATATGAATCTTAGTCAGGCGTCTAATCATTTTTGGGAGTCATAGCATCAAAGAAAAAGAGTTATGCCAGAGGGGACAGTGAAGATTATTTTTTACTCCAACTGTATTGTATGTATTACTGTATATATTACAATAAATGTAATTCTATAGACTGCTACAGATTTTATTTTTGTTAACTTGGCCTCAGTACTGAATGAAAACATGAGGTTATTCTTGTTTTTCTCTATTAGCTGTGATAAGTTTGAGCACTACAGAGCTTTTTTTCTTAATATAGATTATAAAACTGTCTTTAGAGGCAAAGTAGCACTCTTCATGTTTAATGTACATTTCCCCTGAAGTCTTCTTGGTGTTTATTTTAAGGTATGTAAGGAGTTTACTTTCTTGCAGTCCACATTTTCTTCTGCATAGAACACCAGGCTGCAGCATTGTCAATTCGACTTGTGTGGAAGGAAAAATTGGAAATCTGCCATACGCATTATTCATACTTGGGAATGCAGGAAAGGATGTTATTAATAGTTCATTGAATACACTGATTTATTGATAATGGATTCTGCTTAACCCTTGATTGTAGCTTCAAGGTAAAGGTAGCTCAAAGCGATGAATTGTGGCAAGAATAAAAAAAAAAAAGAATTATACAAATGATTGTGCAAGGTCTGCCAAGAAAACCATAAATATATTTATTCACAAATGCAATACAACAACAACAACAACAATAATAATAATAATGATAATAATAATAATAATAATTATAATGATAATAATGACAACAACAACTGGATCCATATCCATTAATTGTATCCTTAAGTATTTGAATGTTGTGAATAATAAACTACACAAAATATAATAGGTCTTTAACTCTGTCTAATACCTTTGTTGAGGCTAGTTTAACTATACTAGGACATTTAACAAAACAGTTGGGATCAGGGAACTTGGGGTCCGATGGTGGCATATGGTTGTAGCCATGCATGGAAATCAGTGCTGCGGAATACCATTTACGGGCTCCTGAGCTTTGGTAGAGGATTAACATTAATATTCAAAGCTTTGATTGTAAGGGTGGGGGTGCTCGCAGTTGCCATTTTTGGAGGGCGGTGGGTCTAAGCAAGTGGGCATCTGGGACCAGGTTAAAGGTTGATATATGCGTCTATGTAGAAAGTACGCATATAGCCCATCTACAGAACTTTCATTTGCCATTTAGGCTTTCTTGTCATTGTAAGCGTTTTTGTAATTGCTCCAGACACTCGATGGCACTGTGGATTCTTCCGCGCAGCACTGAAGCTTGAAGTGCCAATCTCCCTTTTGTTTGCTTTCTTTAGATAAGACAATGTAGCAAATGAATAACTTTTATTCACATTACAACAATCCAAAAAATAAATATCGGCTCATTTAGATCCAGCTCTAGTGCCATGTCATTGTTTTACATGAACGCTCCCTGTGTGACATAAAGGTGAAGGCAATATTTATTTCCTAATCTTTCTTTAGCTGAGTGATATCCACACAGTGCAGCTGGCTATTGCAAGATCAGCATGCTTTTTGTTTTTTGTTTTTGTTTGTTCTGTTTTTTTTAACCAGGCCTCAAGTGGGCAACATGACGATTTCCATAGGTATGGCTAATAACAGAATGAAGCACATATTTTTTGTAAATCTTTCCAGCTACACATCAAAAGAGCATAGATCTATTTTACTGCATGATGCAAATATTTAGACATGAATGCCACAAGTGAATGGCCAATTGGCAGTGCTATCCGAGTAACATATGGTAAGATGCCTATGCATGTAGTTTTTAAATAAAATAATATTTTGACATCTGACCTAGCATGTCAATATTTTGTAGATGTAAGATGAACATTTTAACCAAAATTTAATTTTGAGCACTCAAACATTGCTTGGAAGGCCGTTGTGCTCATTATGTCTAACTAAAGTTTGATTGTCATGATGTGAATTTGTGTTTTGACATGGAGTACAGTGTATTTTGTGTGTATTTAAAAAGCACACCCCCTCCCTCATTGCTGTAATTTACCTTTTAATTGATTCCAGCAGCCCACAGTCTTTGCCTTACATCCTCTCATTTCTTGTTCTCCTTTTTTTTTCATACTATTGTCTTCTCTCAGCAGGACCCATCTTCCTTTTGCCCATTTTTTTGCACTGATACCCAGCCATACATTTTTGTGGTTCTTCTTGCATTGTGAATAATATCTCTATTTTAATTTGCTCCCTTCATCCTTTCAGGACTAGTCCTTTTGCTTTTGCTCTCTTTCTGTTTCTCTTCTGCCTGTGTTGATCCTCGCATTTGCTCAGCGTAGTGTTGGTAACAGACACCCTGGCAAACAGATTGTTGTCTTGCCACTTTATGAGCAGATTTTCCAAAAATACTGCTAAGAATAATCTCACCACTTATGCATGTGGGTCTGCATGAACAACCACACATAGACTTCCTCTCTCTTCAGATGTTTTTTTGGTGTGTGTGTGTGTCCTGTATGCCAAGGTTTACATTCAGGGCATGTTGGTGTGACAGATATGGTCTTAGCCTCGTTCTGTGATAAGCTCCAGAACTGCAACTCTGATTCACTTCTCTCTGGCAGGATCATGACCCCATCCCCCAACCTCTATCTGTCAGTATTTGTCTGCTTATGCATTTGCATACACGTTTGTGAGGGTTTTTTAAAATTGGTGGTTGGAATGCAGGCAGATCAAAGCACTATATGTGAGTTGGATGTTTCTTGCTACACAGGCACACATGTGTTTCGGTCCAGTAGGACCAATCACATGCCATAGCCAACGATCCTGATTATGCAGCATTTCATTAGGAGCAGCACAAGAGTCACTGAACGAGAGGAGGCATTTGGGATACAGTAGGAAAGAAAAGAATAGGAAACAGAGACACAGGAACAGAAAATTAAAAGAGAAAGAGATGATAGCAAGTCAGTACTTAAGCATTTTTGTGTTTGTGCATTCAGAATTCGCCTTACAGCAGCTGAATATTTTCCCTGCCCCTTCATGCATGTGTCAGTATTCTGTCACTACTGCTCTGTCTGCTGTCTCTTGTCACTTTATATTTGCTTGCGGTGTGCTGCATGTGCACAGCTCTGCAGCTGCTTTGGTATATGCCTGTAATCCCTGGTCTGTTTGACTGTGTTCAGGAAGGGCTGTTGAATTAAAGGAAAATAGCCTGTTCATGTCACTCTGAAAATACTGCATTGCACTGGAAATTAGTGATGACCAGATGAAGCCTCACGAAGCCTTGAAGCTTTCCATCCTTTTGGTTAAAAAAGAAAAAAAGATTCATTTCTTGAGGCTTCAGCTGCGCACAAACCCCCCTGCTGGTCAAAACGTTTATTCTCGTTTCAATTATTTGTGATGGCCTCTTTGCTCTCTTGCAACAGTGTCAGCATGGGAATAGAAACAAAAAACACCATAATTTGATTTTGTGTGGTTCATCTAATCTCTTTTTGATTAAAGTGTGGATAATTGTAGTAGAGGGCTATTAATGTCGAAAAACTATCAAGCGTAATTTCAGCCAATGCTTAAATAAATCGAATAGGGCATGAGATGTTTATATAGGGCTCAGCAATTAATCAACAATGAAGTGAAATCAGAATCAATGATCAACGTAATCTTGCCCATGTCAATTATTTCTTTAAAATGTTCACTTAATGACTATATATAATTAAACTGCGTGTTTCCTGGCACTTATTTTAAAGTCAAAAATAGGTACTCTTCATCAGAAAAATATAGCTGTTGTAATAGTTGATTAAATTTGCAGCAAAAAATAAAACAATACTAAAATAATCACTCATTAATCGCAATCAAGGTAACTGAAATAATCGTGATATTGATTTGAGGTCATATCTCCCAGTCCTCCGTTTATGATCAAACGTCTGCACTGTCACCAAAAGATTTGACAGTGATGGGATTGTACCCTGGGAAGTTACTGAATGTAACACCCGTTCTGTGTTTCATGTCGCTTTCAATGCATTGAAGTGGAAAAGCTCAACTATTATCTATTATCTTTTTTTGTTTTCAAACTTGCATTTAATAAACAGTTTAAGCACACTGTCGTTGGTCTAAAAACAGCATAACGTAGCTCTCTTCAGAATGAATAGTCTCTGTTATAATTGTACCTAATTAAAGTATGTAGGTATGTATATCTTTCTCTTTGCATTGTGACCATTTTTGTAGTTTTTCCTCATTAGTCAAGATAATGTTTTATCATCTGCCCTGCTTCCTCTTTTTTTGTATCACTTTCATTTCACCCTTATCATTTCCTTTCCTGTCTTTTGCTTTTCTTTTTGTGTGTGTGTGTGTGTGTGTGTGTAACAGTTTGACATTCAAAGGTGAGTGAGGGAGGGAGTTGAGAGAGGAGGGATATGAATGTGGGAGAAGGAAAATGTTGAGATGGAGACACAGGAGGTAAGGAAAGAGGGATCAGTGACAGGAAAGGGGATCACATGACTCACTGGTACTTTTAGGCTAAAAATAAATTCTGGACGTGCTTTCACGCTGGCTGTCTCAGTGTCACACGCCTACATCTCACACACACGTGCGAACATCAATATTCCATCACGTACACTCACGGACACACACTATCATGGACACACACACACACAGACGGTGTATAAAATATACATATAAAAAGATGCATAACCATTTTTTCCCCTCACTGTATGAAATTAAACATTTCCTGTTTTAGGTCAGTTGGGATTACCAAATTTATTTCTATTTAGTGATTTTTTTTTTTGGGAAATTCAGAAGTTTACATATACTAACATTACTATACTTTTAAACAATCTGGGAAAGTCCAGGTGATGATGTCATGGCTCTGGAAGCCTCTGATAGGTTAACTGACAACATTTGAGTTAATTTGAGGCACACTTGTGGACATATTCAAAGACGCACCTCAAACACACTGCTTTCTTGTCTGAAATCATGAGAAACCCAACAAAAATCAGCCAAGACATCAGGAAGAGATTTGTGAACCTCCACAAAGTCTAGTTCATCTTTTGGTAAAGTTTCTAGATGCCCGAAGGTCACACGTTTATCTGTTCAAACAGTAATTTGCAACTATAAACACCATGGGGATGTCCAGCCATCATACCGCTCAGGAAGGAGTCTGCGAGATTAACTTTTTTTGGTCAAAAATACGTGTATCAACCCCAAGACAAAATTAAAACACTTTGTGAAGATGCTGCTAAAGCTGGTAAGAGTGTCATTATCCACAGTGAAACTAGTCCTTTAGCAACATGGACTGAAAGACCACTCAACAGGGAAGAAGTCCATCCATCCATCCATCTTCTATACCCGCTATTTCCTGTTCAGGGTCACGGGGGTCTGCTGGAGCCTATCCCA
>JBAMYA010000001.1:6769718-6786485 GCA_037176975.1 Arrhamphus sclerolepis | reverse complement strand
CCCCTGTGGAGGCTCGAACCAGGAACCTTCTTGCTGTGAGGCAACAGTGCTAACCACTAAGCCACCGTGCTGCCCAGGGAAGAAGTCATTTTCCAAAATCAACACTGAGAGAGCCAGATTACAGTTTACAAATGCACAGTGGAACAAAGATCTTAGTTTCTGGAGATGTCCTGGGGTCTGATGAAGCTAAAATTGAACTGTTTGGCCATAATGACCATTGTTACATTTGGAGGAAAAAGGTGGAAGCTTGCAAGCGTATTTTGCTGCAAGAGGGACTGGCGTACAAAATAGATGGCATCATGATTATGTAGAAATGCTGAATCAACATCTCAAGAGATCAACCAGGAAATCAAAGCTTGGGTGCAAATGAGTCTTCCAAATGGACAATGACTCTAAGCACACTCCAAAGTTAGTTACAAAGTGGCTTAAGTCAAAAAAGTCAATGTTTTGGAGTGGCCATCACAAAATCCTGATTTGAATCCTATGGAAAACTTGATGTGTTTTTCTTTTCATCTATTAACACTACTGGAGAGTCAACAAACAAAGCTGTTCTTGCATATTTTTTTAATGGTTTTATGGAACCATAAAAAGGGAGCATGCCAAAATACCAGAGCTTAACTGACTTCAAGGAGAGGCATGTAACATTAGTTTGAACAAAAAATTGTCTTTTTGTGTGCTACGAAAATCAAGAGGAATTTGAAAAAAGTTTCCACATAGATTTTGTGTCTCCTTTCCAGTTTGGATTCTGAGATGGATACACATGCACACAATTTTCAATCCATAGAAGACTTTAAAGCCTCCTGTTCAAATTAGTACAGTGTAACAAATAATTTATGGAAAATACTCCTGATGTCGTAGGCCCTGTTCATATTTAACACAGCTAGGTATTCTGATCTTCGTAGTCGTATGGTGACGTATAAACTGTATTTAGCTTACCGCTTCATAGAAATTGATTAGTCAATACATTTGCTGTATGTTAATGGTGCTCAGTGAGTGTGTGTGTGTATATGTATTTGTGTAAGACTTATAAGAACAGTCAGGGAGTTGAAGGCCCGTGGCTTAGTACAAAAAAACAAAAACAAAAAACAAACAAAAAAACATTGGTGCTATTATTTATCTGATTTATCCTATATGATGCAACCTGGCTGTCCTGGTTTTGTCTGCTGCTGCTTCTACTGGTACTGGATTACGGCTGCTGCATTCACAGAGTGAATCCATTTCTCTTTGACTAAATTTATAAAGCATTCAACAAAAAATAAAATATAAAATAGCACAATTTTAAAAAAAGGATCTTAACAATTTATTATTGGTCCTAACTCTGCTTGAGTGAATACTGCTCCATTTGGAGACAACCAGACTGTCATCATTGTTTGAATCTTCATTTAATAGATGTGCACAGATGTGAATCAGTTTCCATTAGTTTTAAACCTTGATTCTTGCTTGTTGTTTATTCACTGTCAGTGTCTGCCTTTGACACCCTCTCCTTTGTCCCTAAATGTGGAAGTATTAGACTTAACGGATGTCAAAGTAAACACTGGGAAACCCGATGTTGCTGCTGCAGTGCAGTTGCAGACGTGACACATCAGAAACTCAGAGAGAAAGATAGCAGTAAGGAGAGTCAGGCAGGAATAAAGGTGGGAATTTGTAGGGTCTGCTTAAATTTACTCAAATTTGTCCTTTGTAGTATCGTATCTTTAAGAGTAAGCAAGCCAATTGATTCATGGAAGGGTTTTATATCTCTTTTTAAAGTTAAGTCAAGCTATCGTCTTGGATGCATGTAACTAAATGCATGCATGACATACTCTGTGGAAACAAAATAGCTACAACTTCCTTTTGTGCTACAGAGCAGTAAATCTGGTCATGAGGGACCTTCCCCTAGGATTAGTTAGATGAAACAGTCAAGGCATAACTTTCAACTTTAGTACTGTCCTTTGTGGCTACATTTGGTGCCCTTTTCCTTTTTTTTTTTTTTTTTTTAACTTCCTGCCTTGCTTTGTCTTTGGTCAAAAGGCTGGCATCTGCGTGTTTTCCGACTCTATGCTAATTTGCTGATGGACTGATGTGGTGATTATTGAAATGACTCAGTAGCACATTTGTTACACTTTTTGGTTCTGCTTGTTTCAGTCTGATCTGCAGCTGCTCAATTGTGACATCAAGTGGTTTTCCTATAGCTGCATGTTAGGCCTTTAAAAAACAATTCATGACAGATTTGCTACTTAAAATAAAAGAAGGAGGTGCTCATTACAACTCCAACAGTAGCCTACAGTTAAGTCAGATTCAATATGTTTAACAACATTAAAAATGTCCATCCATCCATTCATCCGTCCATCCATCCATCCATCCCTGGTCCATCTATTATCTATACCCACTCATTCCTGTGCAGGGTCACGGGGTTCAGCTGGAACTTATACCAGCCATCTCTGGGTGAAAGGCAGGGGTACAGGTCACCAGTCCATTGCAGGGCTTGTTAAAAAAGTTAAAGAAATAAATTCTAAGATGCATAAAGAAGCAACTTTACTTTTAAAATGAAGCCACCAACAATCATGGTCTTGCTTATTGAGGATTTGAAGAGTAAATCTGTGCAAAAGGGTAACATATACACACCCGTTCAGAAAGTCAGCTTATACCAACCTTCGAAGAGCTGACGAAAGTAGGTCCATATCTGTCTGCACAATTACAGTTGCGACAGATTTTCTATTAACATTGCCGCCGGTTTTAACTGCGTAAGCAAAGTGCCTCACAACTGTCTATGGCAACACAGTTCAAGCTTACACACGCAGGGACATGCTTCAGTATTGTAAAGCATTTTTGTCAGCTAGTCACAACTCATTGTTGTCAGTTTTAGATTTTTTTTTTTCTTTTCATGTGAGTGTCAGGCGGATTTCAAAGTTGCTTGCAGCAGAAGTGTTAAATGAAGGGGATTTATGTATTGAATAAAATAAACATGCCTTGTTAAGGCGGTTTGGACCATCAAACCGTCACTAACACACATATCTGCAATAATCCCATTTACTTGTATTTCTTTTAAACTTGCACAGAGCATGAAAAAGCAAAGTCATGCAAGCATTACACCACAAACATAAATATGAATACAGAACCCACTCTCAGAAAGTTTCTTGACGTCTCTTGTTAATGCTAGTATTGGCACTCTAGTTAGTATCTATTATCATGCAAACAATGCAGTATATTCAGCAAAAGCCAAACCCCTGCGAGGGTACATCACATTTCCTCATTTCCAAGAGATTTCAGCTGTATCCCTTCTACAGCTGTGCAATATTTGCTGCAGATTTTATCATTTAAATTGTATGCTTCAGAGAGCTGCATTTAACAGCATTTAAGTAGAGCTTAAAGCTCCATGCCCTACTTTCTATCCTTATTCAAGCTGATGTTCTAGATTCAGGTTGAGTGGTCTTAACATTTCTCGAAAGATGTGCATGAGTTAAAGCTGGAGCTGTGAATGCGCCTGCAAGAACTAGTTACTTGTTTTTCTGCAGAGTTTGATAGTTGTGGGTGAACTCTCAGATGTCTGCCATTTGCATGCAAGCCTGGTTCCACTGCAGAGGAGAGGGGAGGCCTGACGCTCTGATTGGTGCAGGAGTTGCTAGACAACAGATGTCCAGCCGGCTAGGAGGTGTGCTACCTGTGGAGGAATGAAAGGGAGAGAGAGAGAAAGAGAGACAGCAAAGACAGAGTGAAGGAAAAGTTTAGGGGGAGTTTGTCATATGAGAGATGTTTGCATTGTTAGGGAGTACTTAAAAAAAGCATAACTCAATCACCATATTTGCATGTGCCATGGACTTAATAAGAATAATTGAGAAAAGACTTTCTTACAGAGCATCAAATTTGCTTTTGAAATCTTTTTCGTTGATCTCATTTTTCACACGTTGCCTGACCAATTTCATGATTCTTGAGGAAAATGACAGTATTTGACAAATAAGATAAAATAATAAAAGATTTTAGACTAATTTTTTGCCCTTTTATGTGGACATGCTCCTCTATTAGAAGTGAACAGGGGAATGCACATAAAAGAATCATTATGAAAGCTAACGATATAATGATTCTTATATCTAAAATATGATGAGGGTTTGGCAGTAGGACAGTTGGGGTGGAGGATGCGTCAAAATGCGACGCTGCACATGCGCATCAAAAAATTCTGCGAAAGGGGTACCCAATGCGTCAACATGTGACGCGCAAGGCCAAAGCATCAATATATGACGAGTTGGGAGTGAGACTGCGTTCGTTTAGCCATAATTACCATTGCTACGTTTGGAGGAAAAAGAAGGAAGCTTGCAAGTCTGAGAACACAATCCCAATTGTGAAGTATGGAGGTGGTGGCATCATGTTGTGGGAGTTTTACAACTGGTGCACAAAATAGATGTAAAGTGATGGCAATTGGGTGCAAATAAGTCTTCAAAATGGAAAATGTACCTAAGCATACTGCAAAGTGGTAGCAGTGGTATTAGTTACAAAGTGGCTACTTTTAATATCATCAACTGCAAACCTCATTTCCAGAACAGAAAAAATGACAACAAAACAAATTTTAATTTGTTAATTTGTGTGAACCTTAACATTGTTTTCACTGGCTTTCTGCATTAAATTAAATAATTGTGACTGGGATTTATACCCAGTTTTGACAGGTATAAGGACTGGCTTTAAATATATGATAGTTAATATTAACCAGTGGCTTAATGGGCAGATTTACTCAACAAGGCAGATTAATGTGTGGTCACAAATCAAAAATACAGCTGATGAGAGTTGGATGTATAGATATTTAAATGTAACTCTTTTTTGTCTATTTATTTAATAAGTGATATTTTTAGGTAATTCTTTCCTACTTATTCTGTTCAGTTGGTTACTGTATGCCATGCTGCTGTTGCCCAAAACTGTCCCTCTAGGATCTATACAGTACATCTAATCAAATCTAATGTGCAGTTCTTCGTGTGAGTTCCTAGAACTGCGTTCATTTACACACACAGGCACAAGCAGGTCATTTAAATGATGACTAAAGCTATCTACCAGTCTGTAGTTTCCTAATGACTCAGACACAGTTTATAGCAGCACTAGCCAAAGCAATTATGCTATGGTCTAAACGGAAGCTGGCCAGAGTATCACCTCATCAGCTTTTGGTTTTGATGCAGTGGGCTGTAGTGGCCCATG
Source organism: Arrhamphus sclerolepis (assembly GCA_037176975.1). Taxonomy (NCBI): domain Eukaryota; kingdom Metazoa; phylum Chordata; class Actinopteri; order Beloniformes; family Hemiramphidae; genus Arrhamphus; species Arrhamphus sclerolepis. The sequence continues at coordinate 6,781,328 of JBAMYA010000001.1, read as the reverse complement.
ATCATATAGGATACAGTATATTATACTATAGTATGCTATACCAAGTAGTATATAGTGTGGTCACTTGTACACTGGACATTTTTTTGGAAGAAGCACATTATCTGGATACTTTTAATGCATTTTAGTGGAGATTGTGTTTTTATTCAGCATACTCCATATTGCAGACAATAGTACTAGTGTAGTACACAGTAGTGTAATGTAGTACACAGTGTGGAAAATGCTGAGCAAAAATGTTTCCCTGCACATCAACTTTTACAGCCATCCACAGAAATTGAAACTTTTTTTTTTTTTAACATCAAATTGAAGCAGGAATGGCACTGGATTGCACATTACCGATAGTAATTTACTGATAATTTCAGATTCATTTAACAAAGTTAAATGAAACAAAAGCCCATGTCTGTGACAGTATGGGTGTGCGTCATTGATTGTGGCATCATTGATCGTGGCAAAGGTGTATGCCACACATACATAGCACATGTAGGTGCCATTAATGCAGAGGCATTTACTGGTTATTGGCCTGATCAATTCACATCTAGACATCTGTTGCTTTGCAAACTGCCTCTTCAGTCGGTTAGCACTATAGTCAATCAGATCAATGAACGAGGCGACGTTTTCAGAGTGACGCAAGTTACTCAACAGAAAGAGAGTTATGGAGAAGAGTTTGATTAGAGAGATGCCAATATAATGAAAATGGAACCCAAAGATTTTTTATGTTTTTGCAAGCAGAATTTGAGAATTACTCAAAATGCTCAAATGCACCGTTCGTTCTGTCTAACCGTTAGCCAGATATAAAACAGTCACTTCTTGAATAGCTTCCTTTAATGTTGGAGCGAGTTTACCAGAACCCCTTTCCATTTGTACAAGGATACTGACCTAGATAGACTGATCTGATTGGCTCCCCAAGACTTTCTGGCATAATTAATGAGCTCCAATGGACAGACCTGCTGAGCAAATTTAAACTTAGCAGTTATATCTAGATGTCTAGATATTATATATTGTTATATTGGTTGTTTTATCAGGGCAGATTCAGAAGTCATTCTGCATGACGTTCAACATCATAGCCTCTGCTGTCCAAATTTTTCTCCTTAAACAGGAGACAAAGGAGACATGACACAATAATGAGTATGGAGGTTTTGAGCAGCTCAAATCATGTGTTCAACAGATTCCTCTTTCAAAATGGCAGTAATCACTGTCTTTATTTCACAGTTGAAGTGGAATGAAAAGAGATATGAAACAAAAGGATAAAAAGCCCTCTCTCACAACCTTTGCAAAGGATTTTTGTCAGTTGCCAAAATATGCATATTTTCAGCAGTTGCAAAATATGCATATGTGTAGCCACAGGAGTTTAACTTTAGCCCAAATTCAACAGAGGTTGGTGTGCTCTAAAGTAATTTATCTATTGTTAACCTTTGTCATTACTAATGGTGAAGTTGGCCATCATTAGAGACACTTTAAATGAAAGAAACATATCTTTTTAGCTATAGTGGAAGCAGTCATTTAAAAAAAAGGGAAACAAACAAACATAACTTCAAAATCAAAATCAAAACTTCCATGAATCCAAATTTTGAACGAGTTGAAATTTGCAAGAAAGCATTAGTTTAAAGTCTAATCTATAGCCAGACATAAAAATTCAGTACCAGTTGAATGATGCAACTTGAAATGCAAGGGCAAATGAAAAGCAGAGTTTGGGCTGGATGGAGATAGATGCTGAAGGATTAAACGACATTCAGCAGCAAGACTGGTGAGACTGAGGCAGAGATGGAGAGATTAGTGACCTTGCTCAGAGGGTCCTGCTAATAATGCAATAATGGCGGAGCTGCCCTTGTTTCTGGCTCTGTCTGTGCCTCTGTGTTGCTGTGCTTGTCTCTACAGCTGGCAGTATACTTAAACTAAATTGAAATTGGCATGTTCTCACAGGCAATGTGGCAGACTTGTGACCAGGCAAAAGAGTTGTGTTAAGTTCTGAGTGCAGGAGTGATTACAGGCTGTCAGAGCGTTTCACAGTCTTCTTTTGTACCCTTACAGATGCTGTTACTGCTTTGAAGAAACCATTAATTTTAATATAATTTAATTAATTGTGGCATTTTGTTTCTTTTTTTTTGATTATTTGAAATTTTAGTCTAGGACGGTGGAATGGAAACATTTCATAAGCGGCGTGATTACAGATCGTGCTGGTCATATGCTTTTTTGCATTTCACTATAATTTTATTCTGAATTCATGCTTTGTCACCTGTTGTGACAGATTTCATCTCTTTGCTTTAAATGTGTTTTACTCATGTAAGAAATGTTGTTCTGACCTTTTAGCATTTCGGAGCTTGCTGAGTTTCTTTTCACCAGAATCACAGTGAACCTTTTTCAGTCTTTGTTGTTTGTTTTTTTTCTTGATGTCTCCCTGCTGCTTCCTAGAGATTCACTGCATACTGACACATAGCAAACATATAGCTGGATTTCTGATAACAGCCAGCTGCCTTGTGTTTTTTTTTCCTTTTTTTTCCTAGTTATTCCTCTGTGCTGCACATAGCCTGCAGTTTCCCTAGCATCAGGCAGAAGACACAGATGAGAGTGAAAAAATAGGTGTCCTATATCATTTTGTAATAAAAATATAAGCAGAACCTGCTGCTCTTGTTTCTCTCCCTCATTTTCTCCTGCTTTCTGTGCCTTAAAGCAGAGCCGAAATGGGTCGCCTCAAAACAGTTATGGGTTACTCATTATAATGACGCTCTCTTATGAGTCACTTGTTTTTGAAACAGTCACTTGACTTGGCTCTCTTATGGCAGATATGCGTGTTTCTTCATGTCTACAAAGTCAGATAAAATCAGTCTGGTCTCACTGAAGAAGGATGTGAGATCACATGTGGGTCACCATATTCATATGTGCTGTTGTGCAGTAGCCCCATAGCATCCTTATTCTTGTTCGGATCATTGAATGTAGTCTTTGTATCTCCTCTAAGTCTATTGAACTTTTGTTTTATATTTGACACGTATAAATAAAAATAAGATTTTTATTTAAGCGTAATGTAATTTCTTTTATCATATTTTGCAGTAATTGCATTTTAGATTTCATTCAGTTATCTGATGCATTGACTGCTATACTGTTGGACAGTACATTATTTTTGTTTTTATTTTTTCAATAACCATATATGACTAAATATGATGTAAAAAATCAAGAGAAAATAAGGATTACTGTTATTTTGATGCCACAAAATGGTGAAATCTAAGGGTTCTTTCAGATTAAACCATTTTAGACCTGATTTACCAGCTGCACTGTTCGCTGACATGTTGGTGGCAAATTTGCCAGCAGTTGGGAGTCTGAACTAGATCATAATGTGTGAATGATATACATGAAATACTTGTTCCATTTGTTTCCGCCTTTGCTCATTTTCATTTCCTGAATGTGATTTGGCAAAAAAGGCTACTTGAGTACCACTGAACATGATGTGTAAGCGGGGCAGCACTCACACTCATCCGGGACTTTGCAGACCCCTTGTTTGTAGCAGTCCTATAATCCTAACAGACCGACAATCAGCCATCCATCCATCATCTATACCTGCTTTGTCCTGTGCAGGGTCACAGGGGTTTGCTGGAGCCTATCCCAGCTCACTTTGGGCGAAAGGCAGGTCGCCAGTCCATCGCAAGGCCACATGTAGACATCCAACCATTCATGCTCTCACTCACACCTAGAGACAATTTATGAACACCAATCAGCCTAAGGAGCATGTCTTTGGACTGTGGGAGGAAGCCGGAGTACCCGGTGAAAACCCACACAATCACGGAGAGAACATGCAAACTCCACACAGAAAGGCCCCTGAGGAGGCTCGAACCAGGAACCTTCTTGCTGTGAGGCAACAGTGCTGACCACCAAACCACCATGTTGCCCCCCAACTATCAGCCGATTCTAAAAATGACATAGTCCAAAATCAGCGTCAGTAGTACTGGCTCCAAAACATATCAGAAAAAAGTCCATTTCAATGAAATGATTTGTCAGTAAATTTTGTCCACAGGTCACTTTCATCTCAATAACTGGACCCTGTGATCATCGCCTTGGGCTCTTCAAAAATAATTTCTTAGTTTAGAAAGAAAAAAATTGCTTGTCCATTACATTATTTTTATACTCATGTCCCAGTAGGCGCATTAAGAGGCAATGCGGAGTTCAGTCTCCATGCTCAGGGACACTTCGGCATAGATCCACAACTGACTCCACTCACTGATCTGTAGCCACTCTAAAAAAAATTTCTCGAAAGTCTGGATAGTTTCGCCACAGAATCTTTAAGGTCTCATGTTTTTACCTATTTCAACTGATATTCCCCATCCAGGGCCCTGCTACAGGCACACTGTCTGGTTGTCAGAATGAATTAAATGTGGGAAAAGGTTGTTCAAAAGAAACAAAATCTGGTTATATTTTTTTAATTCAATCCTGGTTTTAATCTGGATCAACCTATTAATATGTAACCTGAAATGTCATGTCAAACTTTTTTCTTGACCCTTGGACAAGGCCAGATTCAAATCACATTTATTAAGAAAGCATAACAGTTAGCAGTTGTGTATAGTCATTTATATAGTCTATGTATATAGACATATTTTTTTAATCCTGCCTGGTTGAGCAGGCTCCCCATGTATTGAGGCTACAGTCCTCGTGCAGCCGGCCCAGTTTTGAGTCCCGGCCTGTAGCCCTTTGCTGCGTGTCTCCCCTCTTTCTCTGCCCTCATTTCCTGTATATCCACTTTCAGTAAAGGCCACTTGAGCCACAAAATCTTCACAAAAAAAAAGAAGAGAAAATGAAAAAGAAAAGCAGTTGCTTACATTCCAGGGGTCACCTTGTCTTCAACATTGTCATGAACATCATGGATGTTGTGCCTAGGAGCGATGTTTTTGCACGTGATCAAGGCCTGATTTTAGGATGTTTCTATCTGGGTCATGTTGATCCAAGCCGAGTACCTGATTCTTGATGAAAAAAGAATTTCTAAATCTGGATCAAGTACATGTCAGGATGTTATGTTGAGCCTCAAATACGAGGTCGACATGAGCCCACCATTCACTGTAGTGTCTGCTGTATCCTGTGACCTGCCCGTTTGTGGCGCATAACCAAGCACATATCAGGTCACATCACTTCTACCAAGCATTTCAGTTCAGATGAGGAAAAGAGCAGGCTGACGCCAAGCCAGCGAGCACAGACCGCCTTCAACAAAAACACACTCTGACATGCCCAAATACTCCTCTGTGTCCTCAACTGAGGCAAAACTAAGTTGCAGCCAACTTCATGTCAGATGACTTGGAAAGCCAGTCATCACAGGGTACGATGAAGAAAGTGAAAAATAACTTGTCTCTCTGTTTGTGTGTCTGTGTTTGTGTCTCCTCCGCTTTTCCTTTAGATCATCAAAAGCTGGAGAGAGAGGCGAGGATCTGTCGTTTACTAAAACACCCCAACATCGGTGAGTAGAGTGTCCTCGATCTCAAAATACATTCACACATGAAAAACATACACTTTTGCTCAGATCCCTTGTGATTTCTGCTGTGGCTATTCATCTTCGAGACACAGTTATGAGACAGTTAGGAAGGAGGCGAGAACAAGTTTGTGTGTGTGTTAAAGTATCTAATGATGATGTACCTTTGCGCTCTCCCTCCTGACTCATCAGAAAGACAAAAGGAGCGTCTTTTCTTCCAAATCACTGACCTTTAACACTCTTTCCTCCTAATTATTCTTCTGATGGAAGCCGCCTGTCTTGTTTTCATACCCATCCACAGAGGACACTGACATTGTTTCTCAGTCAGCTTTCCAATAAGAACAACTGTTACTGAAATACGTACGAGTGAGGTACCACGAAAAGTGTACATTATCTATATTGTCAAAAGCCAAATGCAAATGTGCCTTTATGATTTTGCACCATCAATGCACTGACTTGTGTATGTTATAGGTCAAAGCAAATTAGGATGTTTGTAGATTTTATGGCAACACATGTCAAAATAATGATTTACAAATCATTAATCTATGTGTGAGTATTATCAAGATATCATGTTAGATACATGTCTGGGTGGCAACCATTGTAATAACTGCAATCAATAAAATGGCCACATCAGAGGCGTTCCTATCTAATGTCTGTTTATGGCATTTAGATAATAGGTATATATGATGTGTTTTGTTTCCTGAAGATTGAATCACGTCACTATTTGTGATCGCTTGTGTTTATAGTCTAAAAACTTCTAAATTCAATTCATATTTCAGGATGATTTTGAACTCGTATATATTGCTAACAAACAATTGGATGCTTCCCTCGCCGTACTTTTGCTGAAATCCTCTGTGTCCTTGATTCTTTATCTGCCCTGAGATTGTGTTTTTGTTGAAACTCTCGCAGTAAGACTCCATGACAGCATATCAGAAGAGGGTTTCCACTATCTGGTGTTTGATCTGTGAGTAACAGACTTTCTTTATCTGTTGCACACACACTCACTCACTCACGTGCACACACACACACATTTTTACTTTTTATATCCCCTACTGTTTAAAGGAGGTTAATGCCATTTGTAAATATTTTGTTCTTTCTTAGCATCATGAAACCAAATTTATTTATCCGCTAATAAAGACTTAAAGTCTCCTTCTGAGCATTGGTTACACCCCAACTGGAAATCAATCCTTTGAAAATTTTGTCTTCTGAGTAGAAATGGATTGCACTAATAGATGAATTGCCTTCAGAGAGATTATTAATCTTTATGTCCTTCCGGTTTCTGCTTAATGAAAACAGCTTGATGTCCTCTTCTTCCATGCATTTCAGCCTCTGTATTTTAAACAGCTACTTACTGTGTTTGTTTGCTTGTTTTTTTCGTTTTAGCATGCCTACAGTCTTTTAGCATAAATGTTTTTTGCTATTAGACTATGTTAACTTGATAAGTCATGTCCATGACTTACAGACCCTGCTGACCTACTGCACTGCAAACTTTCACAGCTAGACTTTGAATTTGGAGGCCAGGGGATGGCGTAAAATACATTATCTTACAGCATTAATGTCAAAGGGCACCAGTTATAAATGATAATGAAAACAGCACATATTACTCTCCACTTAGTAAACTTGTTAAAAGCTACTTTTCCCCCCTCACACTGCCCAAAAAGGGCCTTAAGGCCAATCCTCAATGCAGCCCCACTTCCACCTGAAATCCCTCTTACTCCTACTTCGCACCTCACCCCTGCCATGCTGCCCTCATGCAGTTTATGTCCTGCGCACTAAAGTCTAACAAAGAATGCAAACATACAAGCATTCAAACAGGCATTAAAATCTACAAGCAGGTAGTTTTAGCTACGTTTTTTCTATATGAAATTAAACTGTATTGAGTAAACATTTTTATGAAAACATGAAGACATGAAGTGTGCTTGAACGAGTATGTTTAAAGAAGAACGAGTTCTGAGTTTGCAGTAGAGAAGTGCTGAATCATGTAGAAATTAATGTTTTCTCTGTTTCCCTGCAGGGTGACAGGAGGGGAGCTGTTTGAGGACATTGTAGCCAGGGAATACTACAGTGAGGCCGATGCTAGGTAATACCCCCTCCCCCCCACACACACGCACACACAAATACACCACCACTACCACAGACACACAAAAACACATTTTTGTGTTTCACATATGGCCGTCTCTGAGGTATGATACAGCTGCCTCATCTCTAAGGCGTCATATGAAGTTATTTATACGGATGATTAATGACATAAAGGCTGTGGAATTAATCATGCACAGCCTACCTTACACTACCACTACCAGCTTTTTGCTCATATATAGTCTCCCCAGAGAAAGAGACTGAGAGTTTTCTTTGATGCTAATGTATAGTTTGAAACATTCACTCTAGTGAGGAATGTCTATTTGCTATGTGATCTATGTGTCATCTGTGAAGAAAAATTCCACAGCAAAACATACAAATAAGAAGACTAATGGGGACAACAATACATCATTTTATAATATCTTTTCTCTTTCCCATTCACTCTCTGCCCTCAGCCACTGCATACAGCAGATCTTGGAAAGTGTCCATCACTGCCATGTTAATGGGATTGTTCACAGGGATCTGAAGGTTTGTACGAACACCGACATCTCAAATGTCAACATTCAGAAGGACCAAAATTCATTCAGTCTTTTGTCTCTTTTAAGATTTCTTTGATGATCTAAATAGACTTTTTTATTGATATTTTAGAATGTTAATTCTTTCTTTTCTTTTTCTTTCCAACCACTATTCTATATACTTACCTATTTGTTTCTTGATTCTGCTGTTGTGTTTTCTACTTTCGTGTTAAATCCTTGTTAGCATCCTTCTTGCAAATATTTAGAAAAAGGATTATCTATCTAATACCAGCTTAATTTTGCAATGCGTTATTGTAGTACTTTTTGGAGTGTGTGTGACTGTGTAATACACCACTGCGCCGCACTACAGCGCAGAGGTGAAAAGAATAAGAGGTGACTTATTCGAACTATGGATATCCAACGTAGCTGGGACTCTGTTCTGCTGTAGTCTATTAAACACGACTCCAGATATTGTAACTGTAATTGTAATTGACGCCGACTGCAACAAGTGTGTTTAATTCTATGCTTTACTACAAGATGGATAGAAAGATAGATTGCTGCAGTGTCAGTACGGGTTAAGGCTGCTCAACATTTATCAGCTCCAGTGACATAAGATGTGTTTCATTTGCTTTGTTGCCATGTGTGAGCTGTATAGCACCACCAATTAGCACTTAGTAATGTGATTAGGGTGACGCATACAACGACAAACAAGTATACAGACCAACTATGTACAAGGTTTTTGTTTTTTTTTACCTGTTTTTTTCTTTTTATTGTCACCTTATGCTCAATCAGACTTGTGTATCGTAATCTGCTGGGTTTTTTAGTAAGGCTGCTTTTATGAAGGGACATTATATGCATTTTGAAATTTTAATTTGAATTGGAATGAATTAGATTATGAATTGTAATGAACTAAATAAAGAATTTGATTATTGATGATGATGATGATTTGGCTCATGAATTAGAATGAATCGGATTATTCATGAACTGAATACAATTTAAATTATATTTAACTTCGCAAACGTAGAATGCTTTCTGCATAACGTGCCTTGAGATGGCATTGTTGAGAACTGGTGCTATACAAGTAAAGTGAATTGAATTGACTTAAACGATATGTAGGTCCTGTTTGTAGGCTGTATACGTTGTTGCTATATAGAAGAATAAATCAAGGTTAAGAGTAGTCAACAGTGAGTGCCTCAGATTTGGATAATTATGGAGTAAATAGGGGGAAAAAGTTGTTTTAAATGTTACAACTGTAACTGGAGAGAAACTCCTGAAATTTACAATCTGCTGGTGTGGCTATGAAAGATGCCCTTTGCTTCTGTGATCTAAAGTGAATCTTGTGCTTCATAATCAAGCATATTTATTCATCATCATGTAAATCATTATGTGGATGTGTCCAGTTGTCAGTGAATATCTGTGCTGTTGAGTTATGTGTCTGCCATAAATTGGCTGCTCACAGCCCGTCTGTTTTTAGAATCTCTAAATGTTAAGAAATGCATTATTCATAGAGCACACTGTCTCACTGGCCTTAGGTTAGCAAAGACCTTTCTGCACCTGTGTCTGTGTGTTTGTGTGTGTGTGTGTGTAAGCATGTGTGCATGCTGTGGGCTCACAAGTTTTTATGATTGTACTAAAGTGTGTTAGTGTGCAGTTGCTGTTACACATATGTGGCTGAATCACTTCACTGTTCATGCAGTCACGCCTCTTGTGACACCTTCCCCCTGTATCTTTCTCTTGTCACTGTGCACTTTGCTCCCACTCATGGATTTTAACAGTGGCTTGGTAAGGACAAACACATCATGTCCTCTACCAAGTCACTCCGTTTGAATCTATGAGCCGAAGGGATCAAGTCCACAGATCCAGCGTACAAAATGTCCATGGTCACCTAGAGAGTTGGTCCCGTTCACATGTTTGTGTCTCTGTCATTTGTGTGGCAGAAAGGGAGTTGCCTCAGACACTGATTTAAGAGCAGTTTAGTGTCACTGACCCCTAATGGTTTTGATTAGGATTTGGTTTGGCTAATCTGATTTTAGATCTGTGTCTGTGAGCAGCTTGTTCCCTGAGCGTGTGACCTCTCACCTCTAACCTGTTTGACTCCGCCCCCCCCAGCCTGAGAACCTTCTATTGGCCAGTAAGCTGAAGGGGGCGGCGGTCAAGTTGGCTGACTTTGGGCTGGCTATCGAAGTACAGGGGGACCAACAGGCATGGTTTGGTGAGTATTTGCCCACCTGTTTCTTGGAACATAGAGAGTTGGTCATTGAAACAACCAATGACTTAACAAGGATTCCTTTAGATATTTGAAACTGGTGGAGACTGTAACAGCGATATAGAGAAATTCAAACACTCTGAACCAGGTGATAAGCTATTTTACAAAAATGGATCATGCAGACTATGTCCACATTAGTCTATTTGGTTTTAAAACAAACTGCATCCACAGTAGAATTTTAACTTCATGTTGTAGAAGATCTATACACACGTACGTATCACAGCAGTGAGAGCAGGTTGAAAACTTCACTGGAAATAACCTTTGTTAGAGACTGATCCTAAAATGTCCTCCCTCCTGCAGAAATCTGTGCTTAAACTGTGAGTAAAACTATATTTAAGGATGTTTCGGCATTCATGAAAAATTTAGTAGTTCCAAACTTGTTGTCAGTACAAACAAAATCTACTCATCTACTCATCACTTGGATCCCACAGTAGAGGTTATCTAACATACTGCTCATGACATGTCAGGAGGCAGCATTCATCCGGGCTTTGCAGATCTGTGCCTTTCCGATCATCCTCATGCATAGGATGCAGCATCTTCCTCCGGTTATTCCAGGCTAAATAGCTGAGGGTCACCACTCTTGCAGCCATCAGTACTGATCTGTTCCTTGCCAGCAAGATGGAACATAACTTGACATAATTTCTTGTAACGTTCAGTGCTTCAACGTCCTTCCATCTTCTCTGCACAAAAAAAAAAAATCACTCACTTTACACACATTGTGGCAGCTACGAAGGGATAGGTCTGTAGCTTCTTCCCATTAGATGTAGTTCATGATATACGAGCCGCAGCATCGCAGGAGTACACCATGGCTGTTTAAAGGTAGAAAATAGCGTAAATGAATGATTTGTATCACTTGTTTTGACTTGTTACTTTCTTTACTGAAAGCAGTTGTATCTGTAAAAAACCCAAAATGTAAAGCATCTAACACCAAGGATACCAGAGTGAGCAGTGCTTTCTTTTCTCTCTCCATATTGCTGTTTACATTGTTGTTAAATTATGTCTTTGTTATATTATTAGCTTGATCTTAATGTAACTCTTTTAGATCTAGTTTTGTTTACAAGTTGAAATGGGATTTGCAGCAGAATTTCTTTTTGAAGGTTAAACTTGCCTGAGGCTTGACCAGGTGCAGCCATAGCAGAAGTTTAGAAGTTTTTAAAATGAGAATGAACTAATGTGGACAAAAAGCTTGATCCATCTGAAGATCTGAAGTTCCCACCGTGGGACAATTAAAGGCTTGTCTTATCTTATCTTATCTTATCTTATCTTATCTTATCTTATCTTATCTTATCTTATCTTATCTTATCTTATCTTAT
>JBAMYA010000001.1:6728765-6741790 GCA_037176975.1 Arrhamphus sclerolepis | reverse complement strand
GTCAGGAGAGAGAGGCCTGAGTTCACTTTGAGACTTCACTGACTCTGGAGAATGTGGTCTCAATTCAAACAACCAATCGTCTATGAGGAGGAGACTGTAGTCATTATCTGATGATACAGATTGAGGTGACGCACTTCTTAACTCCAAAGATTTGACATTCGCTGAATTTTCTGTTTCTTTTTCATGACTACGTCCTCGTAAAACATCTGCATATGATAGAGGTCTGGCAGCAGACAGCAGTGATGATGTAGTTACATTTATACCTGATTGTTTGGGCTCAGAATCTAAAGGAAGTGAATCAGGTGAATCTGCTCTGTTATCGCCAAACAGGTTCTCAAGACAAGAGTCACAGTCATCACCATCTGTTGTTGACAACTGAGACATCGGTCTGTTTTCAGAATACTGCAAGTAATAGTTGCAATATTTACTGTCAAGTTGACCAAATGCCATGTGAGGAGATAAGGAATGGATCTCAACTGATGTCACAGATTCTGGGGAGGATGCTCTAAAGTCCAGCAGCCAGTCATTCAAGAGCGAAAAGTCAAAATCAGAAGACACAGATTCTGGGGATAAAGCCCTGCTACTGAACAGCTGATCTACTTCAACATCTGATGAAACTGACTGTGGAGACGTTGGTCTGAGATCATCAAAAAGAGTTTCCAGACACAAATCAGTGCCTTCCCAGTCTGATAATGTAGATTCTGGTGTAAATGACCTGTGATCTGAGACTTCAACTATGTAATCAACATGATTACATGAGAACTGAGGAACAGGTGAGTCAGGAGAGAGAGGCCTGAGTTCACTTTGAGACTTCACTGACTCTGGAGAATGTGGTCTCAATTCAAACAACCAATTGTCTATGAGATGGAGACTGTAGTCATTATCTGATGATACAGATTGAGGTGACGCACTTCTTATTGCCAATGATTTGACGCTGGCAACCGTCTCTGTTTCCTTTTCATGTTTGACTCCTCGTACAACATCTGCATATGATAGAGGTCTGGCAGCAGACAGCAGTGATGATGTAGTTACATTTATACCTGAGTGTTTGGATTGAAATCCCCATGGTAGTGAATCTGATTTTTCATCATCACATTGGGCATAACTGTTTTGTGTATTTACATTTGCTTTTGAGAATATTTTTGTATGTTCAGTTTTAAACCTTAAACTATATTTTTGTCTCTCTGTAAATGTAAATACTTTTGTTTGGCACAATGATTCTTCACTTACAATTTGAGAAGATTCAACAGTTTTAACATCTTTCTTTTCATCCGAATTCAAGCTTCTCTTGGACCATTTTCCATTTGTACTGGAACCATGATCATTTTCCTCTGAGTTTCTTTGATCAGTTCTTGCTAAATCATTATCAAGGTTATCAGAAAGTGTTTTATTTGAAGAAGATTGTGGTTCATATTTTGAAAACCAGTAGCTAAGATAAGATTCAGCACTTTCCTTGTCTTGTTCTATGATTGTAGATTCCTTTGAACGAAGTGACTTCTCTTTCTTACTTTTATCAGTGGTTTCTTTGCCATGGATGTCTTTCATATCTGCATCTGCACAAGTTGGTAAATCTGGAATGTTTGTTCCTTTTGCACCTGACCATTCATTAAATGATGATAAAGGAGCAGATTTTGGACTTTGTCCTGAATATAGTAAGAAATAGTCACAGTGTTGATGCATAAGTTGTCTCCGGGTTTGTTGTGAGAAGTAGAGTTCAAGAAATGAGAAACTGCACTGAGAACTTTGGGATTCTGGGGAGAATGGTCTGGAATCTACCTCTGATCCATGAAAAGATGAAACTATGTCAGGTGAAAAAGCTCTTCCATTGGGAGAAATATGTCCAGTGAAAATGTCATGTTCAAAATCTGACTCTGTGGGTGAGAATGTTCTGCACTCTTTCTTTATATGTACTTCAGGTATGTTTCTGTTATATCTCGGTGTTTGAGAGTCAGGGGACAGTTTCTTATATTTATCCCATGACTCAAAGGAATCAGAAATTGGCAGGAAGTTAAAATCTTTCAAACTAAACTGCTGTTTCTGCTCATAAGCATGTGGCTGAAAGAGGTTGGGCTTGCTCTCTGTGATGTGCAATGTAACGTCTGGTGATAAACATTGATCAGACACTGGAGAAAGTGCAGGACTGTCTTCTAATATACAAGAAAAGTCTGAAGTTAAAACCCGCTTTGTATTCTGAGGAGAATCAGGTGACGTTGCCCGATAATCACTAATTGACATAACAGATTCTGGGGATGGCAGTCTAAACGTGTGCTTATTTAACATCCACTCCTCTGCAGTGAAGGAGCTCTTTTCATTAAGAGGTGAAAATGAGTAATGTTGCTCCTCAGATGTCAGAGAATCAGGGCTCATAGGGTAGTATTCTGTAAAAGTGAAAGGTGAGATAGCAGCCTTTTTGTCCCTACCTTGCGTTGTGGTGTAGGTTAAAGAGCTACAATAATGATCCCTGTCTGGATTAATAGAGCCCCAATTATGGATCACATTTGTTGAGTCACAAGCCATGCGAGAAGGATCTCTGTTTGGAGGACTTTGTGGCAAAATAATCTGAGTTACCTCCATTTCGTTTGGTTTCAGCATGCTGCCCTTCGCTGTAGCAATGACGGATTCAGGTGACTGTGTATCATCATTGTCGTCAATGAAGGGAATATTTTCCACGAATCCATAATTTTGTATTTGAACTATTGCTTTCTTTTTTGGCTTGAAAAGGTTGAGTCCCATCTTCACACGTGAAACATGTGGTGTCTTGTCGAGATCATACAATACATCACAGGACTGGGCAGTGACCTCTTGAGGACTCCTCTGAGAGAGTCTGCTTTTTTGAACTACATCTGTGTCATCTTCAGTTATGGCCAGGGTAGGGTTGTGGTCCTCTGCTGCTAAGGCTGAAAGCCTTGGTTCATAGATTCTTCTTGCAGCTGTTTTGGCTGCTTCTTTTACGCCATGCTGACTTGTACAGATGAACTCTTCAGAAAGCTCGCTGAAGTCAGTTTCAGCTTTGTCTGACTCAGACAGGCTCAGGCTAAAGTCTCTGATAGATATGGATGAGTGTAACGGCAGAATTTCTGGTGATTGGCTTGACCTGAAGAAATTACTTTCAACACTGCTGCAAACCTGCTGGGGTTTCACTTTAGGGTGATAAATCTGAGTAGGTTGGTTCCCTCGTGCTGCTTCTTTGGAAGTGGGTGGCGTACTTACTTGCTCATCTGAGCCGTTGTGACTCGCAGGTTCTTGTGACATTACATCCCCGGAGGCCAAAAGGTTAGGGTTCAATTCACTGTGGAACAAAAAGATTAAGACTTTGATGATTAATTAGTTTTGACAAAGAGCAAGAAAGCTAAAGGGCAACAATGTACCCAGCAGTGTGCTGCAGTGTTCTACTTTTTAGAGTCAGCCCGTTAAGAAACACTAACTTCCAGACAAGAAACAGCTTTTATTTGGATTTTTCATTAACATAGCTAGTCTTTCCTGGACAATAAGATTGGGAACTTAACTAAAGATGTTTCTTATACATTTACCACTCAAAAGGAAATTGAGCAGAGTAAAACTACTCTTGTTGGGGTGCTGCCAGAGTAAACATTATCTATGATTATGACTGGTTCTTATAAAACCGAGCCAAGTCAAGTGTGAACTGCTGGCGCTGAGGATCAGTACCTACAAATATGAGGGTTTTTTTCTCAGTTGGAAAAGCCTGGAATGCCTTATCTGTGTTGGGGGTGAGGTGCTACCTCAAATGGAGGAGTTAACCATCTCTGGGTTTTATTTGGAAGAATGCAATGGGAGATCAACTGGATCAGATTGGTGTGGCATCTGCAGTAATATGGACTACGTACTGGTCTGTTGTGGTGAAGAGAAAGCTGAGCTAAAAAAAAGCAGTCAGTCAGTCTGTTCCGCCTCCTGTCCTGCCCTCCACACGCCTGCATTCAGCCATAAATGTTTGATGCATAGCAACTCGTGAATGTCAATGCGATCAATGTTATTGGTCAACAATGGCAACCATGGAGACCACACAACCACGCCCCAAGCACTTGAGGCTTCTGGCTTCTTTGAATAATTTGTGTGGCATTATGTCTGATGTGTCAAACGCATTGTGAAAAACTTGTTAAAGAATAAATCCTATTGCAGTCTTAAACATCGCATGACATCCTCATGGAGCCGTGCTCTGTGGTGAAATTCCTCTTAAGACCCCAGGGGTCTCATTTATAAAATATTGCCTAGGATCTAACTGGGCATTGCCACAAACTGCCTTTTAATGTTGGCCTGTTCTTCCACAGTGTTGAGAAATCTGTATCTACTGGTCATATCAACAACGTCATCCAGGAGGCAGGCATGAGCTGCGATATCCCAGACCTATGGATGATTTCACAGAATCATGTTGTTCCTAAAAGTAATTAATTGTTTATTATGTTAAACACATACCTGTCTCTTAATTCACCGGGAACCCCAGAGTGGTTAACACCTGTATTTGAACAGAGATGACATGGTCTGGCGGGTCGGTCTTTCCAATACTGGACCCAGTTGATCAAAGAGTAAAGCTTGAGGGAGTCTTAATTGGCATGACCCCACGTGACGGACCCCACATTCTCACATCAAGTTTGTTCTTTGCGTGTGTCTGTAAGTTTCAGGCCCTGTTTTGTGCGTACGCAATGGTTGAAAATGAGATCCCTGGTCTTTAGTAAATATTAATTATAAACCAAAATCGGGAGTTATTAGGAAAATACTTGACTGAAGAATTACCTACATTACTACATCTATAGTAACTGTGCAAATTTGAGTGTCCCTCAAGTGTCCATAATACTAATTTGCATATTTCTAGTTTATAAGCAGTAGAATTATATGCAGCACCCCCAGGTGATGTCTAGAAAATTCCTGGGCTACAATGCCTGTGTGAAAACCACTTACACAGCAAATCTACAATGTCTACAATGATAAGAATCAGTTCCAATAAATTATTTACTGTGGGATCTCAAGCTCCTCCATCAGGTCCCCATGAATGCTCTCTGAGTGGACATGTCCTACAGGCTCAGCCCATGAAGGAATATCCAGCAGGGAAGCAACTGAAAGGTCTTCTTCAGAAACAGCTGGGGGTGGTCTGCGGTCTGACTCCACCTTCCTCACAAATCTGGGGCTCTCTGTGTCCTCTTGCACTGAAGATAGAGCTACTGACACTGAAAAATGGACACAATTAGTTAAGGGTACAAAAAAAACAACAAACAACAAATTGAGCTTGTAGAGAACTTTCAGTGAGGCGCTACTACCTTCACTGTGATCCAGTGTCTTCTCTATCTCTGCATAGGTCCGAGACGTTTGCTCTTGAACAGACTTGTTCATCTGGGTTTCAATAAGATGGACTATATCCATTCGGTTGATCTTGGTTAGTCTCTTAATCAGGCAGTCCTCTGTGGAAAGATAAAAACTTCAATTTAATGCAACAAATATTCCACTATGGATGTGAATGAAACAAAAAAGTAACAAGAGCATTTACACATTAATTCTATTCTACATTAAAGCAGACATATACAAAAAAAAGTGCTTGAAAGCATTATTTGGTTACTAAAATTTGGGAGGGAAATGATGAAAATATTGATATACTGTTATAATATATGCACTTATATGCACTTATGGGTCTTGATGACCAGACAGAATTCTTTACATAATCCAGCTGAAGGCTCCAGTCTGAGAGGAGACAAGATCCCTTCCTCCATCTACAATGCCTTGTTATGCATCAAACAGATATTGTTATTGTTCAGGACTTCCAGAAGCTTCTACCATCTTTGTGTTTATGCCTAAATTCATTTTAAAATCCCATTTCAGGGCTCATTCCCCATGATCTGCTTCTGATGTCTGACCTCTTCAAAGAATTGCAATGGAAGTAAACTTCATGAAACTTGAAGCTTCAAGTCTTTACTTTCAGTCTTACTTAAAGATATAGTCACAGAGGCACAGATAAATATTAAGAATATATATTTCCACAACTAAGTGACTACCAAATCAAAAATATAACAGAATACAGTTTCTTTGTCTGGGGTGGCCACTCTTGTTCAGTGAGACATTCAGATTTGACATTACACACCAAGATAAGTTTGGCTATCCAGCCTCCCTATTTTTATGACCATCCAACTTTGCATCATCTTGCATTTGCTATACCTCAGATGTGAGGGGCACAGAGATTTCACAGCAATTTAAAGAGGCAGAGAAGAGAGGAACAGAGTCAGCATAAAAATGGATGTTATTCGCAGAGGAGCTTTTACAGTTTCTTTGTGGTATTTTGATCAAAACATGTCAATGACATTTTAGATCTCAGGAATTTGTTTCAGCTTTTCAACAAATGCGATAAGATTTCTCCAATAAGTATGCTTACATTTGTGTAGATTTGGGCAAAACAAAAAATGATAGTATTTTTATCATCTTAGCATGAACAACTATATTCAAAGATGAAACATGTAGCCCCCCTTAACGTTCAAAGAATGGTTTACTGCCATCTTACCACAAGAGATCAGAAGGATCAAACCAAACACTTCTACAAATGTGGGCCTTTCGTAGTTAGTGTATTATAAGGGTTTTAGGTTGATTGCAATTTGTCTTCCCGGATGTCATTTTTCCTACATAGTGGACCTCTAAAGAATCTGCTTTGTGCTCGGACCAATAATGAGTCACCAAAACTGTAATCAAAATACGCAATCAATAAGTAGAAATGCCTGTCACTATCATTGTAACCCAAAGTCTCAATTTGTGTCAACCAAAATTAAAATGACATGTACCTGTGGCATGCTTGCCTTCCCGTTCAACCCAGCGCTGCAGCAAGGCATGGCTCTGTTCTTGCAGGGAATTAGGATTTTCTGTTCTCACTAGCTGAATATCATCTTCACTGAATTCCAGTTGTCTTGCAAGCTCTGGGGCAGGAATAACAAAGCCAGAGTAAGGGATAATGAAGTTGAAAAAACATCCATAAATATACAGTAGTAGAGTTTTGCAGCTAGAATATATTTCTAATGTTCCCGAATTTTGCAGTTTAATCCATGAAGTTCAAATAAAAAGATGCAGCACATATCTTCTGGCTAAAATGCATGAAACAGTTTACAGTTAGCGTTAGAACAACAAATGAAAAGTTTGCTTACCAGTCCAGCTGAAGCCAAGAAGATCTGCAATGATCGCTAACGTCTCCTCTTTCCTGTCAGCATCATCCTGCCAATCAACTTTTAAAAAAATACCATCACAGCCAAAATGTAAGTTTCAACATTGTGACAAACTGCTAAAAGGCTCAAATGTCATTAAAGATTAATGCATTTTTTTGGATTGCCGGTGCATGTCATGTGGAATGTACTTAAGATTTAATGTAGATGTTGAATTTTCTGAGGACTATGCTATAGGCTGCAAACTAAATGTGAAGCTGTGATGATGATATGGATGACAACACAAAGGTTGAACTGAGAGGAGCTGATGTGCTTATGGACAACTACTAATTTGTCACTATAAGTACATCATTTTTTCTGATAATTAGTGCAAGCAATGCTGGTAATGTGCTTGTTAATAAACGTACTTGCAGGTTAATGTTAGTAATGCTTATTATTAGCCTCGAGAGGAGTCAGTCTGCATTAACATTTTCAAAGGTAGTTGTTGAACTGACATGGAAATTCAATCTTGAGATAAAATTTATACAAACTCAGATGGAAAGGTAACTTACCAAAACTCATGTGCACATACACTCAAGCATACAAACACGGAAAAACTGATAATACAAAAACAACACAAGATGGGACAAAACAAATAATAGTATACAAAACAATAAATTACAAAAAAAAGAAAAGAAAATGGTGACATTTTTCTTAGGAAGAGGAAAATAAGATCTTGCTGCTAAGGAGAGGAGATAAAGCAAAAGGCCACAGTAGTTCAGGCCATACCTGGTGTATTTTCTGGAGTTTGATCATCAACGACTCTCTGCATCTGAGTTTCCACTGTGTCATCCCAGGCAGGCCTGGCTTCAAATACATCCTCTGTCCCACAAGATGGATGCACGGCTGGCAACTGATTGCTATCAGAATCTGAACTATGGGAGGCTTTCATGTCATATGTAAAGATAACTGAATCTGGACTCATATGACTAGTGCTGCTTCTATCATCAGTTTCCAAAGAAGACCTAACAGATGTTTCTGCAGTGTCGGAGAGCTGAATGTCTTTTCTTTGGGGAGAGCATGAAGAAATAATATCAGCTAGAGGTCTTTCTTGCATAGTGGCAGCAAGTTCTGAGGTGGAACGGCTGGATATATTAGTGGATTGACTATCAGAGCAACTTCTTTCTTTATTTGAGGCTTTACTTGTGTCGCTAGCCTCAGATCTTGTCCTACGTTCAGAAGATGAGCTTTTTTCTGCTTTTCTAGGAACAGGATCAAGCTCCAAAATTTGTATGTCTTTTACGTTTATTTTCTCTGTGGTGGCGGTAGCTGGTTCAATTGCCTTTGGTGGGGGTGAATCCTGATCATCTGCCGGAATGCCAGACTGTGCATCTGAAAAGGTCATCTCTATGACTGAGCACTTGTCTTCTTCTTCCTCATCAATCTCATCATCATCATCATTATCATCGTCTCCGGATGAGTCTGAGAAATCCTGGTTCAAATAGGCAAGTCCAGATGTGTCTGACTGAAGGTCAGCTATTGTGGAGTCCAGATAATCAAGCCCGAGGCTTCCAAGACTGTCACCTTCAGATTGAATATTTGTGAGACTTTTGAAAGCACTGGGGGAAACAAGCAGAATGTCTGAAGGCTTACAATAATCCGTTTTAGCAACTGGCTTCTCATGCTCTGACTTGTCAAGTGAGTGTTTGATTAGAGTTTCAGACTGTGTACTAGAAATTCCTTCCTCGATACCCTGAGTTAGCTCTGACTTGCTCTGAAAAGTCAAAGACTTCACTTGGGTTTCCTCAGTCTCTTCAGGCAAAACTTCATCAAAGTGCTGCTCTCCAATATGGAAAAAAGCATATTCTCCCTCTTCCTCATCAAATGACCTTCTTGTCATGTCAATGGCTCCACCTCTGGTCATTTCAAATAGCTTTCCCTCTTGAAACTGAAACGGATTGGGGCTTTTTTCACTGCCAGGTGTCTGAACAATCATCTTCTCAGGTGTTGTGTGTCCTTCAGCATGGTCAGGATCTATTTGTTGCTCACTGTGTGCCTTAAAAGCTATATTGCTGGAATCTTCACTGCTTATAGCATCTTCTCGTTCTGTAGTACATGCTACAGCCTGAGGTTCATTGGAAAACCCCAAACCAGCTACTGGTGGTGACTCATCTGCTTTGTCATCATGTGAACCATCTCGCTTCATTTTAGACTCCTGTTCCATCTCATCAAACGTTTTGACCTTTACTGCCATTTTAAACATCTCCTCCTCTGGGGTGAATTGTTTATTGATGACATCATCCTCACTGACATCTGAGTCAGGAGAGTCTTGCTTGACAAGCGTGCTAAGACTCTCACTGGAGCACTTATCATCATGTGTCACTCCATCTGGCAAACTAGAATGCATGTCCTCACAGTCCGTTTGGGAGACCTCAATGTTGTTTTCTTGCTTATCCTTGTCAGACTCATCTGCATGAATGTTTTTCTCCTCAGCTAAACATGCTTTGAGTTGGGAAACATAATCCTCGTATACAGCTGTCTTGGCTGGCATCTTAAATTCGGTGTCTTTGGCTTCAGTAGGACTTCCTTCAAGAGAGTCTTGACATGGAGACTCCTTGGTGGGACTGGGCTCTATTGAATCAGGGGATTTCCTAGAAGATCTATCCTCCATAAGAGGACTTGCCTCTAATGAATCTTGACGATATTGCTCTTTGTCCGGGTCATCCAGGACAATGGTATTAATGTTTTCAAAATCAGCTGGTCTCTGTAATTCAGGATAACTACTTGAAAGTTGCAAATAATCCTGAGTTATGATATCTGAATGAAAAGCATCCCCACTTTGATCCATTTTATCATAAGCTGTTGATGTATTTGACTCTGTTATATCAACCTGGCCTTCAGTAGAA
Source organism: Arrhamphus sclerolepis (assembly GCA_037176975.1). NCBI lineage: Eukaryota > Metazoa > Chordata > Actinopteri > Beloniformes > Hemiramphidae > Arrhamphus > Arrhamphus sclerolepis. Next base: position 6,731,760 of record JBAMYA010000001.1, on the reverse strand, counting down.
TCAATGAAATGTGCAGCTGTTCCTGCTGAAGCGTTAATCTCTCCCTCCACTGATGGAACTCTATCTGGACCATAATCTTCATAAGAAAATGTCGTCCATTCTCTGTCCATGTCTCCCATTATATTGCTGTCTACACAATCAACGCTTGTTTCTTCTGGGGATGTATCAGTTTCTCTCTTACTGTCTTTAGTCAGTATAACTTCATCGCAACTCTCATGAACTAAGTACTCTTCTTGGTAGCTTTGTTTCGTCAATGACTTTTCTTTGAGATATTCACTTAGGTTCTCACTGAGGTGTGACAACATCCCAGTCATATTCTTTTCAGTAGTAGCCTGTTGGTAGTGTGTTCCTCCATCAGTATAAACTTGTTGAAATGGAATTTCTGGTGCAGCAGTTGGTGTCAGTTCTTTTACCCAAACTACATCAGTCTGTAGGTTTATCTCTTCCTCCAGCTTGTCCTGTAAATTATCACTTTCCACTTTAACTTCTTTGCAACTCTCATGAACGAGATCCTCATCTGACGGGCTTTGTTTTGTCATTGGCTTTTCTTTGAGATGTTCATCTAGGTCACTACTGAGAAGGGACAACATACCGGACATATTCTTCTTAGTTGTGGGCTGTTGTATGTGGACTTGTCTTTCGATGTGAACTTGTTGGAATAGAGTTTCAGATACTGAAGTCTGTGTTAGTTCTTTGACTACCGGTATATCAGTTTCCAGATTTTCTCTTGCACCCATCTTGTCCTGTAAATTATCAGTTTCCAATATAACTTCTGTGCAGCTCTCATGGACAACATCTTCCTCTGAGTGGCTTTGTTTGTTTACTGGTTTTCCTTTGAGATATTCATCCAGGTCACCACTGAGAAGTGACAACATGCCTGACATGTTCTTCTCAGTTGTGGACTGTTGTTGGTGTGTGTGTCTTTCAATAAAAACTTGCTGAAATGGAGTCTCGAAAATTGTGCTTGGTGTTAGTCCTTTAACTCCAGCTTCCTCAGTCTGTAAGTCTTCATTTCTCTCTTCTTCCTTGTCCTCCAAATCCTCATAAGTTAGTACAGCTTCTGTGTAGCTTTCATGGACAACATGTTCTTCTGAATGGCTTTCTTTGGTTACTGGCTTTTCTTGTAGGTATTCAACCAGGTCACTTCTGAGGAGTGACATCATGCCTGACACATTTTTCTCTGTTTTGGACAGTACATACTGTGTGTCTCTCTGGATGAAAGCTTGTTGAAGGCCAATCTCAGAAATTGTTTTCTGCATTAGTTTTTTGATTCCACTTTCGTCACTCTGCAAGTTTTCAATTTCCTCTTCCTCCATTCTGTCCCGTAATTTATCACTTGTCAGTATAACTTCTGTGCAGCTCTCACACACAAGATCCTCCTCTGAACCATTTTGTTTGGTCATTGGCTTTTCTTTGACATAATCATCTAGGTCACTACTGTCAGTCTGCAAATCTTCATTTCTCTCTTCCTCCTTGTCCTCCAGAATGTCACCAGTTAGTATAACTTCTGTGCAGCTCTCATGGACAACATCTTCCTCTGGGTGACTTTGTTTGGTCATTGGTCTGTCTTTAACGTAATCATCTAAGTCATTACTGAGAAGTGACAACATGCCTGACATGTTCTTCTCAGTTGTGGACTGCTGGTGGTGTGCCTCTCTCTCGATAAAAGCTTGTTGAAATGGAGTCTCAGAAACTGTACTTGGTGTCAGTTCTTTCACCCCAGTTTCATCACTCTGCACGTCTTCATTTGCCTTTCCCCCCTTCCTGTCCTGTAATATAATTTCTTTGCAACTCTCACGGACAAGATCCTCCTCTGTGCTGCTTTCTTTTGCCATTGGCTTGTCTTTGAGATATTCATCTAGGTCATTGCTGAGAAGTGACAACATACCTGACATGTTCTTTTGAGTTGTGAACTGTTGGCAGTGTGTATTTTTCTCAATTAAAACTTGCTCAAATGGAGTCTCAGAAACTGCACTTGGTGTTACTTCTTTAACTCCAGTTTCCACAGTCTGCAAATCTTCCTTTCTCTCTTCCTCCTTGTCATCCACAATATCATTATTTAGTGTGACTTCTTTGAAACTATCATGGACAACATCTTCCTCTCTGTGACTTTGTTTGGTCATTGGCTTGTCTTTAACATAATCATCTAGATCACCAGTGAGAAGTGACAACATGCCTGACATGTTCTTCTCAGTTGAGTGCTGTTGATTGTGTGTGTCTCTCTCAATCAAAACTTGAATCTGAGTCTCTGTACTTGGTGTTAGCTCTTTGATGCCAGGTTCTTCAGTCTGCAAGTCTTCATTTGCCTCTTCTTCCATCTTGTCTTCTAAATGTCTACCTGACAGTATAACCTCTGTGCAGCTCTCATGGACAAGATCCTCCTCCAGGTGGCTTTGTTTGGTCACTGGCTTGTCTTTGAGATATTCATCTAGGTCACTACTGAGAAGTGACAACATGCCTGACATGTTCTTCTGAGTTGCGAACTGTTGGCAGTGTGTCTCTTTCTCAACTAAAACTTGCTCAAATGGAGTCTCAGAAACTGCACTTGGTGTTGCTTTTTTAACTCCAGTTTCCTCAGTCTGCAAATCTTCATTTCTCTCTTCCTTCTTGTCCTCCAGAATGTCACTTGTTAGTATAACATCTGAGCAGCTCTCATGGACAATATCTTCCTCTGGGTGACTTTGTTTGGTCATTGGCCTGTCTTTAACATAATCATCTAGATCACTACTGAGAAGTGACAACATACCTGACATGTTCTTCTCAGTTGAGTGCTGTTGATTGTGTGTGTCTCTCTCAATTAAAACTTGTTGAATCTGAGTCTCAGAAACTGTACTTTGTGTTAGTTCTTTGATGCCAGGTTCTTCAGTCTGCAAGTCTTCATTTGCCTCTTCTTCCATCTTGTCTTCTAAACATCTACGTGACAGTATAACCTCTGTGCAGCTCTCATGGACAAGATCCTCCTCCAGGTGGCTTTGTTTGGTCACTGGCTTGTCTT
>JBAMYA010000001.1:6704236-6728665 GCA_037176975.1 Arrhamphus sclerolepis | reverse complement strand
TTTTTATGATATTCTAGAATTTTTTATGATATTTTCGAATTTTGGATGATATTCATGAATTTTTTATGATATTCTTGTGTTATTCCACTTTTTTCATCTTCTAACTCTGCACTGGAAGGTTTTCGGGTTTTGGTGTGAATAACTTCTTCAAAGTTCTCAAAGACAGTTCCTTCCCCTGCAGACCTAGGATTCACCGGACTGTCCTGATCTAAGTCACTGGTCTGTAGTGACAGCATGCCTGACATCTCCTTTGTTTTTGTAGATCCCTCAAATGAGGTCCTCTTCTGTACCCATTCCTCCTCCAGTGGGAGTTCTTTAGTAAAGGCTGTAAACTTACTCTGCATTTCCTCATCTCCTTTTGAGACATTTGGTGTTAACCTTGCATCTCTGGTTTCCTTTATTGTATCACCCACTGCCCCTCTCTCATTTTCATCACCTTCTTTTAGCTGGTGAGTCAAAGGCTTAGACTCTTTGTGCTGGTCCAAGTCATTATTCATGTCTGACAAGATTAAAGGCAAATCTTTTACTCCTTCAAATGTTTTGTCCCCTTTTAGGTCACTCTTTATCCTTACATCTGCATGTTCCTCCATAGAAACATCTTTTATCTTATGCGCTGTAGTGTCCATTACTGTTCCTTTATTTTCATCAGTGACTCTTGTGATGATTTCTTTTCCCATTTCCTTTGTTAAAACAACTTGTTCAAACTCCTCCTGAACAATATCCTCTTCTGATGGCTGCCTTTCAATAGGTCTAGCTTGTATGTAATGATCTAATTCCCCCTTTATTAAGAAAGATATTCCTTGAATATCCTTTTCTGCTGGTGATGCCTCTTGAGAGGTTTTCATCTCTATGTGAACTTCATCAAGAGATGGCTCCTTGATTTCCACACCTGTGTTTTCAGTGTCAGTTTGTCTACAAACCGTTTTGCTTCCATGATCAACTGTTGCATCTTTTTCACCTTCTTCATAATGTTTCTCTTCATGTGAATGTATAGTATGATCTTCTTCCATACTTAGAGAGTAAGCAAATATTTCATTTGTCTTTTGGTGGGTTGCTATGAATCCTTCAGACATCTCTTTCTCCTCTGAGCTGGAATGAGAGATCCTTATATCAACTCTAGTTTTGGAGGTTTCTGCCAGACCTTCGTGCTTGGCACTCTCAGGACTTGTGTTTTCCCCGAAGTAGGGGCTGTAGATGTATTCTGAATCATTATCTAACATCTCCTCCTCAGGTGCACTCAGCTGATAGCTGTTAGAGGCTGCTGCTGTCTGTCTGAACAGCTGATACTCAGGACTTTCCTCAAGCTCAGCCTTTATGTCAGCAGTGAAATCCTCAGAAGGTCTACGATCAGGGCTGATCTGATCATCAGATAAACACCAGAGAGTGCTCATTACTGGTTCCTGTAATTGCATCTTGTCTGGACTCTTCCCTGGAAACACCCCACCATCAAACTCATTGCTCTCAGCATTTTCCACTGTCACTTCACAACAAGAGATATCTGAGCTTTGTTGTGATTCATCTGTGTTATCTCTTTTTAAGCTTACTGTCGCGGTCTCTAAAGCTAACGGTCCAAAGTCATTGACATCCTTTTGTGTTTGGGAAATTGTGAAGGTACTCTGTTCGGTTCTTTGAACCTCTTGAGAGTCAACAGATTCAAGTAGTTGAGTTTCATTTTTCAATGACTCCTGTCCAGTCTGGATAGTTTTCAGTGGTTCTTTTACAGACACTGTCTTGTTTTCTGGCAAGTCATCCACCTCACTCTTGAGTTTATCTTCAATCTTGAGTTGATCGACAAGTTCTACTGTCTTTACATGAGCAGTATCCAAAACAGACAGTGATTGATATCTGGGTTCTGACTGATCGTCTGAGTCTGATTGATCATGTTCCTTAACATCACTCTCTTGCTGTAAAGCTGTGTCTTTCTGAGTCAGTATTGGTAATTTTGTTTCCTCTGTGGGACTTTGTTTTGTGGGCTGTACCTCTCTCTCATTCTGGAATGCTTTCATTAACTCCTTTACGGACACAGTGCTCTTGTCTTGCTCCTCTTTCTGTGGGCTAGCATCTGCAGCGTCATACTGAATTGCGTCAGCAAACTGTACAGTTTTTCTCAAAACTGAACCATCTGAAAATAACAGAGATTCATCAGGACTATGTCTGGTAAAGTTTGGTCCATCTTCTAAGTCTGTGTTACCATGTATTACATCATCAGTTGATGAACTGAGAGGTGTGACAGAGGTGTGGCCTTGTGATTCTGGCACCTGTTCAGGACTTTGCTCAGTTGTCTCCATCTCTTCAGAGGATTTGGATTCAGATATCATTGTTGAAATGGAAGCAACGGCTTTGTGTTCCGGAGTGTCATCTTGGAATATTTTCATCCGCTCCTTCACAGACACAGTCTCTTTTTGAGGTAACTCATGACTGTCATGCAACTCTCTCTGTGGGCCGTCATTTCCATCATCATACTGGACTCTATCAGCAAACTTTACTGTCTTTCCAGTCGAAGTCCTTTCTGAAGTCACCAGCATTTCTCCAGCATTGTCTCTTGTGAAGTTTACTGGCTCATTCCTATTATCAATTTGGTCATCTTTCTTTATGTCACTTTGTTCACGGAAAATCATGGCACTCTCAGAGTGGATTTGTGATTTTGGCTCATATGTATGAATCTGTTCTGTCACCTGTGTCTTTTCAGAATATGCTGATTCAGATGCTAATGTAAGAAAAGCAGAAGGTACTGCTTTGTGTTCAAAAAGTCCAGATTTACATTTTGATGGATCCTGTCCCGTTTGAAATGCTTTCATCAGCTCCTTAACTGACATAGTCTCCTCTAATCTTTCTGTCTGACTTCTTGGAGATTTAGGGGACTTAGGAACAATGGGAAGTTCTGGCATTACTTCCTCTGTCTTCTTTATGGTGATAGAAGGTTTTGTCTCATATGTTAGACATTGTGTGTTCTTTTGCATGTCCTCTTCCTCAACCTTGTTCTTTAAAGCTTTAACTCTGTCCTTTATAGATCCTATAGGTGTCTCAACAACTACAGGAGAAGCTGGAGGCTCCATAACTGAGGTAGCAAGGTCAGTCTTCTTGAGGGGAGCATCACCATCTAAACCATCTAAAGACTCTTCAGAGCTAACTCTCTCTAGCTCTCCCTCAGAGCTGCTACACCTAGAAAGCTCTCTCTCTCTAAGCTTTTTCCTAATCGGTTTTTTGATATCTGGGGGGTGTCGTTTGCCTTCACGCCTTACATTAACCTGCTCAGATCTGTCTTGGACTAGATTATCTTGAGAATCATGTTTCACAGCAGGTCTGTGGTCTTCCATGTCCGTGCTGAGGTTTGAGACAACGTCTCTAAACCCTTCCCCCTCAGAGACAGTTCTGCTTAAGATACTAGCACTAATGTAAGTTTCCTCTGAAACTGTTTCATCAAAAGATTTTGCCTCATAAAGTGAATACTTTCCTTTTCCAGCACGATCTTGTTGTGCCACCGTTTTGCTAATAGTCAACCCATCTGCAGCCCTTTCTACCCTGTCTTTGGACCGTTCCACAACAACCTCAGACTCTTTTTCTTCCAAACCTCCAGCCTTCTCTCCATATATTTCTGCAGTAAAAAGTGCAGATGATCTGATGTCCGACATGTCTGACAGGAGGTCTGGACTTGCAAGGGTTGCGGGGTCAAGAGGTTGGTTAGTTCTCAGGGAGAATGTCTCAGTAGACTCAGACTCATCATCTTCAATGTAAAAATAAAAAATAAAAAAAGTTTCATAACCAAAAAGGGTAAAAACATATGGGACAAATGAAGTGGGAAAGAGAGACATCAGAAAATTGTCATCAAGACAATGCCATCAAAAATCCATGTTCAGTTCACAGAGTCAGAAGAAGGTTAAGGAATTCTTGGAAAAATGCCAAAAAAGGAAATGATGAGGGAATCCAGAAAAGTTTTAAGGGGAGTAGAGCAGCAGCAGCATAAGCAAAGCCAAGAGGAGGAACGAAAGGAAGGTAGAATGTGGAGAAGAATAGCAATAGTTTCATTGACTATATATATATATATAGGAATTCAACATAAAATATACATCAAAGACAGAATGGAACAGACATAAAGGACACCAAGACCCTGTTTAAACCTGATTTTATACTTCATCCTGGGTGATCAGATAACAAGCAGAAAGCCTTAAATGAAAATGCACCAAGGACACAGTTGAGGATGCGTTGAGACGCAATAACCCAAGCCACTTTTGTTGGTATGGGTCACACATGGCCACATACGTTAAAGGTCCCATAAACAGTACTAACTGGCTGATTCAATTTGTTTTCTGTGGTCTCTATATATGCCTATGTGCATTTTTACCCACCACCTCAAATCCGAGCCGAGGTGTGCTGAAAGCGAGCCAGAATCCCTGACAGAAGCGGGGTGGTGTTTTATCTTCACCATATTTGAACTGAACTGAATAAAGATGATAACTCACTTTTCTCGTGGTTCTAATACTTTTCTGAATTTTAATTTCGCTCTGTTAGTCGGCATATTGTCTGACATATAATATGAAGTTTAGCTCCAAGTTTACAATTTAATTACTTACAGGTCACGATTGTGATGCCAATGTGGTTGTTTGAGTGGCAGCTGCTGAACAAAGTCTTCTTGAGGTTCAGTGCATGTTTGTTTGACATGCCAAACTATCTTTATTTAAATATGCTGATGTAAAACTTAATTAAAATTTTATGGGACCTTTAAGTAATGTAATTCCGATGCATTCTGGGCCACTTATGTCTTTTGTCTATGACAGTGTTCCCCATTTCAGGTTCTCGGGGACCACTGGTCTGCATGTTTTAAACGTTTCCCTGCTCCAACACATCTGATTCAAATGAGTGAATGAATGGTTGGCCTGGGGAACATGAGGTGGAAGGACGTTCACATTTTTCCTAACAACGGTGTTGTATTAAAGTGTGAAACACAACCGGGAGTCACAACAGCTGACAGCAACACATAACCATAACATCATGGACTCATCTGTGTTGTTCTGATTTGCCTATCTCAGTTCTTCCTTCTTTTTTTTTGTGTACGACTTCTCATGGCCATTATTGTTGTATATGTAAAGATCAAATGAAATTTGGCCAAAAGAAATCTAATAGACAGGAAGCAGTTTAGTGCGTTGCTGCATTTGGTCTTTGTAGATAGAAATCATGCACTTGTATATTTGAAAATAAGGGGGTAGTGAGATCAGATCACAAGTTGCTGTTGAAATGCATGTGAATATACATGTTAGTGGCAGGTGAGAACAGACACGCCTAAAGCTGTCCACTTGTAATCAGATCACTCAGAATGGATTTTAAAGCCTGACATAAACAAGGCCTATGGAAGAATAAGGACAGACAGACAAACCATCTCAAGATTGCTGCTGACATAATCAGGTCTGCCTTCAAATCAAAGATTGAAAATATAATAAACTTTAAAAAAAAAAAAGTAAGCCTTTAGGAGAGAGGAATAAGGGAAACAGCGAGCTAATGTGAAATATTATTATACTATTATTACTCAGTATGCTCTGAAGTTTACTATATTTAGTAGCTTGTGGCAATATTAAGAAGCAACTTACTTGAAAATGAATCCAAAGATTATATACTGACATTATAGCACTTTTTAACTTGCATATAAAAGTAAATATGTTGTGATGTTGAGGTGCAATTAATTGCAAAAGTAAAATCAAAGAAATAGTATGTATAGCGTCAATTCGCTGCAATATATATTGCAAATATATAATCCAAAATCTGGGGACCAAAGACCTGAATAAGAAATGGAAAACTCAGAATCTGTAACCAAAAGAACTAATTTTGTAAACGAGAGTGCTATCTTCATCATCATCATTATCATCATTCTCACTTTTCTTTTCTTGGTATAAGTTCTAAAATCATCTTCATTTTTCTTCTGTCCACAGTTGACATTCTAAAAGAAGTGTCAAATCAGAATGTTGTCATCCTAATCAGGGGAGGCAGGACACAGCCCATCTAGTAGCTACTGGCCACTGAATGACTCAGCACTCCACATGCATGTCAGATAAAGCAACTGAGAAAGATGAAGATGGCTTTAGAACTGATAGCGAGAAAGAAAAGTGTAACTGAGAAAAGTGACTGTGTTCTCATTTACAGAATTTATTTCTTGGTTTCAGATTCTGAATTGTCCTTCTCCAGTTCAGGGCTTCTCAGATATTAGATTTAGATTCCTAATATATATGGCACTGATTGGACTCCATAGATGTGCACTTGAAGTTCTTACCTAATGTGACCAAAAATCATACAAAAGAAGAAAGAGAAAGGAATAATGAAAAACAAAAAAAGAACATGTGTTTATTGATCATTTATGTGCCAAACAAATGAAGTTTTTCTAAGCATGTCATTGGCTTAATGCAAACTAAGAGAATAAAATAGGCCAAAATTAATACTTTTTATATTCTGATCAAAGAAAAACCAACTTAGGTCTGCATGAACTACAAGCAAAAATGCTATGTAATTCTGAGGGAATTTGATTAAAAAGTATCATTCTGGCCCTAATTTATGTAATAAAAAATGAAAATAAAAAGAAAAAAGTGATAAAATGTAAATGAGAGGGTGAGGAAACATTAGTGAAGTGTAGAGTGAGGGCAACACAGCCATAGCATAGCTGCCAGTAACAAACATGTAACTACACAGTGTTAGCAAAGCAACATAAGAAGGCAGGGTTGATCTCAAGGAACATATCAGACTGTAATATTTTCAACAAACACTTCACAATCTTTATGATAACTAATCCTGCATCTCCGCTTTAGACTTTTAAAGATTGCTAGGTAATTGCCAACAGTATTGAAAAGTATCATCAAGTATATCAAGTATAGTGTTTAATATTAATTATTTGGGGGTAAATATTGCAGAAAAATGACTTACATTTCTTGTCACTCTTTTCACTCTGTAAAAACAGATGTAGAAACTCATGGTTATAACCTGACTGTGTCATTATTCTGTCTTTTTAATGCTGTACTGTTGAAACTTTTTACCTCATCGTCTCCGTCTTGTTCTGAGTCAGAATCCTACGGAGGAGAGTGACACAAGCACATCTGCAGTCACTGCAACAACTAATAATATACATTATTATACCAACAAAAAAATAAAAAATTCTATATTCAGACTGACCTTTGAGTATGCTGGGAGAGTGATGTTAAGGTTGCAGATAGCATTGTGGTTAAGACTTCGGTATGTTCGTGGTTCCTTGGTGAATGACAGGCGACCGCATGGCTCCTGTGCTGTGTCTCTGATCTGCTCATTAAAGTATAATAATTCACGAGTGCCATATGCGCTGTATTTTTTTTATTACTGAATCTTTGAAAAAGAAATTTAAAGATGTTGAGTGATTATAGTCTTACTTTAATAAAGAGTGCCAGCCTGTTCTCTTTGAAGGCAAAGAAACTGAACACATGGTGCTGTCCACTCTTGGTAAGAGGCACCAGGTTTCCAAAGCAGTCTGCATAGATGGGTTTTCCCTCCAGCACCTGCATGTCGATATCGCAGGCTTATTCATTTCAGTTCAATTCAGTTTTATTTATATAGAGTCTATTACAACACAAGTTGCCTCTAGGTGCTTATCAAGACTTGAACAATCCATTACAATCTACAACCCCACTTGCAAAAACAGTGGTACACTGTGTAAAGTGTGAATATAAACAAAATGCAGTGATTTGCAAATCTCGTAAACCCACTTCATTTTATTGGAGGAGACACTAGCACATGAGTGATGGGTACTGAAATGAATCAAACATACACTACCGGGCAAAAGTTTTAGAACACCCCAATTTCTCCTTTTTTTAAAAATGAAAAAAAAAAAAAAACATTAAAAAAAAGTTCAGTGTAAAGCTCAAAATGCTATAAAGGTAACTAGTGAACTTTCAGAGGTTACCGCCAAATTGAAAAATAATGTACATTTCAATGTCATACAAAAAAAAGCTGTTTTTAGGGAACAAAACAAAGCATCTTGCAAGTGCCACACATTTAAGAGTTTTCTCAAGAATATTTGATTTCCATTGTAGAACGATTCCCACGAGTGTGTTCAGCTGCTAAAGCTACCAAAGGTGGCTATGAGGGATTAAACTGCATAATTTTCAATAAAAAAGTGGAAAAATTGGGGTATTCTAAAACTTTTGACCAGTAGTGTACCATCAGTAAAAAAAACCCAAAAAATAAATAAATAAAAACAACAAAAATCGTAGAAATGGGGTCCGTAACCAACAAACAATAAACATGTGAAAAAGGTTATGAGCTCATGGAAGAAAGGATAAATCCTGTCTTTCAGTTCTTTGATCCAACAAGCACAAGGACAGCTCTGTATGCCAACCTGTCTTTCCCGATAGAACAGAAGCAACATTCTACCAGTTCATGGAAAATCTAATTCATGACTTTGATAGCAGCAACACATCTCAAAAACTTGGAACAGGGTGATGTTTATTAATGTCGCATCCCCTCTTCTTTTAACAGCTGCCTGTAAACATCTGGGAAGCTTAAAATGTATTAATTTCTAATTTATTTTTATTTTCCATATAGAGTCCCATCTTTGTTTTTTTATTTGGGGGTGGATTGTTAATAACTCTGCAATGAGGCAACAAAGTAACTTTGTGTTATTTGTTTTCTCTCAGAGAACATTTCCTCACACTGTTACTGATACTGCACCTCAACATCTCGGCTGCGAGCGACCTCAGTGAAGTTCTCTTGCTGCTCCAAGGTTTTGTCCATCTTGTCATCTGTCATGCAGAAGCAGCGCAGGCGAGCTTCGATGGGGTCCAGCGTCTTTGCAAAAATGACAAACTTCGCCATGTATGGAACACAGATAATTTCTCTGTAGAGCTGAGAGCCAAAGTTAACGGACTCCTGGATCTGCCTGCAGTCTATGAGCCAGAACCTGTGATTGGGAATTAAGCCGACAGGAATAATGTACCGAGTCGGACCTTAAGACAACAAGACACCTGTTTTCAGATTTAAAGAAGGTTTACCTTGCTGACACGTTTGTGGTGAAGGACACGCATTGGTTAACAAAGCTGAGCGGTGTGGAGCCAGTAATGTCCTCCCACTGGGCAGGAGTGGTTCCACCTGGAACACAGATGAATGGCTTGTAACCAACATCCAAAACAAAAAAAAAATCAGAATCAACTTTTTTTTTTTCATTTATATAATCAAATGAGGAATTTGTCTCTCAAGATTTAGTAAAAATTAAATAAATGAATAAAATAAAAGCTAGAGCATTCAAAACATAATATACACTATATACAAGACAGAACCGATATTTACAGACATGAGTATTTGGACAATATTCTGTGACGACTGAAGTTCAGCAGATCAGTGGTATCTTTGTGGTATTTTCAATAGGTTTTCAACACAGGAATGATTATAAAAATGAATTTTAGTAAATGGATAAAATAACAATCATAACACAGTTACATAAACAGTTATTACACTGGGAAAAATTTTAATGGACACAACCTAAGACAACTCGTTTTCATTTTCATATTTTTATTATCACACTTTGCTTCATGTTTACCCGTAATGCTGCAAAGCAAACGTAGAGAGGGGGTCTCCCCGCTGAACACTGCGCTTGGTCCATCACTGTTGGAGTTCTTGGGAATTGGGATCGTCATGGTGATTGGTTTGTGGAACTTCCTCCGCCTTGGCTCTAACGTGACAATTGGGCTGAAGGTGGCTTTGTTACCAAGAATCTTTTTCACCAAGTCCACATCGATGGGCTGAGCCTAGGACAAGGTACAGAGCGCATCATGACTGTCTGGAAGACATGATTCTTAATATTATATTGGTCTCCTACAACTACTGCTTCAGTGGTAAACTGATTTTGGCATTAAAAATACCTTCAGAAGCATAAAGTACAGGAACCTTTTCTAGAAATCAGTGTTTTACCACTCAGTTCTTTTGAGATTACAAATAACTTCAGGGGGTGACTTGGAGGTCTGAACATTGACATTTTAGTTGTGTCCCAGTCATCTCAATTTTAACCTTCACCACAAAATCAATGAATGTAATCTTTAAACAGTAATATTCGTTACAGTTTGTAAATAAAGAAAAATCAAACGGACAAAGCATAAGTCAAGAACTAGTAGATTGCCTTAAGAGCCAATAGGGAGGGGCAGCAAAAATCATGATATAAAGATCAGTGAAGCACTAAAATGTTAATTTTCCACTTATTTTACAACAGTTTTATTTGAATACACACGTCAAACTCAAGGTCTGCAGGCCAAATTTGGCCTTCCACTTTATTTTATCAGGACGTCATAAAGTGAAATAACTGAGGTGAGGAGAGCAGCCAGGAGAACGTTGAGCTGCTTTATGTCAGAACGTCATGATTTAGCGAACATTTGCAGATTTTAGAAGAACAAGTAGTTCATTTTTGTCAAATTTACTTTAAACACAAAATTGTGATTTTAGCACAAAAAGTTGAGCAGTTTTGCAACTTAGAATTTTATGTCAAAATATTGCAAAAATACAAAAAATGTAATTTCAAGTTAAAAACTTAAAAACAAAAAAGTCTTACAAGATTTGCAATTTTACACGAAAATTTACCTTTAAATAAAATGCAAACTTTTTTTTCAGTACAAAACTTTCAATTTTATGATAAGGATTGCAATTTTTGTGAAATGTGAGATTTTACGACAAACAAAAACAACACTTTTTTATGAAAAAAGTATTGGGAATAAATTTTTCAAAAAAATGTATTAATTTATTTTACCAAAAAAAGGTTTTCTTTTATTTGTAATTATACAAGGTAAAATTGTGATATTATAACAAAAGTGTCAGTATTGTTTGTTTTTTATGAGTCCAGGAACTAGCAGGTTGAGAAAGTAAAGGGTAATCGGCCCTTTAACAGTAACCATGGTGATGAAGACACCCCTGTTCAGATGGATGAATGAGAATGCCAACAACCATGATAGAACTTGTGAACTTCCTGGTTTAAACTGTCTGTGTAGGCAGCTGATACTCACTTATCCTTGTTGATAAATGTACTGTACCTGTAGCCCAACTCTGATCTTCTTAGTAAGGGCACCCTCAGGGAAGACAGCCTGGACTTGGGGAACAAGAGTGCTGCTGAGGACTCCGCCTTCTGGACCAATCAAATGACTGTCCTGCTTTATCCGTGACACCACAGCGAAGTACTGCGGGAAGTCTCTGGTGATGATGCGACATATTCTTTTCTTCTCGAGCTCTTCAGGAGAATCAAGTTCTGCGAGAATTAGAGATATGTTGTAAGTAAATTGAATCACTATTCCCTGCACGTCCTGCTTTAAAACATTTTCTTATCAAGAAGAGTCTCTACTCCGCTTTGTTGCTCCACTGAATCTTGAGTTATGGATATGCTTGATCATGTTGCGACTTAAAGGAGGCTGTTCCCTCTCTGACAACTGTTCATTCAACTGTCCAGACTGAAATTGTATTACTTCAGTGCGGTCCTAGATCAGATATATAAACATGGCCATGAGGCATGAATGAGAACGGACGTATGAGAATTCACGCAGGCTTTTGTCTGAATTCCCTCTGCTGAGTATTGTCTGACGGAGGACGCATTTCCCAGGAGGCCCACAGAACTCAGCATCACACCAGTTGCAGCAAAGATCGATCAGCAACTATGGAGGAAAGTGTCGATACTGTCTGTTTGTATCGGCCTTAATCAAATATCCACTTTAATATGATCCCACAAATATGATATTTTGTGTTGCTTCTAATACAAATCATATGCTGAAAGTAGGGTGTTATATTCATGTGAAAGCCTGATGTCAAACACTTCAGTCAAATCATATTTTTACCAATTCTGCATGAAAATCGGGCAATGTGTTTAAATGTAAAGCGACAGAATTGTGTAACTTCAAGAAGCATAGATTTTTTTTTCTCTTTTCCAAAATATGCCCCCTTTAAAGTTTCTGTGCAGATGTGGTATTACTATTCAACATGAAATTGAGAAATCATTACTTTTTTGTTTTATTTTTATATTTTATTTGCCATTCCAGTCCCTTACTTTCATCCATGCCGTTCAGTATTTGGTTCAGTTCTTCCTCTGTGAAGTCACAGTGGTGCTCTTTCCAGTTCTCTCCAGTTTCACTCCTTAAGATCACAAGCTCTCTCTCCGTGCCCCGCAAAGCAGCGAAATGGGGAATTTCTACAATCACGGGCCTGAAAGAGGGTCAGAAGATGAAGTCAGCCTCAAAATTGGACATATAAGTGAGCTGGCTTTGGATGTAAAGTCACAAAAAAATGTTGTTTTTGGATGACATATTCAGAACTACACACACAAAAATAATCATAATTTACATGCAAGTGCAACCAACAGAAAAATATGCTAACATGATGAAAACATCCATTCTATACCAGGAGAGGAGAATCCTGCTTTTTTTTTTTTTTTTTTTTTTTTAAAGAAAAACAAAAGTTCAGGGAGATTGAGGAAAGCAGCAACACACAATGAAAGGTCGGGAAGGTTTGATTAAAGCATCTTTTAAAAAATAAAAGAAAAATTTAAAAAAAGAAGAAGAAAACTAATGAACGAACGACAAAACGTTTTAAAAAATAGAATAATAATCAAAAAAAATTATGCATTCTAAGGTGGACAAATTGAGGTGGAGGTGGAGAAATTTATGGGTGGGCAAATGACCAAGGTTCCAGCCTGTTCAGGGTGATTTCGTCCCGTTCTCGTACCCGAGGAACTTGGTTCCTGGTGGACCCAGTTGCAGAATGCGACTGACCAGGCTCTCCCCCTCATTCAGAGGGGGCGGAGCTGTAGGAAGGTGGAGCTTACTGATCCGTACGCAGCACAGAGGAGGAGTGAAGAAGAAAGTATGAACACACAAACAGAGAAACAGTCTCAAACACACACACACACAATCAACCTGCATGCGAACACACTCGGCATCCACCCACCCCAGGAACTGAGCACCCGTGGGTCCGACTTCTATGATGCGGCCGGCCAGCCCTTCACCCTCCACCATAGGGGGCATAGAGGCCAAGCGGTGCCTCTTCACCAGCCTGCACGTCACCCTTGTAGGTGCAGAGCACTTTCTTGGTGGCACAATGATCCGCAGGCCGTTGTGGCGGCAACCGCGCATAGCTCCGCCTCTGGCATCTACCATGAAGCTGACCAGGAAGCTAAAGGACGTAGAAACCAGCAAAGGAAAATAGTGGTTGATTATTTCAAACAACAAATGATGCATATGTTTGATCTGTCTGTAAACGTCCATGTAGACAAAAAAAAAGCAAAAAAGCAAACTTTTAGGACACAAGTTGAGACATTAAGAACAAATATGACAACAAACAACAGGAAATAGATATAACGTATGTAAAAATGTCTTCAGAGTGGAAAACTGCATACCATCTATTGATTTAATTTATTTCAAGTGATCGTTCGTTGTTAAATTAATAAAACCCTGAGTGCTTTGCAGCCATTATATTATTTATTAATTGTACACATATAAAGAGCATGTTGGGGCTGAAATACCATGCAGACCTTCAAATTGCATGGCAGATAAATAATGTTATGAGATCATTTCTAAAACTTTAAGCCAAGTTATATGAAGTCATGCCTTCTAAAAAACATGCAGAAAAAGAGGATGGGAATGAGGAGGTCGTTAAATATTAACTGTTGCAGTCAGTAAAGGCACCAAGGAGAGGAAAAGGTAGCGAAAATAAAAAGTATCACCTGCTGTTGTCATGGTCTAGGCATGGAGAGGAACGGCTAAAAGCAGAATACGCCAACACACACAGACACACACAAATGCACAAATACACAACCAGAAACAAAAGAAGAGAATGCAAAAGAAGCGACAAGAGAGCAAACACAAAGAGAAAGAGAGAATAAGGAATGAGTAAAAGTGAGAAAACATCTGACCAGACACAAGAATACACAGCAGCAAAAGTAAAGAAGGGAAAACAGGAAACACAGATGTGAGAGACTGAAATAATATAAGAAAAAAAGGAAATCTGATTTGGAGGTGACTCGTTTACCCCTAAGTTTCAACAAAAGTCCCCAAGAGAAGGGGTGGATTTAAGTTCATCATGAATATTCTGGGAGCCCAAAGTTTGAGGTGAAGCAGTGATCAGCGCAAGTTATGTTCGACTCTTTTCACCTGCTATATGTATTATTTCATCTCCAAGTTTGCAGAGAGACTTCATGAACAACAGAATTAAACAGCTTCCAACATCATGCTTAAAAAGTACTTTCTACTTTAATTAAAAAAAAAAGTAATTGAAACCAAGTAGATCTGTTTAATTGATCATTAAAAATTAACCTCAAACTGCACTTTCGACTTGACAACAATTAGTGACCTCATTGGCTGTTTATAGAGTATTTGTTTAAAATCAGCTTTATCTACCCCTTTGGCATGTTGCACAATTGCATACACATTAAGTACAAAAAAGAAGAGATTTATACATAAGTGTAGCAGCAGCAAAATCTTCAACATTACTACAGGTTTAACAGACCTTTCGTGCTCCCGTTACATATCTAGTCAGGCTAAACATACAGTATGTTCCCTCACTTGAGCTGCTTCATAGTCTGATTTTACAAAATTAGAAAATTAAAAAGACTGCACATCAAGTGGAAAGAAAGTCCGTTCACTTCTGAATGTGACCAGTCATGGACTGGGACGGACCTTCATACTTACTGATTTAATGGGAAAACAGCTGCTGTGTCTGCAAGTGTGCAAAGTCTGGACACTGGACATAAAGAGCATGAATGTGTGCGAGAGTTTGCACGCGCACGTGTGTTGTTGTACCCAGAGTGCAGCAGACTGGAGGACAGCACAACATTATCGAGGTGTTCAGCGCCCCAGCTCAGGCGGTACGAGTCCTTGTCGTGTTCTCTAGACAGCGCTGACACCTGCAGACGAGCAATCATCAGGAAGCCAGGCGGAGACACCAACGTACTAAAGGGTTAATTAGATGAAGTGTGCGCTTTGTGCTCACCTGGTGGCTCGTCAGGAGGTCTTCAATTAGAACGCCCTCTCTCTGGTGGAAACTTTGGTGAATAGGAGTGTGCTGAGGCCTGTCGAAAAAAATTGCAAATGCTTGGATCATCTTACAGATGACTTCTTTTTTGCTATTAAATGTTTCAGATTGTCAGAAATCAAAAATTTAGCATCAGACAAAGAGAACCTAAATACATAAAAGCAGTTTTCAAATGATGATTTCATTTATTAAGGGAAAAAAAAGCTATCCAAACCAACCTGGTCCTGTGTCAAAAAGTAATAGTCCCTGCTTGTTAAAACATGAATTAACTGCGATTAAATGCTTTTTTTTGTAAAGCTGAGTTCAGTTTTACTTGACACACCCAGGCCTGATTACTGTCAAGCCTGAAGATTCAAGAAATCACTAAAATACAACCTGTCTGACAAAATGAAGTAGGCTAAAGGATTTGAAAAAGCAACACAGCATGTCCGATCTAAAGAAGCAGATAAGAAACAGTCATTGACGTCTATCAGTCTGGAAAGGGTCACAAAGTCATGGTTTTGGTACTCCAGCGGATTGGAGAAAACATGGGACAGTGGTGAACCTTCCCAGGAGTGGCTGGCTGACCAGAATTACTCCAAGAGCGCATACATTTATGAAGATAGATGTGCCATTTTTCTGTGTGTTTTGTTTGTGACCTGTCTAAGTTGTGGCTCATGTAGTTGAAACTGTCCAGATAATGTCCCGGCAGAGAGTCATCTCCCAGCTCCCGGAGGTCCTCCGCTCTCAGATACTCCCCTCCATCACCCGTCATCGTGTCCTCACCTGTGAAACAGACATTCAATCTACCGTACAAACATTCCAACAGCTCTTAGGAGCAATTACGGATGAACAAAAAGAAAGGGCAGTAAAATGGTGTTTTCTGCAAACTAGAAGTGGATCAGCAATCTCTGTTAAGATCATAACTACAATCACACTTTAAAAAAAAAAAATCCTCATGCAGTTAGTTTTTGCAGATTAGAGTCACTGAATTGTGACTCAAACCTGAAATTTGACTCTTCAGTTCAAATGGATCTTGAAAAGTTAAAACAACAAGATTAAAGTGCAAAACACACACAAGTCTTTGTTTCTTCCCCTTTTCTTTTTCCGTTGGAAAAGAAAACAAACATAACACTGCTCTAAAGCACAGCAAACATAGCAGTACCTTCCAGCTCCACAAACATCTCAGATAGTGGTTCATCTTCCACCCTCAGAGCTATGAGACATATCGTTTTAAGATCCACTCGTGTAAAACTGCATCATTTGTTGCAGAAAGTAAATCATAGCTAGATTTTTTTTTTTAATTTAATGTTTTAGTTGTTCTTTTTAAATGATTTTTCCTTCCTCTGTTTAAAGTAACTCACCTTCCTCATCAGACACATCAAGGATTTCAGTCATGGTTTCTGGAACGTTAAGTTTGTGTTTTTCTGTCACCGTCTGAAACAGAAAAAGCTTCATTAGATTCACCAAAATCTGGACAAAGCTTAATGGCTCTCAAATTCGGATTTTTAAAGATACTGCAACCCTTACCGTCGTTGTGGTGATGACCTCCTCGGTGATGACTTTCAGCGTATCCACCACAGAGATGTAACCCAGGCGTCTGGCAATCGATAAAGCGGTGTTTCCATTCTAACATTTGAGAGAGACTCCAGAATGTTAATATATTTAACAAGAGAACAGAGTAAATGTATCCACTGTTTTCTGCCTTACCACAGTAGTAGTGTTGGGCTTGGCCCCATGCTGCAACAAAACATTTATGATGTGTGTATTTCCTTGTTGTGCTGCCTGGTGAAGTGGAGTATAACCATTCTGCAAAAAAAAGAGGATTTTGGTTATTTACTGTAAAAGAAACTAACTATAAAAGTTGCTGCGAGTGTATGTCCTGCTCAAAGTTTAAACTCAGCTGAGTTTGAATGGTTAATATATAAGATTGGAATTGTACCTTTGTTTTGGCATTGACGCCGGCACCTTGCTGCAGCAGGAAGTTTACCATCTTGGCATTTCCGTAATGGCACGCCACGATCAGAGGAGTGTATCCAAGCTGGAGTATTTAGAAGGCCATGAAAAAAAACAAAAACAGATTATTTGTTTGTTTGGCTGCAGTGAGGAAGCAAGAGGGGGATGATTTTGACAATAAATGGTAAATGGCTTACACTAATATAGTGCTTTACAACTGTATTTCGACAGCGCCAAAGCACTTCACACTGTAGACATTCACCCACTCACACACCCACATTCACACATCGGTTGTCGGTGGAGCTGCCATACGACAGCGCTGGCCAGAACATTAAATGCATTAAAAAAAATCAATAAATCCAAGTAAGTGTAGGTATGTATTTCAATTGGATGTAAAACTTATATGCATATAAATTACATATAATTAACATAAAAAGGCTAATAAACTTAATGTGATGCATGTTTGTCAAATGTAAATGAAACAATTAAGAATGAGATTTATGTAATAATACCAATACATGCAAGATGTATGTATTTATCATTAATAAATCTAATCTGTTTTAAAAACTTGAGTATTCAGTATATTGAATGGTTCTTAAGTATGTGAAACAAATCAGATTTATCAATGATAAATACATAAATCTGTCTTTATGTATTCAAAACAAATTAGGTTTATTGGTTTTATTATGTTTACTATTGGTGTATAATAATAATTATTATTATTGTTATTATTATTATTATTATGTTAAATCTATGAAATTCAAATACATGGAAATTTTATATGCCATTGATAGACATGAATCTTAAAGTTAGGCCTAAATGTTTGTTTAGACACAAGTGATTGTCAGTGTGGTGTGTAAATTCATCCCTGAGAGTCTGAATCAGTACTTTTGTTTGCTGGTCCAAGTTGGCATCGTGTTTGGCGAGTACTTCTGCTGCATTGACCCTTTCTTCTTGGGCTGTGAGATGCAAAGGAGTCAGTCCACTCTGTAACACAAACAATGCAACTGTAATCACTATGGATGCCGACCAAAACTGGTTTCAAATGTTGACCGAAAAAAGTAAAAGAGTTCAAATCTGGAGTCGCTGTATGACCTTGGTGGCATTGTTGACGTGGGCTCCTTTACTCAGCAGCAGGCTGACCATCTCAGCGTGCCCCTCCTGGGCTGCCAGATGCAGGGGGCTGACTCCCTGCTTGGTCAGAACGTTGGTCTCTGCTCCATACTGCAGCAGCGCCAGAGCAATGTTTGTCTGATTCTTTTTGGCTGCGATGTGGAGAGGAGTGTAGCCATTCTGGAGAAAAGTAGAAGGTCGGTGTTAGAAATAATACAGTGATGAGCTGAAATCAATGAGTGGTAGTGGGAGCAGCAAACAAATAAAAACAACAAACATCATATCTAAACAATACTGTGAGAAAGGAAACAATTTTTTTATCTTTTCAAAATCCACTGACTAACCTTAGCAGTGACATGAGGGGATGCTCCTTTATCCAGCAGCAGCAGAGCCACCTCTTGGTTGTCATAATGAGCTGCTACATGTAGTGGAGTGAGGCCATTCTGAGAGAAGAAACATCCAAGTCCAATATGCATTTTTAATGAAACTACATTGCTATGTATTTTGTTGAATTATTTTCTGCTCAGCTTTTCTTTATAATGACATACATTTCAGACAAATGAACTTCAGCGTTTTGCTGATATTCAAGCCCAATTGAACTGTAATTGATGTTTTTATATGGTCTGCTTTGTATACAGCTAAACTAAAACTGCCGTATATGGCAATAGGCATATTCACAATTTAAATGATTCATTTTGGGAAATTATACCAATTTCCATCTGATTAACCTTTAGTGAAATATATGAAATATATGAAATTGTGGGTAACAACTGATGAACAGACAAATCTGGATTGATTTGAAAATTACATCAAGGTTACTTTCCATTTTATGAAAACATTGAACTTTTTTTTTTCTTAAGGTTCATATAAATTCTTAGTGTCTTAAAGATGCCTTTGAATTTAGGTTGAAATAAGACAAAGTATAGAAGCCCCCTTTTCAACAGCAGCTTTAGAGATCTATTTATAGCAGGGCGGAGTTAGCTCCACCGTCTTCAACCGGCTGCTAGTCACTATAACTTGGGAGGTTTATTTATTTTTGAAAATGTGAAAACAAGAACTAAAGTGGAATAAAAAGGTGTTTCAGTTCTCAGTGTGAAATTGTGGAATGAACTAAGTGATTGGTTGAAAGATGAGTTCTTTAAAAAAAGTTTAAAAAGAATCAAAGTGTAAAATTATCAATGATTATTGTGTAAATTGTGTGTAACCATGTAGAGATATGTGTTTATGTTTGTAAATGCATTTTAAAATGTTGTATGTGCTAAATTACTTGCGGTTTTTGTGGCATTAAGAGCCAGTTGTTTTGTTTTTCACTGGTTTTTCAGATTGTTTTTTTAAGTTGACCAAAATAAACAGCTATCTATCTATCTATCCATATCTCTTAGTAATAAGCTCTGATATCTGCTGGTGTATATCTTCATCTTACCTTGCCGGCATCGTCAGGAAGAGCTTTGCGCTGAAGGAGAAGTTTAGCTACATCAAGACTTCCATATTTTGCTGCTACATGTAATGGAGTGAATCCTTTCTGTTGAGTTTAAAGGTAGAAATATATTTTCAAATGTTTCTGTCATGCTTGGCTTTGCATTGATTTAAGTAGTGACAAGCTTCTGCCCGTAACTGCTCCGCTCACCTTGGTGGCCAGTGAGTGTGAGGCGCCGGCCTCCAGCAGCACAGCAGCAGTTTCAACTTGACCCTCTCTGGCTGAAATGTGGAGAGGAGTGTAGCCATTGGTGGTGGCAGCATCGGGGTGGGCCATGTGCTGCAGCAGCAGCTGAACAATATCTTTTTTCCCCAAACGGGACGCAATATGGAGGGGCGTCTGGTCCTCCTGTGGTTGAAGGGTAGAAATTAATGTGTTTCTAAAGTGGAATTGAGAAGGGAAAAAAAAAGACAAAAAGGAAACTGTGATGCTGACAGCTGACTCACCCTGGCCATGGCATCCACCAACGCTCCGTTTCTCAACAAACAGCGAACCACTTCCATTTGACCCGCCCGTGCTGCCATGTGGAGAGCTGTCTCCCCACGCTGAGATGCAAAAGATGTGACATTTAGGACCATTTCAACACTGACACACGGATATCTGCAGGTAACCTGCCAGTGATCAGGACAAACTGCCACTCACAATGTTGCGGACATCAGGAGAGGCTCCATTCTGCAGCAGAAGTAGAACAATGTTGAGGTGACCCATGAAAGCTGCTACGTGGATAGGAGTCAAGCCAGACTGGAACAAGAGAGAAAGAAAGATTTGTTAAAACCCAAAGCAATTTAAAAAAAAAAAAAAAGATACCTTAACATCCTTTTGAATTTCCCTTCGGGGATTAATAAAGTTCTATCTATCTGTCTGTCTGTCTGTCTGACTGTCTATCTATCCTGAATGCCATAAAACCAGCTTACCTCAGTGATAGCCTGAATGGAGGCGCCATAGTTAACCAGCAGCTCCATCACCTTCACTCGGTTCTTCTTACAAGCGATGTGGAGAGGAGTGAAGCCATTCTAGTAGAGAAAGAAAGACAAGAACTAACACAACAGTCCTTTTTTGTCACTTTATTTCATTTGACATTTAGATTTCATTGAGAGAAAACCCATCAGTCTTCATTTATGAGTCTGGAATAATGTCCACTGTTTTCCTCACTACTTCCTACCAGTGCTCTTGCATTGGGATTGGCCTTCTTGTCCAGGAGGAGCTTGGTGACTCTATAGTGGCCGCAGTGAGCTGCGACGTGCAGCGCTGTGAGGTAGTCGAGCGTAACGTCATCAACCGGAGCCTGGTGCTGCAGCAGGAGTTTCACACACTCGATGTGGTCCCCCTGGGCCGACATGTGCAGCGGGGACAGGCCATTCTGCATGAGAGATAGGAACAGTTTACATGCGTTCCCTGCAGCAGAATTAAAAACTATATATTTAGAGGTTTGACAAAGAGATAGCAGTGATGCAGACCTTCGTCCTGGCTAAGATGGGAGCTCCTTTTTCCAGCAGAATCTCCACCGCTGTGTCATGACCACTCCTCGCTGCACAATGCAGTGGCGTCAGACCATCCTGTGGGACAAAGAAAGATAAAACCACAGTAATATAAAACCCATGAATGGTGGCTGGTGCACATAATCAATGAGCCACAATAAGTTATCTGCAGATTTGCTGTTTTTTTTAATTGGGTCCGAAGTCTCACCCTTGTTTTTGCATCTATCTGAGCGCCTCGATCCATCAACAGAGCCACCATGTTGGTGTTGCCTCTCTTAGAAGCCACATGCAGAGGTGTTATCCCATTCTGGCAAGTCAGATATAGAAATACAGGTCAAATAACTTGGCTTCAAACACCTAAACATATTACATTCTGAGTAATGAAAGTCTGTGTTATGCTTTGTTGTTTTATTTTTGAGTGGTGGTTGTCATGATAGAAGGTGATAAAAATATTTAGCAACTGTTCTATTTTTCTTTTTCTATTGAATGGAAGACAGTGACAGAATATGGAAAACTCCATGAACGCTCCAGTCTCAGGAAGGAAATGCAGCAGAGGAAAATTAAGTTAACGTAGAAAGAGCCACACATGTCAAGTCGTAATAAAGTGAAGTGCGTTTGTTAGTTAAGAAGAAGGAATAAGTCTGTACCCTGGCTGTGAAGTCAACAGCAGCTCCTCTGTTCAGCAACAGGGTGGAGACGTTGACGTTACCATAGTGAGCAGCGATGTGCAGGGGGGTGAAACCGCTCTGTTTATGACATACAAGGACAGAGTGAAGAAGAGCAGCGTCAGAAGCAGAGGAGAGGAGGCGAAGCAGGGACAAAACAGCCTCAAAACAGCAAAAAAGAAAAAAGAAAAGATGTATCCATGGCAGATACGGGTATGACAACAGAGTCTACTGAAGCAGTGTAACGACAGGGAATTAAGCATGCTCAAAAAAAAACCCCAGAAAGACTTGAAAGAAGAAGCATAATAAATGAGCATAATCCCAAAATAGCGCATGCAATGTATAATGCATGCATAACCCTTGAAAAGCAGCTGCGTTTGCTAAAAAGCCAAAAAGAGAATCTAGACCCTGTGTTTTTGGAAAAAAAAAAAGAAAAAAGAAAGAAAGTTGAAATAAAAGCAGTAAAAATGAAAAACTAAACACAGAGCAACCACACGTTGGCCTGAAACTATCTGCTAGCACAGATGAATTAACGTGTATGGAAAGCAACAAATAGATTTATCTATAGCACACAACTATAGGACGGTTAACTCCTTACCTTCCCGTTCTGTTAGACATGGTGCAATTTAATCAAGAAACACAATTAACTTAAAGGTAAACAAACTGTTTCAGACAGGAAAAGTGAAAATGACAACGTGCGGAGAAAAAGACCTATGAAGAGTAACATGAATTGTAACAAAAAGACATTTTAAAGAATTATTATTCCCCTTTAAAAAACAGAAAAGTAACACAAGTAAACAAGTGTGATTAAATTCAACATTCTCGGGGAACTATAAATCCAACACAAAGGTTTTACTGTAAGCCATGCAGTTCATGAGCTCCATGCGTTTGTTATCTTGGTACATAAATATGACGTGCAGGATTTCCTTATTTCATAAAGGTTTAACCAGGTAGAGAAGAGTCAGGACAAAAGAGCTGAAAGACATGGTCACAAGTGATAAAACAGAATCGGATGAAGATATGATGAGTCTCTATACCTCAGTGGTTCTATTGACCATCATCTGGTTAGGATGCATAAGAAGAGAAAAGGGGGATACGGTGTAGGACTGTTATGGAAAGACCTCAGAACTATATTATAAAACACAGGCAAGGTCAAATAAAGAAATGGAAGTACAAAACATGGAATTTAAAGAGGGGCCTGGTCCACTGGTTTTATAATTCAAATCAAGTTCTCCTTTATAGTCACAGCCTCTCATCCTTTCCAGTTTCCATATATCTCTTGCGTCCCACTCCCACCTTCTCCCCTCCCTCACCTTAGACTGGACATCAGCATTGTGGTCATTCTGGAGCAGGAGCGCAGCAGACTTGGTGTCGTCCTTGCGGGCTGCAATGTGCAAGGCAGGCAGGCGAACCTTCCCCTTGGTGTCATGCTCCAAAAGCAAGGAGACGACCGAGTTGTGACCCTGCTGGAGAGCGATTGCAAGCGGGGTGAAGCCATCCTGGAGTAGCAGATTTAAAAAAATAATAAAAGAGAGAGAGGGAGAATGAATGAATGTGTGCTATGAAAGAGGGAACACACACACACAGATTTTCGATACAAACATACTTCTGTTGCAATGCTTTGGTTCCCTTCATTTTCCAGCAGGTATCGCACAACCTCCAAATGGTTCTCCTGGGCCGCCATGTACAGAGGAGTGAAGCCATTCTGCAGAAACAAAAGCACTCAGTTCATATGTTCATTTTACACAAGATGTCATCCTGCTCTTGGATAAATGCTACTCACTTTTTAATGGAACATATTTAACAAAACCTTTGGTTTATTCTCACCTGTGACTGAGAATTGACGTCTGCCCCTCTCGTCACCAGGAGTTTCACAACTTCCTTCTGCCCAGCCAATGAGGCAATGTGGAGGGCAGTGTTCCCCTTCTGCAAAGAACAGACAAGGAACATCAACCAAGTTGGTACCCTGTAAGTGTTTGAAAACCAGAATCAGTTAAAGAAGAGCAACAAAAAAAGTCTAATACGCATGTGTCAAACTCAAGGTCCGCAGGTCACATCCAGTCCACCACTTAATTTTATCTGAGTGCGTGCAAGGACAACATTTAAATGCTGCTGCCTGTTTGATTCAGTGCCGACATCAAAAAGTGGAATAGCTGACAAAAAGTCGTGATTTAGCAAACGTTTCCTCAAAAAGAAAGAAAGAAAAAACTCGTGATTTTGTAAAAATTAACCTTTTGACAACAAAGATTTGTGATTTTAGGACAAAAAGTTGAAATTTTACTAAATTTGGAATTTTACATTAAAATGTTGCAAAAAGTTGATATTTTCCAACAAAAAAGTTAAAAAGGTCACAATGTTGTGACATTTGTAATTGAATGATGAAAAAGTCTTGATGAAAGTAAAAGAAAAATCTTGATCTTGCAAAAGGTCTCTGGTGCCTGTCATGGTGGTAATCCCCGAACCCAGTGGTAGACGATGGAAGTAAGGGATGCTGTCAAGCTGAAGAAGGAGTCCTATCGAGCGTGGTTGGTTAGGGGGACTCCTGAGGCAGCTGACAGGTACCGACAGGCCAAGCAGACGGCAGCTCGAGCAGTCACAGAAGCGAAAACTTGGATCTGGGAAAAGTTTGGGGAGGCCATGGAGAAGGACTACCGGTCGGCCTCGAAGAAATTCTGGCAAACTGTCCAGTGCCTCAGGAGGGGGAAGCAGTGCTCTGCCAACACTGTTTACAGTGGAGGTGGGGAGCTGTTGACCTCGACTGGGG
>JBAMYA010000001.1:6675351-6704136 GCA_037176975.1 Arrhamphus sclerolepis | reverse complement strand
GTGTGATGCAGTAAAGGTTGTGATACATAAAGCAGATCTTCCACACAGGTCTGTAATTTTGTGTGTGTGTGTGTGTGGGGGGGGGGGGGGGTGTTAGGGTTACCATCTCTTATTTCATCAGGAATCATTATTACATTTCCATTACATTACTACTTCTACAACCAGTTTAGATTTGGGAAGCTAACTGATTAGATGTAGTTAGGTTGTGGATATAAAGCAGACTGCACTTCTATTTTCAACTGTCCTACTTAGTAATTGCGTCATCAGCATCTTAACCCGCCATAGCATGATTTTTTTTTTCCTCCATGAAGAATAAAAAATTCACACCACCATGTTTTCATGCTTGTGTGTCAGAAATTTTCTCCTTAGCAGAAATAGTTGACTCAAGGCAGAAAGTGCACCAAAACATGGAATTAAAAGAATACAAAACCCTACACGGAAATATTACTTTTATTTTAACAAGGGTCAATTAAATTAACAGATTACCATCATGGGAGAGTGGATTTTCTATTACATTTGACAACAAACTGATCTTTTGAATTGGATGCGTGGGGTCAACTAAAAAAGCATGCTAACTGCTCGTTGTTGCACTGAGGTAACATATGACAAATCACTATTTTTGTAAGGAAATGAAAATCAAATACAAAACTACATATTTATACACAATTGTCTAGTTGTCATTTTATTGGTTGGTGTGCTGCAAAGCTGTTTAAAGTTCATCGGAAGAGGGTGAAGGAGCTTCGATTACGTCTTGTCAAGTTCCTGGGGGGCTTTTATTTGGGTGGGAGTTCCTGATTTTATTCTCCCATGTATTTGTTTGTCTCTGTCTGCTTTCTTTGCCATGAGGCATGCTATTTTCAACAACCTAGTGAAACATTTTGATGCATTTTCCTGGGAGGAGCAAAAAAAAAAAAAAGAAAAAAAAAAGACGAGAATTAAATAATGATGCGGAAGGAAGCTTGGAGAAGGGGAGAGGAGGAAGACTGAACGGGCCGACAAGCAGAAAGACAGAGCACATTTACATGAAGGTGTTTGAGCTACGCTTCTGAGAAGTCTATTGATCATCAACCACACCCCACTACCTCACCCTCTTTCAGCTTCTCTCTAACTGGAAGCAGTGTAATAAAACCATAATCAATAATTAACATCTAAATGCCTCCCACGGCCACAGTCCAAAAACACCTGCCCTCCATGCCAAAAACAATGCAATATGTCAATATTCCAGATATCATTGCTCCTATGATACAACTGTGAACAGTTAAGACAGTTTATAGACTTTTAAAAAAAAAATCTCTTTATCATGAAGTTGTTTTATTTTTTTTAGTTTCTATTCTCTCATCACTTTCCTCTTTCTCCTAAACAGGAAAAGTGCAGCCAGCGTTGATGAACCGTGACTCATCAAAGGATTCTATCGCGACCCATGAAACATCCATCAAAGGAAGACGTGCCAGTGCAAAATGGTGTCAGATATAACTAGGACAGCCCAGCTAGTTATGAGGAACCATGACGACGGGAAAAAAAAGGATAGATGAACACGCTGATGGGCCATGTGAAATTTGAAGGGAGGAATGCAAACGCTTTTTTTTTCTTCACCACGGTATCACCATTACATGGTATGGAAACTCATATGGGGCCCCGATAACATCATATGACTGTTGCTTCCTGGTTGCATCAGGGCTTGGTATTTGGGGGGCTGAGGACCCAGACTAATATGGTCAACCATCGTGGGTAGGCTGCTGTGGTCTAGGAACACAAAAAGATCATAACAGCGGTGCTGAAAACATGATGGTTTTCTGTAACTGAATTATTGCTGAATGAATTGTTTCAGATCTCCAATATCTTTTAACCTTCATTAACAAAAAAAAAGGGTAGAAAATAATAATCAGTTGAAACTTCAGGCCAAGACATATTTCAAATTCCCATTTCTTCACTCAACTACTTCATTTGTCATCTCTCATCTCTTCCTGTTTTGAGCACAACCATGTTTACATACAGAAATATCTATTTTTCTGTATGCTGTTTTTTTTTTTTTTTTGCAATTCTCATACAGACTAAGTTTTATTTTGGTTTCTATTCATTTTTTTAATCTTCTCATTTATGACCCTCCCACACTTTTTATCTTTATTTTCTTTTTTTAACCTATATATTTGTAGGTTTTCTGTACATAACTGTGTGATGCACTATTTTTATGACCGTTTTTTTTTCCTGCATATTTTTTTGCATATATTTTCAAAATCCTACCATTTCCTGTCTGCTGCTGTAACAAGAAAATTTTTGCACAAGTGGGATACAAAAAGTCTTATCTAATCTTATCTTATCTTTGCACATATGACAGATGATGGTATAATATAAAGAGCGAAGTAGTGGAATGCAAATTATACCAAGCTATGCATTACCAAGCCAGGAAGTGATTTTAAATTCTTAATGGAATTTGATAAATATCAGTATTCACATGTGTCTACATAAGCATTGTCAATAAGACAAGTGCTTTAACGGCTCCAATAAATGGATGTGTGATACAATGTATGGGTGTCTTATGTATGGACTCTGCGGCCACAGATACCTCGCCTGGCCAAACATTTCTATTAGACATCATGCACAGCAAGGCTGCAGTCAAGTGTGGGTGTGTGGATGTAGTTGTTCTGAAGTAATGTAATGAAGGCCATGGCTCCATTAGTACTCCCTTCCTGCAGAGTCCCATCACACCACTCCCAGTGGAGAAAGAGAGGCAGACAAATAGACTGGCAGATTCACAAAGTCATAAGAGATGTTCACATGGAGGCGGAAAACAGGGAAATGAAAATGTCAAAGGCTGCAGAGTAACCTGACCTCCTGGCACACCGGGACTTTGGTGTGCGAACTGGCGGGAGGCAGAACTGGGCAGATCGGGTGCAGGCAGGGAGGGAGGGACGTATTTTGCAGGGAAATGGGAGATGGGTAAGGAACGGCAGCCGAAATGACAGGGAGAAAACTGGGGCAAAGTGTCAAAGCCCAGCGTGAAGGCAGTTCGAAGAAGTGAAGCACTGGAGGAGGAGAGATGACAGACTAGCTGATCAGAAAGTGTAGTGGAGGAAAAGAAGAATAAGCTCTTTTAAAAAAAAAGTTATTTCCTGCCATGTAAGCATGTCTAGACGGAAGCCTCCAGTTCAAGTCAGCAGGGCCACAATCCCGCTTCATAAAAAGTGGGTTACCATGTGCAGAAAGCTGCCATGTCATGGCACAGTCTAATTATTGTTCAGATAGACGAGAGAGCACACTGCAGAGAGAAATCATTCAACACCAGAGCAGCTTGCATAGGTCCGGTGTCACAGGACCAGGCCAGCGAGCAGATACCTGGACACAGAGCCACTTGGCTCAGATGAAGATCCACCACCATGGAGACACAGTATTTTTAGACCTGCAAGCAAAATCTTCCCATCACATGTCCCTTTGTCATTTTCTCTTTTTGTCTAATGTACTTAGAGTTGTTATTCCTTTAGCAGTCTCCCTTTAAACACGAAGAACCAATCAGTTCTGTACATTGTATAGAATTCTTAACTAATTTGGGTTTTGAATCTGCAACATTTTTGTTTGCAGTGAATCTCCTCAAGCTGTGGCCCCAGTGTGCTGCGAAAATGTTGCTTAATTACCACTTAATTGTCACTTAATTGTCAGAAAATAAACCATGAATTAACATCTACTTAACCATTAGTCAGCATCTCAAATCTACTCCATCTTCTGGTGGGTGTAAGTCTTTTGAAATCAGTGTAACAATTTTGCATTTCCCCCTTGTGAGATAAAGCAAAGAGATGTGAAAGATGACAGAAATAAATATGAGGAAGCTGAATTAAATCAAATCTAATGATATCATCAACAAAGTTAGGAAAAGTGATTCAGCATCCACCACAAGATCTGTGACATTTGGATGTTGTTTTAAACACAAAGCCTCTTGATTAAACAGCATACTGCACTATAAACATATAATAAATAACATAGGTTGATAGAGCCAGTAAACTCTGCAGCTCTCTTTGTCCCTTCAAAAGAAGCAACACAACAGCAAGGCTGAGCACTAAAGCCTGTTATTTCCAATGACTTGCACTGTGCTCGCTACATGTGTCTTGCTGTCGTTCATTCAGAAAAAAAAAAAAAAAAGAGTCCATATTCTGCTGTGGCTTCAGTTCGAATCACGTAAAAGGCCGACAAAGCTTTCCAACCTCTTCATCGCTGGGGTTTTGATGCACACACATTAACCGCAGCAGAAAACATGTTTTCCAAAAAGGAAAAACCCTTCTGAAAAAAAGAAAAAAACTACACACCACTTTTACAAAGTAGCAGCTTGCTGCTGAAATAAAATCTACCGTCTAGCTTCTTTAATGTTAAATCTTTATCTTGGGTTGATGTAGAGAACCACTGTTTATCCAGCACTCATTAAAATCTGCTGATTTGGACAAAAAATGACCACTTTTTAAATTTCAGCCTCAGGAAGTAACAAAAGTGAAAACCTTGCCGGTTTAAACAGCAAACAAAGATGAAGGTACATATGTTAAAGGTTAATTAATAACCTGATTATCTTTTTTGTCCACATGAAATCATGACAGTAAAATAGCATCACTAAATCAGCTGAAAAATGCCAGTTTTGATTTTTGATTGCATCCAAATAGCTGATCTCAAAAGCCCCACCCAGCAATAAGAACCTAAAGTGTGTCTTAGTGTGTGTGTGGCACCAGAGTCCATTACTGAAATCACATTAGCCTCAGAGAGTGCACTGAGACAGGAAACAACCCTCTACCCACCGATTACCAATACACACATTAGAGAAGAGCACACTTTCAATTTTCTTGTGTTGTTGTTTTGTTTTTTCCTAAAAATTCCCTTTTGTATTTTCCTTTTAAGCTCCTCACTGGGATGGGAAGTTACTTGAGCATACTTGCTGATGTGATGATGCTGCTGTGTACACATGTGGTCCAAAAACTTACAGCAACAGCAGACCAGCCAGTGAAGTGAGCTCACACGTGTGTTTTAGGACGATAAGTTTGAATAAACTAAGATGATAATGCTCAAAAGAGAAGGGTAATTTAATTGCCAATATAACATGATTTGTCTCATCTGCACGTTAAGTTGTAGGTGTATCTCCCAGACCCCTGCCATGGTAACCAGAAGAGCCAGTCCAGATGTGGTTGTGTTCATTCTGGCGGCCTTCAGTCTTTTTCACAAGAGCAGGTTTCAAGTATATCAGAACAGAGGGGATATCCTCCGTAGAGGGGATTCAGCTAATTTATAGAAGGAAACTGAGATTATCTGTCAGATTAGTGACACTGATGTGACAGCGGCAACGCCTTTGACTGCCCTGCCTGAAGTGCGGAGCATCAGCGGTTCCAGCCGCTCGTTTTGCGCGGCTGGCTGGCCCGCTTAGTGCGGAGAGAGGAGGCTGCGGACAGACACCCACCTGCCGTATGCGGCTCTGCAGCGGTGGTGGAGGTCCACCCTCAGGGGACGTGTTGCTGGACGAGGCCGTTTTCAAGTCACGGTCGGAGCCGCCGCCCCTGGAGCGACTTTCTTCGAAGCTGCTTGACATCCTGTCTCTGGCTGGAGAGCGGCACGGTCAGTGGGGGGGTCTTCTTCTTCTTCTTTTAAATGATAATAATTAGCAGGTGCGAAGTGGATTTCTCAGACTCCGCAGGGCTCGGCAGAGCCCGGCATCTTCCTGCGTCAGGACCGACAGACTGGGATGAGGCGATGAGAAGAGGGCCGGCTAACACAGCTTTTCCAGACTGTAGGGCCAGAAAAATGAGCGCTCTCCCCGTTCAGGGATGCTCCTGGTGTGCAGCTGGAGCCTGTTTGTGTATATATGCGTATGCACACGTGAACGCGCCTCCTTTGGATGCGCTTCCCCGAAACTCCGCAGGATCCGTGATGCTTTCAAGGACAATCGGACATCTTCTGTACGCACATTGTTTGTGATGACCGATCCCGGGGGGAAAAACGAAACTGCTCACATTGCATATGAAATTGGAAAAGAAATTACATAAAAACAACATAACATCAGTTATATCTTCATTTACCCCACTCGTATAGATAAGCTGCGGCTGAGCAAAGCAGAAAATGAATGACCAAACTGTCCCAATGGTCATTGAATGCACCAACGAACAGTGAGCCCCCTGTTTTGATTCCTGGAGCCTCTGCAGCAGTAGCCGCTTCAATTTAGATACATAGAACAATTCAGATTGAGCTATGCTCAACAATGCTCTATAATTAGCCTACATAGCAGCTGTAAGGCTGTTAAACACATACGATGACAGCCCAGACATAATTTAAAGTTACTGTGAGCTGTCCTCTGCCCCCACATTGACATGGGTTTCCTCAATAAGTCATCAGTCTAATTGGGGTTGACAAGACAAAATCAATATCATCCTCTTAGAAGCATGGGAGAAAACAAAACAAAACAAAACCAAGACTTAGGTAGAGGAGGAAGACACAGGGAATGAGATATAAGAAATCAGATTCAATTGGCAAATGTTGCTGTTGGAGCAGTTAAAAAATTTGTCTGAGGTAGAAGTCTTGGATTGGTTATGATTATGCGTATTGTAATGATCACTTTCTCTACGCTGAATTTCTTTTTTTCATTTTTGAAGAGGTGAAAGCTTGGCCAATCAATATTAGTTATTCATAATGTTCAGAGGTGCAGCCTTAAAGGAGTAAATTAGGATTTATTGATTGATTGATTTTTTTTTCTTTACTCAGTTGAATTAGAACTAACTGGATTATGATTTGGATAATGAATCGGAATGATATGGATTACGCATGACTAACAGTCAAATTGATTTAACTGGATTGTATTTGTCGATGTAAACTCAGAATGCTTTCTGCATAAAGTGCCTTGAGAGGACCCTGTTGTGAATTGGTGTTATACAAATAAAGTGAACTATATTGAATGAAACCTATTTGAACCTTTTATAAAAAGTTTCCCCCCCTCGCCCAAAAAAAAGAAACTCCTATTTTCAACCACATCTTTACTTCTGACTGTTCATATCAAAGGTGGAATCAAACCACTCCTCCTGTTCCACAAGTAGTATAGTTGACTCCCCCTATATGGAGCACATTTATCAGTAGTCACATTAAAGCTTAATATCCTGTATACGGCACTATGTAGAAGTTTTAGGCACCCTTCATTTTGTTATTTTGTCCAAGCTCTAATACCACCTATATTTTCAAGTCTATTTAGGATAAAAACAAAAATGACATAAATTTCTCTTTCTTAAACCTAAATACAGTGGAATCCTCACAACAGCATGTGATAGTGACCTTAAAAACTTAAAACTGCTTTCCGAGTTAAATCAGACCAACTACAGACTTCTAGTAGTGATTTCATTGTGAATCCTTTGTTTCATTTTGCATACATGTCGTCTCGAGGTCGATCAATGCCACTTATTAAAAACTGACCAAGTGATTGTCTACCTCAGATTATTTTCTGTGCTTGTCTTCAGAGACTGAAAAGAAAACACTGACATCATAAATCATAAAGCAACAAGACTAAGGATGCCTGAGATTTCAGCAGGTTTGTACATTCTGGCTAAATGCAGTACAATCTCGATGACACACACACACACACCACACGTAATACTGCCCCCGTGTCTCCACTGACTGGATTCACAAAGTCCCACCCCAGACTACTGTCCTCAGTTAGTAGCAAACACAAAAATATTGTTGGCCTACTTACTTAAAAAAAAATAATGTGCATCAAACACAATCTAGATATGAACACGTTAGATGAAAGATGCAGTGGGATCAAGATAGACGCTAAACATCAAATATGTAAAATGTTTTTTTAAAAATGCTTTATTAGACAGTTTTTACAAATAACATATGACTGAACTGGTTCTCATCAGTGACAGCAGCACCAAAAACACTAAAAACACAACAAACAGTGGACAAGGACATGAGGAAGGAAAGCTTAATACAACTGAGACTTCTGGATGTTTTTTTTTCTTATTTTCTTTTTTTTAATGCGCAGATAGTTGGTCTAGGTTGCCATGGCTACGGCTGGAGAGATGGGCCTCCAAAATTTCACCAAACAAATTCCTTTTCAGCAAGCTGTAGGCCATGGGTAGAAGTTGCTTGATAACTTTGTGGAAGTACTGGAGGAGAGAAGACAGCCAACATCATAAATGTGCATCTTGAACACCAATCTCACTTTTTCATTGCTTAAATTAGTTGATCCCAACAATCTGACCCTGAAATTCAGTGTACCAACTTAAATGGCAACTCAAGATTTTTCCTAGATAAACGGAAAAAAGGAAGATCACAACAAAAGTGTTGTTTTTTTTTTGTTTTTTTAAAAAGAGCATAATTTCAAAGCTAATGTCAAGTCTGAGCAAAACAAGTTCTGCTGACCCGTTACTGAACAACTTTAAAAACTCACGTGTGATCCATAACAGAAGAGATCTATTCCTAGCTCGTAGCCCATCCCATAGTCACACTCGTCATTGGCAAACTGAACAAATGTGATAATCTCCTGGACCGGTCCAAAAGCTTTGACTCGCTCTTCATCGTTCCGCGCCTCTGCAATTGCCTTACAGATCTTCTTGAGGCCGGCTGCGAGAGAATAAGAAAAACCACATGACCAACAGATGAGAGAAGTTGCTAAAGCTTTAAAAACTAAAAGTTTAAATTTGAACTCACCATCCGTCTCTGGTAGTTCTCTGTATCCGACATCATTCTTGTCTACGGGTACAACAATGCCAGCACCGTGAAACGTCTTGGTGACCACCTACAGTGTAGTAAGATGTTTCTTTTAGCCAACATTAACTCAGTGGGAAAGTTTTGTCTAACTGCTGATTTTATACACAGTAGAGAAACTAAAGTTATACCTATTAAAAGAAACTCGATGTACTACATTTGCATAAGGAAGCCTGATCTAATTTAAGCAATAAAATACAAATATGTGCACTAGTGAATGGACTGTTAGACTGAAAAAAGTTTTTTTTTTTTTTTTTAAATGGATGCTGGTAACAAAGAATACAAGATTGAATTAAACAGAACTCCTTTGAGGATAAGCTGTACGACCTCCATAAGTTGCAGACTAATGTTGGTGTAATGTAATTTAATGTAATGTATTTGACCTTCTTGTCCCTCTGCTTCATGTCTTTGGTCTTCTGTTCTAAAGGAAATCCAAACATTTTGGCTTTGTCTCTCAGCTTTGCTTCCAAGTCTTCCCAAGCATCAAGCTCTGCTTTTTTACCACTCCTCTCTTTCCTCTTCCTCAGCAAAAACAAGCTGCAGAAGAAAAGATCACAGAGACCAGCGGATAATACAAAAACATAAACAAAAGTCAAGATAAAGTAGTTCAAATGCTAGGAAAAATATTAACATTAAGGAGGCAACAGTCACGTTGTATAAAATGTAATTTAACATATAGAACATATTTGGTTTTAACATAACGTGAGGCACATTTATTGCTTTCAACTTTTTACAAATTAAATCCACAGTTGTGTCAGCTCTACCCCATTATATTATGTTTTGTTGAATAAAATTACAAACCACCACAATCTGTTTTCCTGACAATGCAATTTCAATTCTCTACATGAGGCAGATGAACCTCATAATACCTACAGAAATCAATATATTGTGAATATACAAAGATAAACACTTACTAGACAGCGGCAAATAAGTTATCCCCCATCTGTGTTATCGTGCAGCCTTTTTTAGCTTCATTTTCCCCAACAAATGCAGGAAGAGAGTCAGGAGTATCTCTACGAGATTTGGGGGGAAACATTATTTTAGTGCAAATTAAACATAGATACCCACGGTCATTTAGATTTAGTAATCAGTTTCCATCTTATTGGGTTCTCAATATCTGGACTATACTCAACTGGTCAACTGTTAAAAAAGCTGCAGGACTGTCATGAAAGCAGTTCTATACCTGTAGTAGCCCATGTGATGCTGGCTGTCCTCACTCCCCTGAAGTAAAGTCTGAAACTCTGGGGGGTCATAAAAATACCTCCAGTGAAGATGGAAGTTAGGCTGAGGGTTTTTAGAGTTTCTGTGAGCTCCAGCAAGAATGTCAAAAGGACCAACCAGCTGCAATTCCAGCGTGTCCTTCAGGGCACCTATACAGGTTTGGATCGACAAAGTCCACATAAAAACACAGACATGGGCTAGCTATTCCTGGGTTTGATCCTCATTTTTAAATATGAGTCACATTTACCCAATATTCAACATATTCATGAAAAAAATGCCTCTAAACAGAATAGCAAACAGAACATAGGCCTGTTAATCCTTAAAAAGGAGTCTCTCAGAGGGAATGTCCTTATCATACACCTGAACCAGCTCAGCTACCTCCTCTCAGTGTAGAGAAGCTGCTGCAGCAGCAGCATTTACTGTGTGAGCCTGCCTTTGATGACTTCACAAAGCACAGGCCCACAGTTTAAAGGCTGAGCTGAAGACTCTTGTAGTATCTGATAAATCTTTATGATTTGTAGCCATCTGAATGATCCCTATTAATAGCACACAGAGGTGCTGTTAGCAGCATCTTTGACTCCCAATGAATTGCAGAACTTACAATTAATAGAACATCCACTGACAATGAAAATGCAATTATACATTAAAAGCTGAAAATATAAAGTCATCCAACACAAACCACCAAGTCTCCTGAATTGCAGCACTGTTATATTCAACTGTTTTGTCAAAAGAAAATGTCAAAGAAAATTATTTATTGAGAGTAGCTCATCTGTATGGACTTTCCACAGGCTAAGGAGGGTTAAAACAAAAAAGAAAAACAACAACAAAAGGAACAAACAAACAAAACAAAAAAAGAGAGAAGATGGACACATCATGTTTTCTCAAAGCCTACACCATAAAAATCTGATTAAATTTTAGTGGGAAGTTTTTATCAACAGAATACCACGGGGGTTGTCGGGACAAAGCTCTTTGCAGAAATCCCAGAAATGGTACAGATCTTCTGGCATCTGAAAACCGTACAGCTGCACCATCTCATCACGTTGCTTTGAAGAGACTCCTGACAAAGGCGTGACTTTGGATTCATCTGTTCGGGCTTTCTTCACGCCACCATTGGT
Organism: Arrhamphus sclerolepis; assembly: GCA_037176975.1. Taxonomy (NCBI): domain Eukaryota; kingdom Metazoa; phylum Chordata; class Actinopteri; order Beloniformes; family Hemiramphidae; genus Arrhamphus; species Arrhamphus sclerolepis. Next base: position 6,693,085 of record JBAMYA010000001.1, on the reverse strand, counting down.
TGAGCCCAACTCCTGGAAAAAAGAAAAGTACATTTGTGTTATGCCTCAAATGCCCAATTTGTTTAGTATATAATTGAAATAATGTCATTCATGACTGAAGCTGTGCTGTATATTCAATTTTATTCCTTAATTATGATCAGTATTCTCAAAATTTGACCCTCATCCCCAGAACATCAAGGATGAATGAAGATGCAAAAACACCTAAGAAGTTCGCTAATTTGAAAACAAAACAAAACACAAAAACAACCAACACATCTACAAATTGGGAAACTATTTCAAAGTTATGCTGCTCAAACAGTACATAATAATATCAAAAATTCCAGGATACTGTGTGCAAGGAACAAGGCCAAAATTCAGTAAGGGATGCTCATGATCTTTAGCCCCTCAAGTAGCATGGAGATAAAAACAGACACAATTCTGTGGTGGAAATCACTGCATAAACTCTGGAACACTTCCAGAAATCACTGTCAAAGAACACAGACCACTGTGCCGTCCACAAATGGTTAAAGTGTCTATCATACAAAAGACACAGCCACATGTGAATATGATCCAGGAACATCACTGTCTTCTCTGGGTCAAAGTCCAGTTAAAATTTAAAATGCAAACACAGTGGGCACTGAACCCACCTGACTTCCATTCTCCTTGATGCAAGTCTGAACACTGAAGTCTACTGAAAATCTACACACACAAGCCAATGTCTGCTTTCTGAGTCACACCAGCCACTGGAACACAAATTCTCCATCATAATTTTACACTATTGTGCTAAAAATATCCAGATAAAGGAAAAAGAGAATAAACACAAGCACATCAAGACTACACTTCAAACCTGTGGACACTTAAACTGGGCCGTTGTCAAGTCAGCTAAGAAATCTGGTAAAGAAAAAAAAAAGATATAATAATAATTGGTACAAATATGCTGTCATTCAATAAGTGGCAGGAATTTCAGAAACTCATACTGGCAGGTCTACTTCAAACAACTAATTTCTGCCGCTTGTGTCCGTGATCTCATCGACCAGTAAATGAGAGAATCTTGTTCAAACTAAACAGCAGCTCAACAAATGCTTGACACAACACAAGAGAACCAGCTCATTTTACTATTTTGAGGACAATATGTGCACATTTGAAAGAGAGAAGACAGCTGATTCAAAAGAGGATTAAAATAAGCCATCTACATCAAATCTGAAAAGGAACAACATTAACATCGAGGAAGAGGCTGCAGATTTCACCTACGTCTATGGTGCACCCTTGAAACTCCTACCCAGACTGTTTCACAACCGTTCACACCTTGATTCATGTGTCCAGAAGCAGGTAGAAGACTTACAGTAGATAAAAGACTAATGACCCAAAGAAGTGATGGGAAAGGTTATTGGTTTCTATATGACTTCACAGCTTGTAAACCAAAAAACAGCACACCAGCCAGCTCCAGCTGACAAAACTTTCTGAATGAAAGTCTTCAAGAACAAAGAAAAAGAAGAATCTGCAACATTCTTCATCCCAACGTTACTGGAACTGAGGATGTGCTATTATTAATACTACAAAGTACAAGACACAACTTCCATAAATATAAATTAGAGACATCGGTTTGACCATTGTATTTACTAAATATGCCGGTGTTTATTGTAGTATAGTCTGCACTAGGCAAAGGGCTGCTATACCTTTTACAACTAATCTCGTGTGAAGCCTTAGATATCCAGTGTTAGATGTAAAAGGATAATTTAATGACCCTATTTGTTAAAAAAAGAAAAAAGAAAAAAACAAAACAACAAACAAACAATGTACACGTCAATTAGTACACTAACGAGAAGTTAATGCTGACTTAAGGAGCCTTGCCTTGCTACCAAAAATATTCTACAAAGGCCCACGAATCAGGGCTATTGATCTGAAACACCGTTAAAACACCAGAAGTGTCTCTGAACAGCTGGTTTGCAGCAGCAGCAGTAGCAGTAGCTGTGCTGCTGCTTCAATTGTACCGCTGCTGCCATGTTGTCGTCCAACCCTCTCAGCATTACCATGTACGCTTCAAAAACGTCCAATAGCCCGGAAAAAAGACCACTTCCGGGCCTGCTTAAACCAACTCTTCAAAGCAAAGCTGTGTAAATAAGCATAAGCCGTTAGAAAGAAGAACATTACCTGGACAGATTTAGGTTTTCTTTTCGCGCGCCCTGTCATCTTGCTCTCGTCTCTCCGTCCTTCTTCTACAGGTTAAGAAGGGCCGCAGCTGCTCCACACTGCAGCGCACTAGTGACCCCCAGAGGACAGGAAGGGTCAGTGCACTTACCAGTCGCTGTCGAACTTTTATTTCCTTAATACATTTGTGATTTTTCTTCTTCTGTATTTTCAAATTAAATATGTTTACAACTCAGAATTTAAAAGAACAGTGATTTTCAAAACATATTGGTTTAATGTTCCTTCTATATATTTGTGTCATGCAGTTATGAAAATATTCAATTCAATTCAAAATGCTCAATTGATCCCCAACATGGAAATTCAAATATTGCAGTAGTTGTCATGATTTATGATTTATATGAGGCAATAATTCAGTCAGTGTCTTATCTGCAATGACAGATCCACCTTTCTTTGTCATAAATAAGTGAATGGTTAATCGGATGGTCATACACCCAAAAAATAAAATAAAATAAAAGGCACATGCTTGATTAACAAAACAAACTTTCATAACAGGCTTGTTTCAATAAATCTAAACACAAGAATGCAAACCTAAACTCAATACAGCTTAACCTCAATACATTTATTCTATGCCAGCATATTTCATTTTAGCCAAACAAACGAGTGCCTTAGTTAATTTTATTTATTCACTTATTTGCTGTAGAATGATGTAAAATGAACAAGCAGGATGTCAAAATTCTAAGTAGGGTTGAACTAATCAGCGTTGAACAATTTGGTCTACTACCTTAGAATTTTTCACAGCGATGCAATCCTACACAATTTATATAAACTAAGCACCAAAAGTAAGGAAATTTGTTTGTTAGATTATTTCTTTGTTGTAACAAGACCTCTTCTTAATAAAATTTATACTGTTTGAAAGCCTGTTTATTTCCCTTTTAAATGGTGCCACATTTGTAAGAAACATGCAGGACACACGTTCTCCACACCTAGAGTCCAAGTGCCATCATGCCTTCAAACGCTCCGCACCTTAGCAGAAAGGACTTGGTAAATCTTCCACCAGTGCAACCTGCTTACTCAGCTCTGCTGCTCATCCCACGAATGTATGGTCCTTACAAATGTGGCAACACATGCACAGACAGGGAAATGCACAGACTTTTCAAATGTATAAGATTTCTTACCAAAAAGCAGTGTTACAACAAAGAAATAATCTACCAATCATACCTCAAAACTGAAGAATGAGTTATAAGCAAAATGTTTGGCTACAGAGAGAATAATATTATGGTTCCTTGCTATTTCTCATTTAAAAAAATAACATGTCTGATCTCAGTACAAATCTAAGAACAACAAATCTGAAGAAATATTCACAAAATGATTGTACTATATTGATAGCATGATGTAAGGTTTTTTTTGCATATTTAAATATGCATATACATTAAAGAGGCTCATTGTGCATTTGCAAATGTATAAATCTCAGTAAAGCAGTTGTTACAAAAAAAGAAAAAGAAAAGAAAAGGAAAAACAGGCCTTCAGATGGACTGCAGACCAGAAAGTATCAGATTAATTTGGCAGACATTCACAGCTTCAGCGCCAATGACACATATCAATCACTTGAGATTACACCAAATATATTGCACACTGACATCTAACCTTTTCCAATAAATACCTGCTGCATCACATACACGCGTACTACTCGTGGGCTCTAGGGTCAGTTATCAGTTCTGATGTGTCCAAGAAAACACGGACAGCAACAGATTGCTTTCTAAGAGTTCTTTGTGCTTCAAAAACCCCATGTCTTCATCTTCTGTCTAGTCCTCTGGCTGCGTCTCTTCATTTTCTTCATCATTCGCTTCATCTGTTTCCAGAATTACACTGCTGCTGTTGTCGTCGTTGCTTTCCTCCTCTGCGTCCTCAGCAAGCTCCAGCCAGTTTTCTTTATTCTTCATGCAAGCCATCATCAATGGAGAGCAGGTGTCAAATAAAGTTGACACAGCCTGTGGATGATGGAGACAGTGAGTGGAGGGTTAAAACGGGTTCAGCTGGTCAGAAATATGAATAACAGAACATTCCAGACAAATACAAAAACAGTGCAAGCAGCTATTGTACCGTGTTCAAACATTCACACATCAATAGCAATAACTCACCTTGTAGAGTGGATAGCAGATCTCATTGATGTATTCAACTTGCATGTAGGGCAGACGCTTGCTGTTTTCTCTGTTCATTATGTCCTGAGGAAAAGAAAAATGTACATTGGCTGTTAGAGGAACATTTGAAGAACATGAATCCATTTCCTCTGAAATGGAAAAATATATATAGCTGAACATGACAATTCCTTCCAGATGAGTTCAGAGATGTTACAAAATTGCTGACTGCTTTCCTTCAACAGCAAAGAGTCACATTAATGAAAGTGCTCATAGTGAAATTTTGTCAGCTGTGATCATATTTGTCCTGACTGCTGCTGTCTCACTCATGTCACTGGGTCATACTGATCTATCTCTCTCTTTTTTTTTTTTTAACCTTTTTTCAATTATTATCTATGAAGCAGGAAAATAATTAGTTTGAATGACGGGCTCTGCCTCCCTCAGTGATACTTTCTCATTAGCTACTTGCATCTTTATTCATGTGCACATCTTTTAATTTCATTCGACAACAATACAGGCCAGTGCTGTCTATTGTAAGGTATAAATTGTACCAAAATAAAAGGGTGCAGGTTAAACTTACAATAGGTTTGATTTTGAACTCTTCTCTCTCTTTGTCCCCTTGAGCAAAGAACTCCATGGCAACCAGGTTGGCAATCTGTTGGGAGGAAGAGCGAGGTTAAGGTTGACATTAACTCAAAGTGACTGATACATGGAGTGTTTGTTGATATTAAAGCATTTTTATGAGACCCACCCTTTGTTGTTCAGGCCAAGGCTTCGCGATAGCAGAGAGATCACTAGCTGTCATCAGCATCGATCTGCCAGATGAATCATTAACTTAAAAGTCAACCTGAGAAGTCTGCCCTATCAAAAGCATCATTACAATATGACTTCATTCTAATCAATTTGGCTCTCACCTCAGCAGATCTCTTTGTTTCTCACTCTTCCAGTTCACTCTGCTTTTCTCAGCAAGAGAAAAGAAATCCTTTCTTCTCCTTATAAAGGAAAAAAAAGGGTGTGAGGGTTAGAACAAGGCTGGAAGAAGGCTTAGCTACAGCTGCTTTGACATTTAAGGTTTGAACTCACTGCATGTAGACGTTCAGGTCCGTGGCAAGAATGGCCCTTTTGATCATGTGCAGCAGAATTTTGTGGTCCTCCGGTGAAAGACTGCTGAGAATCTGACTCCCCTGCCAGAACACGAGACCACCACTGAGTGACCACCAAGGACAGTCAGATATAAAACTTCATCTTTATTCATTTCTGTATGAATGTATTTGGGTATGTGTGTGTGCATGTGTGTGTATATATATAAGAAATGTTGGGAAGTTTTGTCAAATACAAATACAAATACAGCTGTAATTTGTTAACTTGTTTGAAATATAAATGAAAAAGGATTTTCAGTGTCTTTACTGACCAGCTTTATTTAATCTAGAAAACATAAGCAATCTAAAATTTGACATATGACAGAAACTTGAAATAAGAGGCATGTTTACCATTTCATCCAATTCCATTTTTAATTATTCAGGAATTGCTCAGTCTTTTATGGATGCTCCTTTTATACACAAACCTGACAATTAATCTGCTGTTTATAACCTTTTATGTCCATATTTGCGTCTTTCCCATCTAATCCTGCAGACTTGTGAGAGGGCTCTGTTGCCATTCTTACTGAATAAAAGATTTCAGTTCCTCAGCAGGCAAATTCAATGATGCATCATTCATTATTAGCAGGAGACGGATCTGGACTGCAGTCAGGCCACTCAGGAACATCCACTCTGTGTCTGCAAGGGATGCAGAATGAGATCTAACACTGTCCTCTATGTGACAGTCATCAGTGAACACTGATGCAACCTCGTAGCATGAAAATTATTAATTTTCGGGCTTCCCCCTCAGACAACTGTTTCAGTTTCTGTGATTTTGTGCACACAGTTATTTTTTGCGGGAAATAGGAACATTTCCACGCACATATTCGTGAATGAGGCCCAATGTTTTTTTTTTCTAAGATACTCCTGACACCATGTGGCAAATCTTTTCACAATATTACGTACTATAGATGTTGAAAGAGCTAAATTCGTTGTTTTAACTGAAAAGTGGTGCACAAAGTGGTTAGCCTTGTTACATTATTGCTGGGAACAATTAAGGCTAGGGATATACTTGCCATTTGATTCTGCGTTCGCGTACACAAGCAGCTGCATTGTGAACGTTGCTTACGTACTACACAGGAAGTGCGTGTAATACCAGAGGCAACCAGTTGGGAGCAGAATACAAGTTGGAAATACAACCATACAAGCAGCAGAAGTTGATATTTTGTTTTTGTTGCGGTCACAGTCAGATAAAACAACCACAGTGTAATTTTTTTAAGATGTTATGAACCATGAAACCAGTGTCGTTGAGATGGGGGTTTGTTTCTCTCGTGCTATTGATGTGTAACATGGACTAGAAACACTGACAACATTTGGCAGTTAACTTGGGGTCAACAACTGCTCTGACCTACTCTAGCACCACTAATGTTAGAGTGAATATTGCAGCTCGTGTACACGTCGCCTCTTTTTTGGACTACGTGTATAACCGTCATGTCAAATGAATGCAGGGTATGAGTGTCAGCCATGATACGTTTGCGTAATTAACAAGTATATTCCGAGACTAACTCCTGGATCCAACCAGACATGTACGCATTGCATCGTTGGTCTGCCCACAATAACCGTTTCTGAGGTGAAATGGTTCTCAATGATTGCTGTTGTTGGTTTCCTTAGATTATAATGTTCCCTGAAAGATTCAAGTAAACATGCAGTAAGCTGCTGATTTAAAGGCGTAGTGACAAGGTAATACTCATATTCCACTTCAAAAACTGTAGCTATTTCTCTCCATGATTTGTTCTCTGCCATTATCCAGGGATGGATTATTATTATCATTATTTTTTTATTAATCAACCCAACATTTGTCCCATGTGTCATGCTGACATAAAATTTCAAATTTGCTGTTGTTTTCTAAATCTAATGAAGTTGATCAATGAAGACTCTTCGTACTTGAGTCTGTATCACCTTACAGTTAATGTTTGTTGCATTAGAAATGAGACTCATATAAGTTGACATAACAGTTGTTTTAAAAAAAAAAGAAAAGAAAGAAAGAGAGACTGGTCCAAAGCAATGAAACGGTTAGGGAGACCAGGTCTTACAGTATTATTGAGAATGAACAGGCACAGGTTATAGTGGTGGTTCTCAAGGGAAGAGTGTCCGTACAACTGAGCTAAAGGCTGTTGAGACCTGGGAGAAAAAAACAAAACAAAAAACATATGACCTAATATGAACCAATGTTCAACTAGTACTGGCAACTGATCATCAATAAAACTTCAATATAAGGCAAACAATCTAGAGTATATACTATATAGTATATAGCTATGTGTTTGTGAACATTAATACTGAGAGCTAAACTACAAACGAGTCAGCAACACTTTTTAGTTTTAGTGTAAAAAGGAACATATGATAATAGAGCAGAAGAATGGTAACATTTACCTTTCTATGTAGGAGTTACTGACTCCTCTGTGGTCAATGTCATGGTTCAGGGTGGCTATCATCAATGCTAAGATCTCCAAGCGGGAAAAAATTTTCTGAGACACATAGACAGGGTTACAGTTATTCTCTGAAACCACAAGTTTATATTCACAATAAAAAGAATTTTTTTTTTCTGTTTTACGTCAGTTACAATTAATAAAATCTTTTCTTTTTTGCTAAATTCCAGAATAATGAGTGAGGGTTTCAACAGTCATATGCTTACATATACTAAGATAACTGTACCTTTAAGTTATTTGCTTCTGATCTTCTTAATTACATCTAACTAAAACATTCATTGTACAAGTGACTTCCCATCTTATAAAAATACAATAAATGCAAAGTCACAATTATTTAGGGATGTCGCGCTGGAATGACAGTGACATGAATGGGAATGGAATGAGTGAATGACAGACATCTCCTCAACAGATATTTTGACTGGTCTGTGATACCCAGAGATGGTAGATGTAACGTTATCACGTGGTATTATCTTAGAAAGCTATTTGAGTTTAAAAAAAAATTCACCTGAGGCCCACAGCACCACTGACCTGCAGTTGATCTGTGGCCATGAGCATGGCAAACATGCTTTGAGCAGTGCTCAGCGCATGGCTCCAGTTGTGATAGGGTACATTGCTCCTGTAACCACGTCTCACAGTTAAGACCCACTGACATAGATTCTAGAGGGAGAAAACGCAGATAACAGCACAAGAGTTGACACATATTATTTAGGAATCAGTTCATCAACAGTGAATCTTTTACTTGGAAAATTCAGCATGTAAAAATGAACAATTCAGATCCCTGGAGTCTTTACAGAACGATGTCTGGAAGTCTGTGTGTAGCTTCAGGCTTCAGATGTATAATAGTGTTTTATTTCATGCTGATCATAATTAGGTAACATCTTAGTTGATCAACGATGCTACCAAAATCCAGTTACTATCAGGCCAGTCACCTTGTAATCAATGTTAAAATCCTGCACCAAATTCAGGTCCAGGAACATCCTAACAGTGGCCTGGGTGGTCAGAACTTCTGGCATGCCAAAATCAGAGAAGTGGAAGTCTAGAATATTCAGTGATTCTGCAGAGGGAATTGTGGCCTCCTGAAAAAAAGAACAGACCAGAAAAGTAAAAGCTATTTCAGATTTAAATTTTCAAATGTGGAGCACTTATAAAAGAAAACACTTTCTTTTTTTAAACTCTTCCACCACAGCAGAATTTATCCAGATTTAACACATGAAAGATTAACTTTAGACACTCAGAGGCAGAGTTAAGAACCGATCAAAAGCTTTAAAGCATTAGTTGTATGTTAATCTGTTAATTTGTCCTAAATGGACAAAATCCAGGGCAACTCATGCTGTGATAAAAACAGGAAAAGAAGAAGAGCAGAGCAGTATGGAAAGTGAAAAAGTAAAAATGTGGAATATGGAGAACAAAAAGTGTAAGGAAAGAATGTGAAAGGGTATGTACTCATTATTTGTAAACTACAATTTTTATCTACTATTATTACTATTTGCATACAGTTTAAGACACTGAAATAGCTTTTTTCTATTTCAGTGTCTTAAACAAGAGCTATAATAAGACTACACTCAACATTTTCAAGAGTTCAGTGGAAAACTGTGTTCTTTTAGACGTAGGCCCTATTTGTCCAAGAAATCAACCCAACTTGAAATCATCCACAAAGACCAAAAATGGAGAAAGAACCTCACTGGAATAAGAAAAATGTGTCAATCATCATCATTTTTGTACATAATGATTGTACAGGACCCTTTGCTTGTAATCACTAAGTACATTGTGTGCAATTTGTTCAGAGACGCTGTTGTTAAAGACAACTCTGAACTGTCTTGTTCATAATACAATTTCATATGTGTGTTTAAGACCTTTCAGCTGTGGCTTTAGATTGTGAGCCAACCCTTGGAACCGCCCCAAGGTGTGGAGAGCTTGTGAAACAGTCAGTTTTGCACATGAACAGATAGCATGAAGCCCAGCAGGATGGATTCTCTTGTCTTTGTGTTTTCATAAATGTCACAAGTGTGTGGCTGTGTTCAAATGTAAGGTCTAAATGTTAAAATGGGTCAAAGTACATGTTTGAAGATGATTGATTACTGAGTGGGAACTCAGTATCTGACAAAAGTATAGATAAGATTTCCTCTGCATCATAAGCATTTCTAGTTGTGCCCACAATCCAGGTGTGCCACACTTTCTAGTTTTTACAAGCTACAGGTCGCTGAAATTGTGTGTAGTTGTGTTAAAAGTGGATGGAAAATATTTAGTTGGTACCATGCACCTCTAAGACTGCCATATTTGCCCGACTCAGTTTCGCTGCCAATCAAACAGAAGAATAAGTCCTACACCGAAGCAAGACATTTAAGCCCAGACTGAAAAACACTACTTTAATTTTACCTGCAGTGCCTGAATTTCCTGCTCTGCTGCAGTGATGTGGTACGCAAGAACCTGAGTGATAGAATCAGACACACATTTATACAATATTTAAAGTTTTAGATATTATTCTAATACGTTTACCAGCCTCTGTAACTTCTAATATGAGCATTAGCAGCTGGAGTTAAGATAGTTTTCGTACCTCTTGTGTGACTTCTATACTGGCCCTGCGAGCCTCAGTGATCCGGACGGCCTGAGTGTACTGTAAAGCCAAGCCGCAGTACACCGCCAGGTCTTCCAGGAGACGCTCGTCATATCGATTAAAGGCCTCCAAATCATCTGACTCTCGGCTCCGTTTGTTCATCAGCTGACACACAGCTAAATGATACAAAAAGAAACAGACAGGTGTGGGGTGTGAGAAAAAATTTTGGCCAGAAATGATGGGATGGGCCCTGGACAGGTCACCAGTCCATCACAATGCAGAGACAGAAAGTGTATTATATATTGCAGTTTGCTAGTGCCAAAAGAAGCTCCCAGGATATTGTAACTGAAGCAGCTAAGATTAAATAACTAAACTCTAACTACTGTAATCACTCAATCCCAAAAGGTCTTTGTTAGAATCCAAATATCCAGACAAATCTCACAGAAAACTGAAATAAAAAACAACTTTGTATGTGTGTGTTAGGTACCACAATGTTTACTACAATGTTTAGTAATGTAACTTTGAATTTCAGTGCATGTGTATTTTGCTTATTAGTTGGGATTTGTTAGTTAATAATACAGGAAGATAGATAAATATACATACACACATATATATGAGCGTGTACTTATATTTCATCATATTGTCTGTTTCAACAATGCTTATGATGTTTTCCTAGAAAGAAAAACAAAAAAGAAAAGAGGCCCGTTTAGGCTAAAGACAGCATTTATCTGTATACTAAGTGTTAATGATTAAGATGCATCAATAAACAATAATTAGTGGTAAAATTGAATATATAATTATGAATGTGACTGATAATTAGAAAAATATAAGAATCTAGTTTAGTTCTGTAATGAGTATGCACCCATACATTGATGAAATTACAATGATGTTTGTAATGATGCACTATTATGGGACGCTTGAATATAACTGAACATATGATCTGAATATTAGTAAGTTTTAATGACATTTGCAAAATCTATGAAATACTTGTTTTTGTAGTTGTTTGTGTACACAATAAAAAATGTCTTTGGAGATGAATTACTAGATTCATTTTTGTGACTTTTTACATTTTGATGTGAGGCTTGGTTAAATTACATAGAAGTCTTGTTTTTGATAAACTACTTGTGGGCACAGCTATTGTCTGAAACCATGAAAAAATAAAAATAAAAATTAATACAAATAATGCAGAAGCTGCAATCTAACTGCTGTTTTCTACTGAAGTCTTGAGCTTACATTTGTCCATGACTAAACACTGTAAAATAATGTTTGCTACATATTGTGTAGTCTGTTTAAACTTTCCACACCCATCACACTAGACAAGGCAGCTTATTTGTATAGCACATTTCACACATCATAGGAGATAAAAAAAAAAACATATATTAACTTAAACTTACAGAAAACAACAGTAAAAGTTAGTATAGAGTTACACTGCAGTATTAAATTAAATATTATAAATTATAGATTTAAATGGTTTAAATTAAGTCCATATGTTTGGAGTTCAAAAGCTGAAAGCTGTTTTTCCATATTTGATTCTAATTCTGGGGACACAGTATAGACCGGCCCAGATGGTTGCTATGGTAACAGCAAGTATGTGATGTATTTTGGCCCTAAACCATTCAGTGCTTTACAAACTTTTAGGCAGCTAACCATTTTCAATAGCTCCAAAAAGTCCTGTTTCAAAAAATCAGAATGCCGCTTCACAAAACCATTTGATCCAGTATGCACAACAATGGTGGTCACAGATGCATTTTCAGCTACAACATGCATAATTTTCTTGTTTATGCCAAGACACCATGTCCTTGGAAAAACAGAGTACCCTGGTGTTTATGCTGCACATTCCTTTCACATCTCTTACAGCAGAGTCACCTACAATCAGAGTATGAGGCCCAGTATGAGGCATTTTACTTTACTATAGTAGTTTTGAGTGTACCAAAAAGTAAATGGCTTATCACAGAAATGAGACAGCCTAATGTCGAAATGGAACAAACATTAAAATGATCGAGACAACTAGTGTCAGGAACCCTGCAACTTCCATTTCCACCAGAATGTAAGATCCAGAAGTTCCACAAGTGCCGTGCCAACAGTTTTCAGGGTTCTCAGAAAACCAACCTAAGATAAGCTTCTTATTTCTCCTGCTGAAAGAAGTCCTACAGGTGTGAACCACGCTAATATTATCCTTTGTTTCCTGTGATGGCTAAGTTGCGCTGAGAGCAAAGAGGCAATGTTTCTTTCCATGAAAGTAAAATTCTGTATCTTATGTGCTGCTGTGTTTATTTTTAGAGCAGATTGGAACACTGAATGCTAAGAGTTTGTGACGTGAAACCATGACGACAGCTAACAGATGGGTAGTAAATTCAAAAAGGGAACCTACCAATGACATCTTCAGATCTCTCATTCCTAACAGGGCAGCAGATGATACTCCTTACTGAGTCCACAGGACTCTTTGCCATATTAAGTGTTTCCATAGTCATCAAAGTTCGACAGGCATATGATGAATCTAGATCACTGATGTCGTACTCCCTGAAAAATTAGAGACTTTTCTTGGTATAACAAAACAGGAAACCCAAAACGGAAGACACAAATCACCAATAAGGACCTTTAAATAGTGCCGTAAATACCTTCTGTAGATCTGGCAAGATGATCCAAGCTCCTCACACTCCAGGTGTATCACACTTGAGAATGAAATCTGTATTAAGGCCACCAGGAGGACAGAAAATAATGTTACACACAAACAAACAAGCCAAAAAAAATGAATCAAACAAGCGAGTGGATCACGCACCTCGGTATCCATAACTGATATTTGATCACTGGGGATAAAGATGGTGCAGTACTGAGCATGTGTGAAGGGCATGATGGTAGCGGCCATCTTACTCAGCAGAGCCTCAAAGGAATGGTGCTGCCTTGATAAAACCTGAGCCATCTCAATCAAAGCCTGGCAGACGAATGAGCAGACACACAGATATCCGTAAATAGATTACACAGACATATGCGTCTTTACAGAAACAAACAGATGCTATAATGCTCTGTTGATGGGGTTACCTGGCTGCGTTTAGCTTCTTGTCTTGAGCTCTCATACAGCTGAATATTATCCAAGACCATCCCTAGCACATCCATATGATTGGAAAGCACCTGGCAAAGAAAGAGCAGTCAAATTCAATTTAGATATATTGCTGAAAGTCAGCTTTGACATATATATGTGTTTCGGTAATAGAGCCGTGGACTCGAGTCATGTGGCTTGGACTCGAGGTGTTGGTTTAATGACTTTAGACTTGACAAAATGTAAAAACACTACAACTCAAGTCAGACTTTTACACCAGTGATTTGTGACTTCACTTGGACTTGAACCTGCTGACTTGAAAATAAAATGTGTTATTTAAAAGGTGTGTATGAATCAATTAACTTTTTTCACGACTTAAACGCAGACCATCTCTATCTCTCTGTCTGTTTTGTCCATATGTCAACACAGCCAATCAAAATAAGTAGTTACAAGAAAAAAAACATTCAAAACATGCAGGTCAAGGATCATAGACAGAGTTGGAACAACTTCCAACTTTGTTCAACACTTAAAGTTGCACAAAGAACGGTAGCTGGTATTCTTGTGCTATGCTGTCTATCATCAACATTTAACATATAATTGCACTATTGTTAAAAGGCCTTGAGACTTGACTGTCTCAATTTGTGACTTGACTGGAGACTTGAGGACAAAGGACTTGAGACTTACAAAACAATGACTCAGTCCCACCTCTTATATATAAAATGACATGACATGACATGACATAAAATGACATATAAAATGCAACTAGTAAGAACAGGAGAAAAAACTTCACACCACTACAAGTGGAAAATGTGCTTCAGTCACTGCGCTGCATTAAACAAATTTTGCAAGTGAATACTTAAACTTCCCAATAAACAATCTGATAAACTATTATATTTCTATTGTTTCTGATTCTGTCAAGAGGAGATAAAAAACAAAACACAATTTCACCTTGTCTTCATCAGTTTGTGAAAGGATTACATTATATCCAAAGAAGCAGACACATCAGTAATTAGGTCAAAAACATGACCATAGAAAAAGAAAAGTAATTTTTAGTGTTTGAAGATAATATTGCAAGCTTTCTTTAATAATTTCTACATGAGAGGGTTATCAATGCTGTAGTAATTCTTATGACATGAAAAGCCAAACGTCCCATTTCTCACCTTTTCATCCAAGCTAGAGAAAGCAGAAAAGGACCCATCACAACCATTTCCTTTGTTTATCATCACCACAACACCAATCACCTGTCCGCAGAAAAAAGACATTTTTTTTTCTTTCTATCTGATCCAGTATCAGTGTCATTGGCCATTACTGATACAATTCACTTATCATATATTGAAATGATACCAAGACAAAGGAACAAAATGTAATATGTATAATTATATCATTATATTACATATATCAAGTTTTAATTATGTTAATAATGATTGTTGCACTTTCAGTTTAGCTTCAAAACCTTTAAGTTGTTGCTGTTGCAATAGACTACCTTCAGGGTTGTTTAAACATGAGGGTTGGAGGAAGTTTTTTTTTCACATTTTCAAAAATATTCAAATTAAGAGATCTTACAGTTTTTGCTGAAATTTGCTATACATTTGAATAAAACACACACAACACAAAAAATGTGTGAATATTACCTCTCCCCTGTGGTTCTTGATGGGAACACTTAAAACGGTCCTAATCTTTAATTGGTGGTTGTTGTCCATGTTGAACCTGGGGTCCTACAGAAAAAAGGGAAAAATGATGACCATTTGCTTCAGCAGCACAAAGGAACTTTTCTTTTGAACTCAATGGGTTAAAAGCAAAAGACAACTGGGTCAGGAGTCCAAAGCTCCTTTGGTTTTTTTTTTGTTTTTTGTGCTGCTTTAAACACAGTAGACATGTGCATTGAACTACTGTGTGTTTCAGTCCTTTATGTAATTTGGCAGTGCCTCGCACACTCTGATGCTGATCAGGATTACCTGTTGTCCAGCTCTCCCAGGAATTGGCTCTCATCCCTGGTCACATTGGTGGCGCAGACAAGGAGGGCAGGAGAGGGCACTAACTGTAAGCCTTTTATCTAGATGTGCCACCTTCCCTCATTGTGCAGGTGTTGGCATGCATGGGTGTGCACCTGCACACACTGCTCTTTAGCAGAGCCTATCACCATCTCAGAAGCTAATCAGAGGTTTATCAGTAGAAGACATCTAACAGGATTAAACGAAGGTGCTCACATGGGATTCCCTGACACGCTCTGACATACCATGAAACAACCATGTTTTCATTTAAAACAAGCGTACAGGGAGTGGGTGACTGAACAGTGATCATTCCTAAAATCCCTATTTCCTTCCATTGAGTAAACCTCTTAGTCATGCTTTGAAATATGTTGTTTGTTCAATAAGGAGTGATTAGGCCTACTACAAAGGGCACCCATGACAACCACAAGAAGATTTACCTCAGATGCATCCCTCAGGTTCATTGGTGAACCTGTAGCCAGTGCACATTCCATGACACCCTTCAGCAGCTCCTGATGTGCGTGGCTGTACAGGCTGCCCTCAGTCAAGCACCCAAGTGCTTTTAAGGCTATCACCTCTTCTAGGTTGCTCCGCCCACCAGAGTCTTTTCTCACAAGTGCAAGTGAACATCCTTCAGCTGTAAGCAGCTCCCCAGCATGGTCGACAACGCCCTGGCAAAGCTCTGCTACAGAGCCCATCCATCTTAGGCCTCCTCCCAACAGTCCCATCATCCATGAACAGCCCTCACCACGGCCACAGGCTGCTGTCTTTGCTGCAACTGGTGGCAGAACCTGTGTAGCATAGGACAAGTCGGGGGAGCAAGGGCAAATGGGCGACAGTGGTCGACGGGGGGACAAACATAACCGAGGGGAACGGGGTGAACGGGGGGAGCAAGGGGAGTGACACATTTGATCCATCCACTCAGGGGTGCTGAGATTTGGAGGAAGTGGTTTAAGCCTGTCTCTTGAAGATGAGAACTCCAACTGTGAGCTGCTCATTGGAAGAGAAGTTCTGCGAGATGGAGACATCATGAGCAGGCTGGTGTGGTCTGAGCTGCTCCTGGGAAACCTGGGCAACAGCTGTGGGATCTCTGTCGGGGTACCACTCACCCTGAAATCACAGTAAACAAAGCCATAACAAATTATACAGCTCACTTACTGGGAAAGCAAAGATTAAAGAAGAGCCTTCATTTTGCAAAAATGGTAAATGGCTTACACTTACTCAGTGCTTTCCAGCTGTACTCCAATAGCCCCACAGTGCTTTACATTGTAGACATTTAGCAACTCACACATATTCACACACTGCTTTTTGGCAGAGCTGCCATACAACGGCGCTGGCCAGACAACCGGGAGCAACTGGCTGAGCAAAGGCTGAAACTATTTCCTGAGGGCTTCATGAAATGACATGATTTGCTTAAAATACCACAAATACAATACAAAAGCTCCCTTGCCAACCATGCTGATGGAGCTCTATTTATAGCAGATGATTTTAGGGGTTGGAGACGCTCAATTTTACTCTGTTCACTTATTCTAAGAGGTATTCCTCTTTGGAAAATGCTGTTGCAAGTTTGCTCTACCCATTTCAGGAGTATAGCAAATTCAGCACGATTTGAGATTGGCAATTTATAAACTGAATTAGGCTTGTTCCACTTACCTTTGAAGTTCGAACTGTAAGTCTGAGCTTGACAGTATTTCAGTTATAAAGTCCGAAAAAGATGGATGCTCAGAGAAGGATCACATTAAACTGTTCAATAACACATACACACCACAAACCCTTGCAAACAATGGAGTAGTTGTCACTGCTAACCACTATTAACAATAGTAATTCATAGCAATGCTTCACATCATTTATCACATAAAAACATCACACTAATAAAAAATAAAGAGTACTATGCCCATGTCTAACCTTATGTTAATGAAATTCGACTGAACTGATACAAACAGCAAAAACAGCTTAGTGTTGCTTTGTTGATGAAAGTAGTGCCATCTTGGATTTGGAGGCCAGAGTAAATGAGATTTCTTCAACTTTCAAAGTAGGAATTCCCACCTTGCTGGATGCTGGTTTCCATGGAAATTTACAACCAGAAGTCATTTTCTTTTTTAAAGAAAAAAAATGCATTAACTTATTTTTTACTTAATAATTCCATTCTTAAAAACTTACAATAGTGTTTTTGGCAAACAACTGTCCAATTTCTCTTTGTCTTAAAGCAGAAGTGATCCAGAGGATTTCATGATTATTATTATTATTATTATTATAAATAATAATAATAATAATAATAATAATAATAATAATAATAATAATAATAATAATAATAATAATAATAATAATAAT
>JBAMYA010000001.1:6616913-6668377 GCA_037176975.1 Arrhamphus sclerolepis | reverse complement strand
CACATATAAATATATAATTCCTATTTTAAAATAAATGTATATACCATAACCATATATCTGTTTCTCTTATTTCATGAAATCAAACATTTTGTGATGTAGGCCTTAAACAGTCAGAGGAGCTCTACATCCTGCAGTAATTTTTATCAACAAACTTTCTTGCAGTTTCAAGCAAATCAGTGACATTCACCAATAAACATTTAATCCTCATTCACCAAATTTTCCCAGAAAATTAAGTTTCACATCCGTGACATGTCGCATCGATTTGGAATTCAGATAATCAAACCACCTTTAAATTCATCTAAACTAAAGTGTTTTTGTGTGCATTATTGCTATAGTTTCATTGATTGACAGTCGGGAAAAGTTAATTCATATTTGATAGACTGATATAGAGTTCTACGCTCCCACTGACTTACACACACGTGGAGGCCTAGTTATACGTACTAAGTACACATGCAGATGAACGGGCTAGTTAGCAGATCAGTGGAACGTGAACGTGAGAAAGCCTTTGTGTGATCATGTGGAAGTGTTTGAGAGAAGGGGAGACCCTATCTTTATGGTGGCATAGATCCGTTAGAACACTGGTCATAGAGGGAAACAGCTTGTTTTTCCTAACTTTTACAAGCTTGCCAAGAGATATCTTAATATTCCAGAAACTTCTGTACCATGTGAACGAGCCCCACAAATCCTCTTCCCAGCTTCACCATCATTTTGTACAAATATTGTCATGACAGTTCCCAATTGTGCAAGAATTTCCCCTATTTTTCCCCAACATTGTTGTATTTTGTAAATACATATTTGTATTTCTGTTGATCTTGCAAAACTATGTGCCTGTTCCATACAGTATTTCATGACGCCACAATCACATTGGAATACAAGTACATTATTAGACATATCGTGAAAAGGAAAAGCAGTCCAAAGATTTCATGATGATGCACGTAGAACCTTTGTTGTTAACCCTTAGATGCACCTTCAAAAAAGTTACATTAATGTTCCATCAACACAAAAATATGCCCATAACACAAACAAGCTATAAAAATGGTAATAGAAAAACCTTTTACCAAGAAGGTTTTTCATTATTTAAACCAGCATCAATGAAATTTTAAAATCTTAACCCTTGTGATGCATCTCCATAGTCTAAAAACACAATAAATGTTTTTCTATTAACTTTATTTATTTCCAGTATACTGAAATAGCATTAGTGACATATTTTTGTGCTCAGAAGAATCTATTCAAATTGTTATTTTTATCCACCTGTCATATATGGTTAAAATGATATAATCAAGAAGTAAATCCCTCAGAACACAAACTTAAAGCCCTAGCCCTCAAATGAAGAGGGAAAATTAGAAGATGCATTTTTTATTCTTTTAATTAGAGCAGAATTAAAAAAAAAAATAGTGATTTGAATGGATAACTATGAGGACAGAAGTGTATCAAAGGGTCAATAATGCTAACATTTCAGTTCATGTTGTTTACAAAAGGCTAAAAATGAAAACTGTTGAGAATGAAAAATGAAAAGAACTGAGAACACTCAAAAAATGCTTCCATATATCATCAATAATATGCTGCGAAAACAAATGAAATATGTTAGAAAGAAAAAAAAACAATGACACAAAATGTGCTTGGGTGCATCAAAGGGTTAAACATACATAACAGTGCCTTATTCTTTATTACACCTTGTCCTTTATTCCATCCATCCATCCATCCATCCATCCATCTTCTTCCACTCATCCGGAACCGGGTCGTGGGGGCAGCAGCCTGAGCAGGGACATCCAGACTTCCCTCTCCCCAGACACCTCCTCTAGCTCTTCTGGGAGGATCCCAAGGCGTTCCCAGGCCAGCTGAGCGACATAGTCACCCCAGTGTGTCCTGGGTCTCCTCCCAGTGGGACATGCCCGGAACACCTCCTGACGGAGGCGTCCACTGGGCATCTGATACAGATACCTGAGCCACCTCAGCTGACTCCTCTCGATGCGGAGGAGCAGCGGCTCTACTCCGAGCTCCTCCCGGGTGACAGAGCTCCGTAGACAGCTTCTGTGTCCCAGAGATAAATGTGCTTTGGAGCAAAATGTACAAATTAAAGACCAGCACAACAAAGAAACTGACCTGACCTGAAAGGGCATGCAGCGAGAGAAAGCCACTGCTTCTAGACTTGAAAAAAAGAAAAGGAAGAAAAAAAAAACAGATTCAGGTTACAGCCACCCATGGGGCCAAATTTTGAACATGTCCCGTGGTTTGATGAGACTAAAACTGAATATTCTGGTCATAATCAGCCCTTTTGGAGGGTAAAGGGAGAAGGTTGCATGCGTAAGAATACCACCCCCACAGGGAAGTATGGCAATGGCAGCATCCTTGGGCTTCTGTGCTGCAGGAGGAACTGGTCAAGATCATGTGGGCAAATTGAAAGAATATCTTAAGACATCAGCCAACAAATTAAAGCTCAACAGTTGATGAGTCTACCAAATGGACATGTACCATAAGCAAACCTCCAAAGTAGTTATGTAGTAAATTAAGGATAACAAAATGAAGGTATTAAAGTGGCCATCACAAAGCCCTGACTTCAAATTAAATAGCTGAGCCAAGTTAAACAGTTGAAATGCATTTCTAACAAATAATAACCAATTATATGTATGCTTCTTACATTAAAGAAAGTTAAAAAAGACAAGGAAATAAAGGAAATACTAACTGACCTACAATAGGAAAAGTGTCTCAGCTTTACCATAATTCCATCCGTCCATTAACTTGTCCAGATTCAGGCCATGGGGGCAGCAGCCTTAGCAGAGAGGCCCAGACCTCCCTCACCTCAGCCAGCTCCTCCAGGGGAATCTTCCCAGTGTGTCTTGGGCCTGCCCTGGATCCTCCTCATGGTTAGACATGCCCACAACACGTCTTGAGTGAGACGTCCATCAGACGTGAAGAATAAAATTGTCCTTTCCTAAACTTTATTCAAACTCAGCCGTAAGAGTGGCAACATAAAGCCTATGACATACTGTCTTCTGTATATAAAGGTGCAATAAAGCTCAATAAGAAGACCATGGACTGTGTTGGACCTTCATAATATTTGCTATTTTTATAGGTGTGTGGTTGCTTTAAAAGTGCTGGATGACCCTGCTCATGCACCACTTGTAATAAGAACCAGAGTCTGTTCTCCAGCACACTCATGACGCAGCAGTTGAATGTAACATGATTATATTCATTCTTTGTCAAGAGAATACAGTTTGATTGCAATGTGAACAGACAGGCAGCGGTAGGTTTTTGCTTCTTCAAAGACAGAAGGAGAGAGCTAATTAAAGACCTGCTGAAGCTGTGATAATTAGTAATTCCTGCCACTGTTACCTAGACTACTGCTCACATCTCCCCCAGCAGCTGAGCTGAAACCACACACCACCACAGGATTCTATAAAGTACCACTTAACTTTCGCTTCTACTATGGACAGTTCATACATTTAGCCAACTGCTATTGCCATTAGGCAACAGCAAGTAAACAGTCATCGTACATTTGTGTTTTTCTGAATTCTTCCTCTATAGCTGAGAGCATGTAACTGGGCTTGAGCATGTGTATTTGATTGGAAGACTGTAAGTGAAAGGTGATGCATGCTGCACTTGCTGCCTTTGGTGTTTTCCCATTCAAATGGAAGCTGACCTAGAAAAATCATAGCGCTATGGAAGGCGAGTTTAAATAATTCACTCAGCAGTGCACTTTCTACTGAACCACATAGGACTACCACAAATAGAACAAAGTGAAGTACAGCGTGTGCGTGCTTATCGGAGACTGGTTGGGGTGCATCAGCTTATAGTGATTATAAGCTTATGTCATCATCAGTGGTAAAGCCCACACAAATTCCTATTCTTCAAACTGACTGAAAAAGATGAATGGATGTCCATGTGTGGAGTTCTCTGCCCCTTTTTGTCCCTTTTTGCTCCTTGATAGATAACTTCTCAGATATTGTAGACATCAAACCCGCCAACATGGAGGATCTGACGGAGGTGATAACGGCCGCAGAGTTCCACCCTCACCACTGCCACCTGTTTGTGTACAGCAGCAGCAAGGGAACCCTGCGCCTCTGTGACATGAGAGCCTCGGCGCTGTGTGACAAACACACCAAACGTGAGCACGTTGTAGAGACCAGAGAGTGCACGGCAGCATAAAACAAACAAACAAACAAACAAACAAAGTCTCCAATTATATTTGTAAAAATTCAGTATAATAGACCTCACCACTGTGTGTTTTGTCAGTTTTTGAAGAGCCTGAGGATCCAGGGAACCGCTCCTTCTTCTCAGAGATTATTTCTTCGGTGTCGGATGTCAAATTCAGCCACAGCGGACGGTACCTACTAACGAGAGACTACCTCACCGCTAAGGTGTGGGACATTAATATGGACAAAGGCCCAGTGGAAACCTACCAAGTAAGTTTTATTTATTTATTTTTTTAAATATTGTCTTACCAACAATATCAGCAAGAGCCAGCTGCAACATCTTTTTTAGACACCTGAAGAATTGAGCAATCCCTTGTCATATGACTCTGGCAGCAAAAGTATTCTAATAGTCTACAGCCTTGAAAGACTGATTATTATTACTGAGTCATATTGCACAACGTGAAATCAGTAGATAATTAATTTACAGCATGTTAAACTGCAATTTAACGAGTTGACGTGCAGTGTGGTTCATGGCTGATCAGAATCAGATTTACAAATATATCAAGCCAAAAGAGTACATTATTCACCATTTGATTGCCCACAGTTAACCAGTTATGTTTCATATCTCATATCAGCATTTTTTACAAATATAAACTTTAGCCCACGTGATGCACATATTCATTAAAAGAAAATGTTATTATGGTCTTACCCTTACTTATAAACGAAGTCCATATGCTGATCCTTTTACTTTTTTTTTTTAGAAGTCTTCCTTGTCTTCTTTCAGTTTTAAAAGTTTATCCCTCTCATAGATCATTGACACTTGCTCTGGCTTCACTACTGCCCCCTACCATATGGTGAGGCGAGGCAAGAGAATTGCAGCCTCACCTAGTGCCTTTTCACTGCCGCTGTAAGATCGCTGAGCTCATGAAACAGTTGCAGCTAAACTATGGAAAGTCAGGGGGCATATATTAAAAGTGTTTGAAACATTTCACTGGTAACATACACAGAGACAGTAACATTGCATGGCAGAGCAGTTTGAGATGGACCTTCAATCCAAGGTGAGGCCCAGCTTGTTGCTGCCTCATCGTGTGTCTCTTCCCTGTATTTGAACAGGAAATGTGAAAATTCAGTGATTTTTCTTTCAAAAAAACAATCAAAATTGTTTAAGTTAAATTAGTTAAACCATTGGATAAATATAACCATTTAATTTATTTGTTATATCTTATGTATTATATATTTAATTCTTTCCATGATGAGAAGTGAGGCTCTGCCTCCCCTGCCTCTCCTGACTGCACATCACTGTATTGAACATGCGTTGAGTTGTGGCTACTACAGAAATAAATCAGAAATCAATTTCAGGCTCTAAATGCAGCATCATCTTGTCATTAGCAGGTTGCTGCTAACGTGCTAATGTCATCGGCTGACGAGCTAACTTCAAAGCTGGTGTTGCTGTAGTGATGTTTGTGTTTTTTGACAAAAAAAACAACAAATAAAATCAAGTGTCTTATTTATTTTGGTTGCACATTTTCTTCCAGTTTCTACGTCATATTTGGCGCTGTTGTTGCTAGGCTACTGTGCTGTGCAGACACACTGATATTTACGTTATTTCATGGTGCGTTCCTTTTGGTTTGTTAGCTGAGAGAGCTCGTAGAGACAGCTACAGGCCGTCACAATTCCTCCAAATTTCTGACACTGCTGATATCTGTTGCTGCCGTCTTTGATCACAAGACGGTTCTATCTTTCATCTTTGCTCCCGTCTCATTGTGAGATCTACAACCACCATTTTTGCTACGATGGATGATTTTTTTTCCCACGATTGCGCATCTTTTTGTCTGAGCTGCGCTGTCTCAGCTGAAATCGTACAGTGTGAACCCGCTATAAGGGAGAAGAGCTTAAGATACACGCAGAATTTGAATGCACAGTTTGTTTTAGATGTCGCGTTCTGTATGTGCTTCATCTTAATCTGTGCACCATCCACAGGTCCACGAATACCTGAGGAGTAAGCTGTGCTCCTTGTATGAAAATGACTGCATCTTTGACAAGTTTGAGTGTGTCTGGAACAGCTCAGACAGGTAAGTGACATCAGGAAACAGACAGTTTCCAGAAGTACATTAGAAAGCACACAATGCATACTGGGATTTTCCTAATGCCCTGCCTCTGCCGTTATCCGACATTTAAATCAATGCCAGAGACAAGCTTTGCGAACCTCAGATCAATCCTCTTGGCCTGAGAACTTTCTTCTCCTCTCCTCTCGTCTCCTCTCCTCTTCTCCAGTGTGATCATGACAGGGGCATACAACAGCTTCTTCCGGATGTTCGACAGGGAGACAGGCCGAGGTGTAACCTTGGAGGCATGGCGAGAGAGTAGCAAGCCCCGTGCCGTGCTGCGGACCCGCCGTGTGTACACCGGTGGCAAGCGTCGCAGAGGTGATGTGGGCGTAGACAGCCTGGACTTCACCAAGAAAATTCTGCACATGGCTTGGCACCCGTCTGAGAATATAATTGCTATAGCAGCCACCAACAACTTGTACATCTTTCAGGATCGTGTTAACGCTGAGACGCAGGCGCAGTGACAGGAATGGGAATATACAGTGCTTTTTTTTTTTTTTTTTTTGAACTGTTAAAGAATCACAAACAGTATCTGAAATATCCTTGAATGTTTTAGGGAAGGTATGTGGAGATGAGACCCCTTTATGAGAGGATTAAGTTAAAGTCAAGCTGTGTCACAACATCCAGAAATGCGGCCTTTTTAGATTGAATTACTGATCAGATTGCAAGACTGTTTCTTTCAATTTATTTGATCACCAAGGAATGTGTATAATCATTTTTTTTAACACTCAGATGAACTGATATCTATGGTGGCCAATGGGACTTGTTTTTTGCTGCACTCTACTCCCACTTTTTGAAGATGTTTGTGCAATTTCCCACGATAGGCAGTGAATGAGGTGCAGGGACACCTCTCCATCTGTAATGACTCAGTACTGTTGCTCACATATTGCTGCACCAATCACTAATGTACTCTTTTCACAGAAAATGGCAGATATATGATTAGTAGCGTCAGAGAAAATATTCCTGATGCTAGAAAACATTAACACCTTAGACATCTTTGTGACTTTACTAGACAATGTGCAACAATATTGAAGCATTTTTAATGTGAAACGTTAGGAATTGTGTTGCTGTACAGCTCTTCACAATGTTTTTTTTTTTTTCTGTTGACTGATAGCAGCAACTCTAACTCTCCTTTAGAGCAGTGCTCTTGGAGATTGCACGCATTAATGGCTCATAAACTTTGCAATAATGGCACCAACAAGAAGACTGCAGCAGTATTCTCGCTTTAACACAAATTCTTTTACAGGTAACAGAAATGCTTACGGTCTTTCTACAGTTAGCTGTAAATATCATATTCTTTCTTTATTTGTTTTTTTTTTCTTTTAAAAGCTTTACTACTTTAGTTTGAAAAAGCCAACAGATTCCAAGTAAATGAACATGAGATGTCATTTATAGTAAGGGTATGGAATCACAACATTTCTGATATTTTTGTGAAGCAATATATCGATTATTGGCCATACAGAGGCTAGGGTGAATTGTATTGTGTTTATGAAGCCTATATTGGGATTTGATTGCCAAAATCAAAGTCATTTCCTGTCTAAAATGTGCTTACATCACCCATGAGGGAGGCAGTGTGTTAATGTTGGGCTTCTTTGCACAGTGGCAAGAAAAGGTATGTGAACACCTTGGATTTATCTGCTTCTTTGCATTGATTTGCTGCAAAATGCAATCAAATTTTCATCTAAGCTACAATAAGAGGCAAAAACAACTTGTTTAAGCTAATTTGACACAAACAAATTATATTATAAAAAGCAGGTGGACCTTAATAGTTGGACAAACTTTCTTTGACTTTAAGCAAGTGCTTTCAGCAGCTCTGGATCAGATTTGCACTTTCAGCAGAAGTACTTTTTGCTTTTTCACAGAGCTGCTTCAGTTCAGACATATTTTATAGGATGTCTGATGTGGAAGTCTCTCTCGAAGACATTCCTCACATTCTTAAAGGTAAATCTGTCCTGGATTTACTGCTTGGGGTCATTGTCCTGCTTCATCATCCAACTTCAACTTCCAGCTAGGTAGACAGCCGCTCTGATGTTATCATGTGGGATATTTTTTGGTCAAACTGGGAGTTCATTTCTCCCTCAATGACAATAAGCTGTGCCGTTTTTGCACCACACTGCATATAATGTTTGACTTTTGTTTCATCAGTCAACAAAACATATTCTCATTAACATGGAGGACTGCCAGGATCCTCTTTAGAAAATGTTTTTGGAGCAAAGCAGCTTCCTCTTCGGTGTTTTGCCAGTTGCAGTATTGTCTTCAGGACTTTAGTTGTTACTGGTGGGTTCCTTTTTCAATTTATTTTGCGTTTTACCTTTGGATTTATCTTGGCTGAGCACCCACTTATAAGACGAATTGAGAATTATGGATCCCAAAGAACCTGAAAATACTATTATATACGTTTTATCAGCTTAAGCACTTTTTTTCTCAACTACTATTGTGACTCAGATGAAGATCAGATCCTATCCTGTGGATTGCAGGAAACCAGTTCATTCCAATGGGTTCATATACTTTTTCCCGCTGCTGTATTTGGTCACAGGCTGAGGCTGATTGGGGTTAAAGAAATAAACAAGTTAAAGAAAATGATGTTCATTGTGCAGAATTGAAATGAGCATTGTTCATTTTATAATGCATAAGCACATTTTTTGTAAGGGATCTATCAATCAAGAAAAACTTGCACATTGTTTCTAAATGAGACCCCAGAATCAGCTAATCGGTCTAGTTGAGAGTGAGAAGTGATCATCAGTGCAATATCTCATTACGTATATCACTGAAAGGTCTATCATGTCTGAACAATAATGTCGTGTGAGTTTATCATGCTGTTTCACAGGTTTTAATTGTCCTACTGTATACCTCACAATGCCATATGCTACTCTAGGGAGAAACACTAGTGGAGGTGAGAGGTGAAGATGTACTGTTAAGGTGAAGATCTGACTGGCTCACGTGACATGCTTTGTTTTCAAGGGACCTTGGTCCTGATGGGATTATTACGAGTGGTCTGGATGTCGACCATGATAGTTGGAGTGACAGAAGCGGTGCAGAGGTGGAGTGTCTTTTTTGCACCTTTACAAAATCTGAAAATCTGTTGAGTCATCAGGAGTTCACTGTGCAAACCTTCAATCGCAGGAGAAGATGAAATCATCATATGTGCTTCGGTTTTGTTCTTTCTTCTTTCTCCCTTGCATTTTCTTACATCCAGACACGTTCAGAATCTCGTGGTAACCTGTTTAACGCATTATTAAAAACAAAACAAAACAAAACAAAAAAAACATAAAACAGGACAACCCCCTAGAAAATGGTTTACAAAGTTACAGGCCACATAAAGAAGGATACAGGGCTCCGCCCTCCAGTGGTAACTTGTAGTTTAGCCGGCTGTAATTGCATCACAAACATCTCCACATACAACCAATGAGAAGAGTTGTGTTCAGGATCACAGCAGCAGCATGTTGTCATTACTCAGTGCTACTTGCCTATATATCTACCATACTTGAAAGAAAAAAAAAAGAAAAAAAGAGACAATTCTAACAGTACAAAAACATGACTCAAAAATGAGATGAATGAAAGGAATGTGCATTAATAAAATAATATTTAAAAAAATCTGAAAAAAATGTGTTTGTTTTTTCCTCCATTTATTAACCATATTTTTTATGCTTCTGTAGCTTCAAGCATTAATTATATCTCACACATCAAGGGTTCAACTATGTTCAGTTCAAAAAAATGTTATTAATGCCCAAAGAGAAATTGATTCAGTAAATTAACTGTTGAGATTACTATAATCTCATATGATGTATCATATATCCGCATAGCTCAAGCGTTTACATACCAATTAAAGTATTACAAATGAACTTCAGAGGGTCAGCAACAGTGTAATAACGTCATATCAAGCATAAAAACTTTCCTGGCCATTACATTTTCCAAAATCATCTGGAACATGAATCACAAAGTAGAAATCCTGGGACTCTCTTTGTTGAAATGCTTCCTGAATTCTGGTCTGAATAAGACTTTACACAAGAGTTTTTGCTTCAAATTCCAAAACTTTAATAACTGACACCCCCATGAACTCCATCACAAGATTAAAAAAAACAAACAAAAAAAACAAAACACATTCACAGTGTGTACACTCAGCATCAGCAGTTATGATATTAAGGACATTAAGGTCACAGGTAACACTGTAGTTAATAATAGTGCTCACATCTTAAGTTGTTCAGTCTCGATCGGTGATGCTGTCAAAACGTCCTGAGAGTAAATACTTGAGATAATCTGGATTTAATCACACTTTTGTTCACCTTGATAAAGAGGTATAAAATATATACGTGTGTAATATTATTCCTGATTTTAAAAATAAACAACTGCATAATTAGTTGTGATATGATGCGACACGCAGGTCTTTTTTTTTCAATGTTCAGAAGTATTATATACCCTTAATTATGAATGATTTTGTGCTTATAAATCAGAACAATAGATTGGAAATAAAATCAACCCCAACATTCACATACGCAGATTACAGGATTACATTGAGACAAATGATTCACTTTGGAGACCCAAGACAGGGAAGGGAACTGAAAGAAAAAAAAAAGACTGTTGATTGATTGGTGTCATCTTGGTTTCATGATGTTTAAATGTGAACAGCATGATGAAGAAGACAGTTTAATTACAAACTGTCATTGTATCAGAACATGTAGTGGTCAATTCATAGATTTTGATTTTTTTTGTGGTGTATCACCTTATCAGAGAGCAGCATGGTATGAAATAAGTACTGATAGACTGAACAATTGGACATGTTCATTAAAAGGTTTTGACAAGGTCAAAATAGATTTACTTATAAAGGTTATATTGTAGTTAAGGTTGCGTTCTGAAATTTCATCCAAAAATCAGGTAAACCTTTCATGAGTTATATAATGAGGTTCTATACAGTCTACGTACTATCCAGTCCATTGTTTCATCATCTGGGCAGGAAACATACAACAGAACACTTCTGTCCCAGGAGCACCAGGGAGGAAAATGTTTCCATACCCTGACTGGCGTGGGTGGCAACTGGGGGTGGTAGTGATGGGTGCGAGGGCCCATTCAACGGTGCTTGCAGTTTGTATTTAATTTTAATTCCATTAGAGGTGGTGTATAAAGGTAAAATCACACAAAACAATGTCACTGTCCAAATACTTTAGGGCCTAACTGTAAATGACATATTGTACACCCTGTACAAAGCAGCAGTAAATATTCTCACTAGAGATGCTCAGCTGCGATGGAATGAACACAACATGCCTACAATGTTTTGATTTGAGTTGACTGAGTTATATTTATGCATAATTTGACCAAATGTCATAAGCAACTGGATCCATGATATGTCATTATATCTCGTATGTGGCATTTCAGTGTTTGTGTGAGCAACTTAAACTATGATACTGCAACTTAAGGTGATGGGTTTTCCAGCTTACTTTAGGAAACAAGGAAGATTCCCTGTTTTTCAAGGAATTATCTGTAACTGGAATTAATACTTTTATGAAACTGGCTATCCCGAGGATGCAAAAACAACAAATCCATCAGACAGAAAACAGTAGCTAAAAAAATAATTAATCAATAAAAGAAAAACTGAACTTCCACTGTTGATAACTGTGGTAGATGTGAAAACCAGAAACTTAAAATTCAGAGCTGCTGTGAAACATTAATCTTAGAGTTGATGAAACAAAGATTATGTGATGGAATTGTGATGCATGAGCCTCGCTTCTTCTGGCACTGCTCAGTGATGTTTCTAGAGATGACTGATTTTTTAAAGACGTGACAAAAGTAAATGGGTAAATTCTGGAATTGTAGTAACAAAAATTCTACTCAGATTCAGCTAAAAAAAAAAGAAACACAAAAAAAAATCTAAAAATCAGACAAACAATGACAAAGGATATTCAGAAAGAAATTCAAAGGTTTTTGAATTTACGGAGGTGAAATATTCTCAAGTAGAATTAGACACTCACTCTCGACCCAATAAAGCTGACATATATTTTGTAACTGCAGCAAAGGAGGAAACTCATTTTATGGTGTTCGTGGGACCCTATACTGCTCACAAAGACTGGTTGACAAAATATCAAAAAGAAAAAAAAAACAACAATTTTATTTTTGTGATAGTTTTGAAGCCCCAAATAATTGGGAATTTTGTATAAAAATGGTTACAATTTGTAAACAATTCATGTGGAAATTTTGTTTAGTCCAAAGTGTGCTGCACTTTGATATTCATTTCAAATCTACTTCCGTGTGCACAGCCAAAATTACTCCAATTGTGTCCAACTATATTAAAACATTACTGTACACTCTGCCATAGATTATCACAAAAACCTGTAAGTAGATAGATATGCAAAACACACAAATGTATTGTATTTTCAAACATTTAAAACAAGAAATTCCTACATACAGTAGCATCAGCATCTTCATTGCTCTTTCAAATATATTTTCTTTCTCTACTGAAGTAATGCTCAGTTTTATATACATCTCTACACATTCATACGTGGTCAGCATGCAGCATTAGCATCCATGCATATTATGTAATAAGTTAAGTATGTGATTCTACACAGTTTCTAGCTCACAACACTTTTTTTAAAAAATCAGATTCCGTGAATATTTCCTCCCCATTTACTGACACTTCCCATCTTGTGAATAACTAAAAAATAAATAAACAAACAAAAAAACACGCTTGCCCTATAAAAAATACTGCAAAAGCCAATTTGCTCTGAGACATGTTCTCTCAGGGAGCACTGGAAATGGGGAAGAAGGAGTTCACTCTCCGTGTTTTGGTCAAATATCAACAGATGTAATGTCATCCAGAAATTGCTTACTCTACCTTTAACACAATTTAACACAAATGCCAAGCTTTCATCCAGTTCTCTCTAAGAATATTTGAAAACCAAAACTGAACTTTTAGAAAGCTTGATCATTTATCCAAACAGGGGGATTTGAAACTCAATTATGTTTCAGTTTGTATCGAGTATTCCTTACCTGCTGTGCATGAAATGAACCATATAGCTAGATCCACATAATATCAATTTGTAAACCATCCTGTAATATGATAATAACAGCACAAAATAGTTTCTCACATTTTGAGGCGTTTCAGTTCAGGTTTCCAATTTTTGCTGATAAGAATGGTGAAAAGAAAAAATCAAATGCAAATTTTAGTGCTTTCATGGTGGTACGCCTCCAGTTTCTTTCTATTTTCACTTGCCTTCCTCCAGTCAGGACTGAATTAACGCAGTCCAGACAGTGGATAGCCTTTAGCTCAAAGGCTGGAGCTCTTGCTCCTAGACGGCCCTCCAGTTTAGTGCTAAACTCAACTATGTTACCAGGGTTGAGGTTTAGCACAACTTGTCTAAACTCGTTGCTGGCCATTAGCATTATATCCTTGGCTGGATCCTCTGCCCCCACAAATCCATCTCGGATCATCCCCATTGTAACTTCAAATCGGTAGCTGTCAAAGCGCTTGACGTGGCAGGTGTTTTTGGCCAGAACCTTGATCTGACACAATTCCTCTTCCTCTTGCGCTCGAAGCAGTGTGGGCAGAAGAACTGTATCTGATACAGAATTCATGGCCACTTCTGCAGCTGTTAGGTTCACAAACGTAGTATTCTTTGGCTCACATTTGGGATAGGTTTCACCATACAAGCAGCGCAGCCAATCTCCCATGAACACTGGTAACATGTTGATGACAGATTGTGCCCCATTCTCTGTCTCAGCTACACGTACGCTCTTGAAACGTCCAGTCCAGGTGACTCTGTGTCCATGCAGGTGGCTACAAAAAATCTGTGTCTGGGCCATGCCTTTGGCTTCCCAGGCAGGGGGCCCACAGACCTGGCTGTACTGGTCCCAAGTCAATGTGGAGTTATACACCTTCTCTCCCTCTGCATGGTACACGTAGACTGAGAAGAAAACGATCACCATAGATATACACAGTAAGATTAATTTGACAGGGCCACGGTGTGTCAGAGAGCGGAAGACATCAAGAATGGACATGCTGAACCGCGTCCAAAGACGCAGAGTTACAGGGATGGCACATACTACCAAGGTTACGATCATCTTCGTCACCTCCAGCTCCAGGAACCACTTGATGAGCTGGATGATGAGCATGGAGGCGAGACCAAATGCCAGAACAGGCAGCGCAAACAGGAAGAGAAAGTAAGCCACACACGTGCGGATTAAACCCACAACAGAGGAATTCTGGAGGAGGACCACTGAGAACTCACACCACATGAAGCACACAAGGTAGGGAATCAGGAAGCAATAAGTCCCCCGGAAACCACGTGTCCTTGCCATTCTGAGAGGAGAAAAGGAAGGAAAGTTGAGGATAAAGTTAGCCACCTCTGATATAACGTACAAACGAATGAAGACAGGAGTGACAACAATTACGGAAACTGATGTCTAAAAATGCAGCTCACCTGAAGAACAGGTAGAACAGACAAACATACAGGAGACAAGGGAGACTCAGCTTCAGTACCACAGACTCCCCAAGTGGCAATGTGAAGAAAGTCCGTCCCAGGAAACGGAGCACTATCATGTGCTCTGGCAGGTACTGGGTTAGGGCGCACAGATTTGATGTTACCTGAATTGAAAAAACAAACAAACAAAAACAACAACAAATAAAAAAAACAAGAATACAGTATAATCATCATCATCAAGCATTCCAAAAAAACCCTTTTAAAGGGGTCTCTCCTGCTCCTATGAACACTCTAAGTGCGAAGCCATTAAATTAAACGAGCTTGATCATGTTTTGCCACTTAGCACAAGCTAACACCGATGTTGCCGCTGGCCCTGCGTCTACTTGTGGTGGTTTTGCCCGGTGGCGGGTGCGGTGCATAACTAGTCAAGTCATTTTGACCTCCTCAATGGAGGCTACCATCAAGTAAAAGCCCGCAGGCTAACGTTAGCTGCTGTGGCCTCACTTTATAACGTTACCCAAAGTCAATGTACATTTCCTGTGGAACTCCACATTGGTGCTGAGCCAGAGTGGGTCCCAGCCGCTATGGAGCAGTAAGGCTGCAACATTTCAGCAGGCATTGCTTTTGGAGATTGTCGAGCTGCAGAATAGCTGAGTTGGCTTTGCGCTGCATTTGTGGTTTGGGGTGGGTGTGGACTGCCAGGGTGGATGCAGGGCTGGCAGCTGCGTTTTTGCTTGTGCTGGGTGCCGAAACATGAACAAGTTCTGGCCACTCCGAAGTTGAGTGGGTCCGGAGTGGCCGGACCCACCCAGACTACAATATCACTGATGATGAGTGTCTTGTACAGCTTGATAATTTGTTAACCCGCTGAAATCACACCACTTTTTAATCGCGGCTGCATGGAAATGCTACAAACAAATACTACATGCATGAACTTTCAAATTTTACATTCCAGCCACATCTGGGATTTACTTCATCTTTGCTATTTTGTAATAATCCATAGTAATAAAACAATCATTTAACTAGATAACCATAACAAAAGAAAGTGCCTCTTTTCCCAGCCTCTGCCACCTCCTCCTCATTCCTTGTTCAGACAACAAGGGATCATAAAAACGTGGGAAACCTGCCACAGCCACCACCATCTTCTTCTTCTTTTTAACTGCAGTACAAAGTTTTCACATAGTCTGTTCTGTTACAACTAATAAGAAATCCAAGGAGAAACATCTCAAATGCAATGACATAGAGAATGTCCTTTTCGATGGCGCAACTCCTGCGCGTAAGACTAGCGTAAAGTTGGACTCTGACTGGATGTGGTGCCTTTATCAAAAATATATCACCAAAACTATTTTTGTATTTGAATTTTATTTTATTTTTATTGTATTTACTTATTTAATCAATAAGTAAAACTGGATTTTGTGGTGATTGTGTAGGAACATAAAGAAAATGCACAACATATTAATTTAATTTGCAGAAACATAAAATTAAAAACAAACAAACAGAAAAAACCAAACATCCAACATACCTCTATGAACATCGCCCGGCGTGCATATGTCGCAGCAGCTGGGCTGAGGCTGTTGTAGCTCACAGCAGTGAAAAATATGGCCACGGTGGAGAGTTCAGAACAGGGGATCCACTTCTTGTCAGCAACGGGGAAAGAGAAGATGACGAAGAAGACGGACAGTATAAAATAAAGGTATGGCTCAAGGTTGTTCCAGCCAAAGTTAGTCTCAGCTTGCTCCACGTCAAGGCCAGGTTCAAAACGAGTCAGCAGAGATGTCAGGGCTCGGAAATTCTCCCAAGTCTGTTGATTACAGGAAAAAGAAATTCAGGATGTTCAAAATCAGTCTTTGAAAACATCAAACAGAGAGTAACTACCACTGGTGACCGCAAACTCCTAAAAACAACAAGAGTTGATTGTTCAAGTACTGCTTGAATGCTTCATATCTGATCCACACCAGGGACAAGTTTGGGTGTCTACCTTAACCTTGAAAGAAAAAAAAAAAAATCCTAGTGGTCCATACCAGTACTCCACCACCACCACGATGTGGTGATGGGCTGACCTGAAGTGGTGCCCTCTCACTTAATCTTTCAATGATCCTGGTGAAAAGTCTTTTTTATGTTCAGTAACAATTTATATTTACATTTGGTCTTCACCAGTGAGATTTTTTTAATACTTTGTAAAAGAAAAAAAAAAAAAATTTTTTGCCTGGTAGTCACACAATATTAGTTACGTAAATATTTAATTTAGAAAGTAAATTAACTGCATTTAGATGCATTAGTCACAAGATTACAAAATGAAAAAAAATTTACCTTGCTGCTCTGGAAAACACGCAGAGTGCAGATGATCATGGAGATGAAGGAGAGATAGAAGACAAGTAGCGGGATAACAAAAGCAAACAAGTCAACTGTCAGGTTGCTGATGATGAAGAAGAAAATGAGAGCATTAACGTGTTGTGTGGGGATGACTGTGCTGAGCCACTGGACACCAGCCCGCGATGCCCAGTCGATCAGGTGCTCCTTCATCTCAACAATTGAATGAAGTGGATACTGTAACATCTGAGGTGAAAAGAAAGACGTGCAGAGATGGATTGATGACAGAGAAATACAAAGAAATTAAGCAAAGCATTCAAGCTAATAATCAACAAGAAATTAATCTGAATAC
The DNA here is from genome assembly GCA_037176975.1 of Arrhamphus sclerolepis. Classification (NCBI taxonomy): domain Eukaryota; kingdom Metazoa; phylum Chordata; class Actinopteri; order Beloniformes; family Hemiramphidae; genus Arrhamphus; species Arrhamphus sclerolepis. Next base: position 6,651,066 of record JBAMYA010000001.1, on the reverse strand, counting down.
CATCAAGCGCGACTTCATGTCCATGGCCCTTTTAATGGCGCCATCCTTATTGGTGTTCATCATCATCATCCCACTGCAGTCAAAACTCCAAGAATGTTTGTGTAGTTTTTTGTATCCTGTTGAGACCATCTCAGTCTTCTGCTTTAAAGCACAGTTACACAAACAAACAGATTCAAAAATACATATCTCTTTTTAAGATACGGATTATTTCCAGCTTTTCTGACTTGGGTTTTTTTTTTTTTTTTGTACCTTCTCACCACTGTCATACGGCGCAGAGCTTTCAGTTTTAGCTGCAGCCTCACTGTCATCTTGACGAGCAGATGGAACAATACCTTGGGCATATTTTTTTGTCATCTCAACAAAGTTGTCCAGGTCCACCATTTGGTTTGCTAAGAGGGTATAAATGAGGCATTTAGAAATAAAAAATGTTATTATGTATTTTTTTTCCTTTCTGTGCTGCTTTCTAACTCTTGGGATACCTACAGTCAGGGCTGACCATGCTCTCCAACACTCTCTGGGTCTGGCCTGAAGTTGGTACAGGAATCCTGCTTGCAGTGCCCCCTGTTGGCAAGGAAAGATCAGTGAGCCAGTCTCTTGTAAACAGTCCCTGGGTCCCTGCGTGTAACCTGATACTATTTACTGAGACAACTGCATACAATGAATTCACAAACGGGACTGTTGTATGACAGCATGCTGCAGCACTCCGAGCAGCCTGTAGGACACCAGATAGGACTGTTATCAGGATGCACAAAATACTTGATGCATGTGTGGTATGTTCTTCCACATGTCTGTAGATGTGTGAGCCTCTTACCCGGCATTGCGTTCACTTGGTTGACATTTTGCAGCAGCTCAGACACAGCCACTTTTTTCTTCCTGTCTGGGTTGAGCCTCCAGTACATCATCATGGCTGCTTTGCGTACTGCCAGCTCAAACTTACTCTCTGTTGACAATGTGCGCACATCAGCCTCATTCTCCGGAGTGATTCCTTGTAGAAGATAGATGAGAGTTATTCATCTGCTTACACTGATACACAGAGATGCATTTAATAAATTTAGTAACTTGAACCTTTTTTGTGAATCCAACAGCGCCGAAGGAGTCTCGCTGCTCCCTTTCTTCCCTGTTTAGCTGCTTTAATCAGCCAATTAACAGCCAGGTGATTGTTTACCTCTGTGTCCTTCTCCTCAGCAAGAAGCAAGTAGTGCTGACCCAGCTGAAACACAGAACAGGAGTTTCTGCATATGTGGCTTTCAGACACACACATTGTCTTAAATGTTAAATAAAACTAATCAAATTGATGTACAAATTACTTACTTACTTATTTTGAATTGAAAATCAAGCAAAGAAAACATATCAGAGAGGCTGAGTCATGCAAATGCAAGTTAAAGGAACTATCTGGACTTAAAAACAACCCATAGGTTGATTATCAAATTGCAATAAGTGTAAAGGTTCAGGAGAGACAGTGAACTGAAGCAATTTTGAGTGAGAGCGAAAAATCAGCAAAATGCTGGTTAATTTTAGCACTTGGGATAGTCATACTACATCAAAATACATGACTAATTTAAGCCTCTGACAAGACTCAAAAATGCCATTATACTTAAGTGATCAAGTTATGGATCCAGTCTCTGGTCGCTGCCACATTGTCTGAACAAGTCCATTACTGAGTGTCTAGAAAGATGCAAAAGTAGGAGAATCCATGGCTCCTTGCTTGTTTTGTAATAAATATCCAATTACCAAAACAATCTTATTGAACCAGAGGCCATAAACTTGTACAAACGTAGAACAAGGTGGCAGCAATTGGATGGAGATGCCTGTACAAACAAACAATCCTTTTTTAGTGTTTCTGTAGTATTTCCATTGAATCACTTAAGTGTAATAACATTTTTGAGTCTTAAAATAGAGGCTTTAGATAGAAAATTATTCTGACATAAGCCACAGGTCCTTGCCATTGTGCTGCTAACATATAGCCTATTCCATTTAATGAATTTACGTTGTTAGTACCTAATGAACGTTTACAATCCTTACCACCTAGTAAAATGACCTTGGGTTGTTTTAACTTCATGTTTCTTTAAGACTTTATCATGTAGAGAAAAAGCAAACAAGATCTGGAAACACTGGACCGACATCAAGCAAGGAACTGACCTGTGGTCTGACGAATAGTAACGAGGGACCATTCAGCTATTTACCAGATAACATCTACGTTGATGGAAACTCGTATACTGGTCTAGTTGCATTTAACATGAAATGCAATCAAAAGTGGGTTTTTCTACAAGTTTTTAACCATAGAACAGTCAGCCTGAGCATGCTATCAAAATCCATGTAAAATTAGTTGGGTTTCATTTCTCTTGCGACTAATTTAATCGACCAAAAGCTGAGACTCTTTAGAAGATTAACACCATTGACATCAACTGAGTCATCGCTACGAGGCTACTATCTGACCTCTAGTTCAGAGTTTTGTGTTGATAGAACTAGAAAATGTTCTAGTTCTGATTATATTTTTCCAACTGTATTAACTCAGCTATTTGGTGATGAGCGTTCCAAAAGGAGATTCACTATTTTTCAGAATATATCCATTTTTCTCTAATCCGTCCAATAAATCCCAGTTTCGCTTTAAAGTTGTCGATATTTCACTGAGCATATTTTTGATGTGGAACAAATCTCAAGGTTCCTTATGTTTAATGCCAGCCTTAAATTTCAAGGTTGCACCTACATTTTCAAAGTCATAAAAAATTCAGACTCTTGCTAGAGTTGGGAGACACGCCTGTGAATTCAGCTGATGCAATGCAGGTATTAGGCAAGCATTATACTTTATGTATATACAAATGTATGTGCAAAGGTCCACTAAGATCTGTGTCAAGGTTGTTTTCATCATTGAAGAGGGAGTGCACAACCCTGGTTGTAAGTTGTGTTTTTAAAACAAATGATTTCTGATTGAATGTAAATGTTGATATTTGTAAACGGTACTGCTATCTTGCTAGGTCCCTCTTGAAAAAGAGATTGTAGCTCTCAATCTGGTTAAAGTTTATTATTTATAGTTAGGGTTATTCAAGATACAGTTTGTACATGCACTGACTGGCATCATCATTTGATCGATATGTGGACTGTACAACAAGTGAACTTTGGGGGGTGTCCTACAGCAGTGCCATGGCAACGCTTGACAGTGGGTGTTTCTGACGTTGTTTTGTCATACCTAAATATGCAATCAAATTTCTTCTTGGTCACGACAAATCAAGTGCTTGGAAACAGTCCCATCCCTAATGTATAATATCATTAGTTAGTTCTAGCTAATAACTTTATTAGCTGATGCTCAAGTTGCAGAATGAAAAGTTGAAAATTCCCCAGCTTTTGACCGTGGGCTCACACAGTAGCATTAGGGCAACGCTCCAGGGGGTGCTCCAGGGGGTGCTCCAGGGGGTGTAAACATGATTTGAAACAGATGCGTACGAGTGAGCGATGGCGCAGACATGGTAAACGGCAAACAAACAAGCAAGTACCTGCAGGAAAACTTGTGCAAGCGCATGTGAGCAAGCATGGATGACACATTCTTATTATAGTTTAGTAGGCGATGCCAATTGAGTCCTTGAGGAAGCAGACTCTGTTGAGTCCTTCTGCTTCCTGGGCACCACCATCATCCAGGAGCTCAAGTGGGAACAAAACATCACCAATTAGGCTCAGAAGAGGCTTTGACTCCTACAGCAGCTGAAGAAATTTCACCTCCCAGCAAAGATGATGGTGAACTTCTACGCTGCCATCACTGAATCCTTTCTCATATTTTTACTAACAGTCTGGTTTTCAGCTTTGACAAGACCAAGCTGCAGTGGAGATGTACATCTGGCACAAGGCTGCAGTCCATCAGGACCAGGACCACATGCCACCAGAAAAGTTTCTTCCCCACTACAGTCGGTCTGCTGAACAGTGCCCAACTCCACCCAGTTGAACCCCCCACCAACTCACAACCTTTTTATCTTATTTTATTTCATCTTTTATTTGTTTGTGTATTTCAACTGTGTAAAATTGCATGACTACTGTTTATTTAAACTTTTTGCTTGCTCTGTGTTGTGCACCAAGAAAAAAAAATCCTTGTACTGTGCTTCACTTCTGTGAAGACACCATTTAAGCAGTAACTACTCTATATTTGTTTTCCACCGTACTCTACTCACAATTAAAATCCACCTATCTTTTCTCACAATAATGAGTCTTTCATTGAACAGCAAAAAAAGAAGAAAGCCTATAATAAAACAAAATTAATATTCACTACAGTAAACCTACTTCATCTCTTCTACACCGCAGTGATCCCCTGACCATTTAAGTATAAATCAGCAATGTTCAAATAAAAAAAGAATGAAAATTAACTAACAAGAATAAAGAATAATTATGCTGATGTCTGCCAATATGTGTCACAATATGAACACAGATAACCAAGGGCATTATTTTAATATATAATATAATATAGAATTTCAAAACAGCAATAAAAAAAGCACATATAACTGGCTGGTAAAGCAAACAAAGAAGGGGGAGAGGTCAAGTTTGGGGGTGGAAGGGAAACTGTTTTGTTATAACCTGCTGCATGTCAGCTTTGTGATCAAAATGATGCTTTCTGCTTTTGACTGGGTATTTATCTTTGTAGGATTAAGGCCAAACATCATCAGGCTGATGCAATCATCCCCTAAAGAGAGGAAAGACAGTGCAGGACTTAAGGGTATTCTTCTGCTCAGCCTAGTTTTGGAAAAGGCTCAATCACAGGAGAATAAAACGGTCGAATGAAGACCATGGCCCACATGATTGTTGAGACCTGGCTCCATCTGTGGTGCTCAGAGGATGATAGCATCCCAGCTGGTGAACTAAAACTTCTGCCAGTCAACTCACTAATGTAATTACTGACATATTCGGCATATTACAGACACAACGGAGTATCACCAGCTGCTTTAAGAGAGCCATCATAATCCCTGCACCTAAAAATCCTCCAGTGTCCAGTCTTGATAACTCCCAGTGTGAGGTAGTGCATCAGACCCTGAAGATACAGTATCAACTCTCTCATCAAAATATTGCTTGTTAACATTGGCTTTACAGAGTTCTATGGTGGGCTCCAGCACCTTTCACTCCATATGTCCATGAATTAATTTTGAGAGGATATCAACAATGCTGGAAAGAGGCAAAAAGACATCAGCATATCTTCGGGTACATCCTTGTGTTCTCACTGCTGTCAATGCCCCTTTCGCAGCTAACTAATGGGGGCAGCTGAGGCCCCACTGGCATATCAAGTGACTGATTTCTAATCTTAACAGCCAGTGCATAACTTTCTCACACAGTTATTATCAAAAGTGCATTTGAAGGAGATGAAATTTGCCTTCCTTTGAAGTGAAGAACACTATGAATATTTAATTTTCTTTTGTTTCCAGAGGACAAAGCACACCTAATCACTATCGCTAGTTGTTGGTGCATATCACTAGTAGTTGGTGCATATCTTTTATAATGTATGACTGGCCAGGTGATTCATGAGACATCATTGGAGCAGAGGACCCACACTACCCTGAATGTAAAATATTTCTATTGATCTGAAGGATGCATGACTTGGACTTAAGAGTTGCATGAAACTTAGGAATTTTCCTCTTTCAGGGGCTGCAGGTGTTAACGGTAAAGGGTTTACTAATTTATTCACACGCTGCAAAGCAAAATAAAAGACTCCGGTCATCATGACTTCTGAATGCAGCAGTACATTTGGTGTATTATGCTGGGATCATCTTCCAAATGGCAAAAAATAGCAACACACTGACAGCCAGACTAAGTCACCCAGCAGGACCGACAACAATGCCAAGTTCCAGTCTGTGAATGTACTTTCACTCACTCGGGTCTGAGCTCTGGGATCACCGGCACTGGCCTTCTCCTCCAACTGCTCCACGCCCATCTCTTCCTCTGGCTCTTCATCTGAAAAGGTCATGAGAATATACCTGTCACACTTAGATGATTTAATCAATGCTTTTTAAAAAAATCTTTTTATTACACGAGTGATGTGACTTGGTGCTGATTTTCAAAGATGCTGACTTCACAGCCAGTAATGATCAGACTTCAACCGACACATATTAAGCACAACAAAAAGTCAAAGGTAGAGTAGATGTGTCTGCAACCTATGAAGGGGCATTCTCTGACAAGACCCCCAGAGCTCAAGCACCACCACACCCAAAGGATTATGTCACAGCAATGCCTTAAAGCTGTTCCTGTGTCCTTTAAGCAAAGAGGTTGAGCCTCCTCACCTCAAATGTCACAGTTTCATGGACAGCAACATTATCCAGGTAGAGTACAAGCAGAGCCATCATGCAGGTTTGACTTCCATTTGCTCTGTAATATGATATCATTCACATCATTGAGACTAAATGAGCAGTTAAGCTTGTCACTTTCTTTTACAAATTAACAGAAAACCAATATGTGAATTTAAAACCATGGCGTGTTCATCAATACTAAGAGTTTGCATCAATGAGAGCTGCATTGAAAGCTGCATGTCAGAATGAAACACGAATACAAGCGTGCTGTTTAGAACATTTGTGTGGTGCTTTTTGGTGGTGGTGGGAGGGGTGATGTGTTCAATACTAAGTACCCCCTTGCAGCTGACATAGGTTTTAATTAAGTGTGTTGCAGCCAGGTAATGCTAATCACCAACCCTTGATAAACTGATTGTTAACAGGTTTGCAGACCTCCATTAAACCACATGTTTTGATAGCTTGCTGGTCAGGAGCTTCCCAGTCTTATACCAAGAAGGAAAAAGGAAATCCATTTCCTTTCATGGTTTGCATTGGGTTTGGTGTTTTGTTAGTATCTGAGTTTCTTCAGTGTTGGTGTTTTTGTGATGTGTCTTGTCTTGGTTCCTGTTTTATTTTGAAGTTCTGTCTGTGCCCCGTTTTGTTCTGTTTGATGTTCTTGTTCCTCATCTGGCCTGACCTGTTTCACCTGTGTCTCGTTACCCCCGTCTGTGTAAGGTCTTGTCTCCCCCTGTGTGTTTGCTGGTCCATTATGTTCATTCCTGACTGTTTGTTCCTGTTTGTTTTTTTTGTCCTGTGTTTTGTTCTGCCATCTCTGAAAAATAAATCACTTTTTGGATTACTCCTGTCTGTCTGACTCCTGCATTTGGTTCCTGCAAAAACCTCAATCATCCAGAGCCATATCCTTGTCACGGATACTGTTAAAGGGCCAGTCATTCTTTACATTCCTAACCAGCTATTATTTCAGATTTCCTGTTAGTTTCTGGACTTGGTCGATAATGTAAAAAAAAAAAAAAGAAAGAAAAAAATTTTACATAGAATTTTTGTCATGAAACTCAAATTTCACAAAATGTGTGACTTTGCACAAATTGACATTATCACACATTTTCGTATCATTACAAATAAAAAAATCACTTTTTAAAATAAAAATAATAGGTTTTGTTGTGAAATGGAAGATTATGCAACAGCACATTTTTTTTTCAGAAAAGGAGTGAATTTTTGTCATCAAAACTAAAATTTCACAAAAAAATCGCAACCTTTATCATGAAATTGAGAATTTTGAACTAAAATCCCATTTTGTCTTGTAAAATTGAAAAAAAGAGACTCATCATACATATGTCACAAAATTTGGACTTTCTAACTAAGATTTTATTTTGCTTGGAAATATCAACTTTTTGCAACATTTCGATGCAAAATTACAATTCCTAAAGTCACGAATTATTATTATGGAAAAAAAAAATTACAAATTCACTTGTTTTGACAAAAATGAGCAACTTTTGTTGTAAAATCTTTAGTAAGTGTTTTCTAAATTGTGACTTTTTGACATAAACCAGCTGCTCTCTCCACCTGTTATTCCACTTTTTAATGTCAGTAGAAGTCAAACGGACAGTTACACTGATTTTCTCTGAAATGTTCTATAACTTTATGATTGTATTGGCACACTCAGTCGGACCCGATAAAATGAAGTGGAGGTCGGATTTGGCTTTGAATTTGACACATGTGGTGTCAGTGACTGAATGAAGAATAAAATCAAAGGAACCCTCGACAATCACTCTCACCCTCCTTATAATTACCTCTGACAGATGTCAAAGTGGCTAGTAACTAGTTCAGTCACTGCCTCATTCCACCCTGATGCAAAACTGCATGTTTTAGATGCTATTTGCATCATATTTTACAACAGCAACGACTATATGTAACCCTTCATTTTAATTTAATTAATTTTTTTTTGTAAATCCTGCTGTGACATTTGAACTTCCCCCCTGGAGATTAATGAAAGATTATCTCATCTTATTATATCTTAGAAATATTTATTTATATTTAATAAAACCAAATTGAAGTTTATTTCACTGATCCTATTAGTATTTCGTTGACTACTTGTGCAAAAGCACAGCTGAAACTGTTTCCCAGGAAGCTCCAAATAAGGAGACAGTTAGTGAAAGGGATCCCCTTCTCTGTTCCACAGAGTGGGGTTTATACATTGTTCTCATACATAAGACTTATCACCTCAACACAGTATTGGGCCAGTGATCTGTGACATGCATTCATTTAATTCCAAACTGAAAATGAAGGCCTTCTCACCATCTTCTTCATCCTGGGCATCCTCTTCCTCTGCTTTCCTCAGTCTTTCCTGCATTATCACCCGCTTGGCCACAGAAGCAAAGGTTCGTTTTGTGGGAGCAGCTGCAGAAGGAAGAGGAGGGGATTCTGTCTGAGTGTCAGAGGAGTCCAACTTGAGCTTGGAAAAGGATGGAGATTTGAACATTTTAGGGACTGGGATGTTGGGAGATGCAGAAGGCAGCATTTGGTTTGGAGCAGGAGATGAAGGTTTAGAGGAAGCTGTTTGAGATGTGGATTCCTGAGGTGAAGCAGCAGAGAGGTTACTGGACATGGCTGAAAGAGGACATGAGGGTTCCTCCAGGACAGAGCTTGGCCCCTGGGTGCTGCTGGGGCTGAGTGTTGATGGTAAATTATTTTCCATATTTCCTGAAATGTAAGAAAGAAGACGATTTTTTTCATATAAGCTGAGTGCTAGAAAATTAAACTGTGCGCTCCTTGACAGAAACTATGATTTTTAGTTATTTTTTAAGTTCAGATATTTGTCATGCAAAGCGTGGCCCTTTCTTCTAGAGAAGAAAAGAAATATAATTAAAACTCAATTCTTTTCAATGCAATAAGCTAATATACAGTTTGAGGAGGGACATAATTTTTGGTACATAAACAGTAATTTATTTATTTTTTTCCTCATGATCTGAGAGTTCAATATGGCATAAAATGAAATAAGATTTAGTATGCGATCATGCCCACTGGGGATCTGTGAACTTCACGGCATGTAAACTGTCGATCCTTTGCGCAAAGACGCACTCGGTGAAAAAACATTGGAAAGCGACTTTACTTGTAAATCTTACCTGCCACGTCTGCAGAATGGGCCGACGAGAGCGAGAACTTTCTTGATTTTATAAGTTGTATTCCATGTTGGAGTTCACTTCAGCGCCTCTCGGACCCACGAAACCAGAGAAGAACATATGCTGGCGTCAACCTCTGGTCTATAAACAACGCCACAACTTTGTGACCCGCCCTCTTAAAATAGGCCCTCCGAAGGGAATAAAGAACGCCCACCAAATGACTGACTTAAATGATTGGTATATACGAACCCCAACTCCAAAGATAGCTGTAGAAAACTGTTTGAAATGTGAAAAAGATAAAAGAATACAACAAAATGCAAATCTCATAAGCTGTAGCACATTTCTGAGTAATGTTTTTGTTTTCTTTTTCTTCTTATTTCGCTGGTTTTAGGTTTTATAGTTAAAGTTTTATATTTTGATGCTGATTTTATGTATATTTTGTGCTCAGCCCTGATTTCATTTGTGATTCCTGGTTATCTATCTGTTCTGTTTTTTGTTTTTTTGTTTTTTTTGTTTTTTTTTAGACTTTTATTTACCAGTTGATGTAAAGCACTTTGGGTGGCAGCTGGTTATGTTGATGTATTGGTTGTTTGATTGATTGATATTCTATACACAATAGGACATTAAAAAAAATGTTACACGTTTAAACTGAAAGTAGGGACTCTTCTAGAACAAACAAACAAAACTATAGCATCCCTTATTTAGACTCTGGCCAGAGTTTTTGGAGGGGAATATTTTCCCATTTTTGTCTTATAAGGGACTGAAGCTGCACAACGTCTTCTTTATCATATTCTTTAATTTTCTGATGCACCAACTCAGTTAGTGAAAGGTCTGGACTGTTGTCAGGCCAATTAAGGACATGGACTCAAAAAAGCCTAATCTTTTATAATGGATGCAGTATTCAGTTCAGCATTCTGCATCTTTTTGCACCTCAAAAGATGTAAGGCCAACCTTGAAAAAGATGCGGTCTGGATGGCTCAGAATCTTTTTATGATATCATGTACCTAAAGAAGAAGATATATTCAATGTCTTTCCTACTGTATGCTGGAGGATATCATTCAAAATTATTTTACAGTTTGTCAAAACCCTCTCTCACAGTTTGTTGAACCCCTGACCATCTTTACTTCTGAGAGTCCCTTCATTTCCAAGATGCTCTTTTTATACCAAATTTCATCACTGACCTGTCGCCAATTAAGATAATTAGTTGGAAAATGTTATTGCAGGTTATTTCTTTCAAGTGCCACTTACACTCCCAGTTCCATAATGTGTCAAAGCACCCATGGGAAGTACACTAAACGCCACATTACTCCAAAGCCTGGATAATAATAATGTTAAATAAATAAAAACTATACGAAATCAATATGTGGAACAATGTAATTTGCAGCAATGACACCTTTAAGGGGAGAAGCAAAAAAAAGTTTCTTTAATTTAAGAAAACAAAAACAAATTTTCAGCTTTCTGTTGCCTATTTCTCAGCTTGTTGAGGCATATTGCTGCCATCAAATTAAAATTAGATGATAGATATCTTTGTCTACTGCCTGATTACATCTGGGATAAATCCCACTAGACCCCTCATCAACACAAATAATATATATGAATGAGAAAAAAGCTCTCTCTCCTTTTGTATATAAACACATACAAGGGGTCTGGTGGGACCTGTACACATGTATGTAATGTATGAATGTATGTGCTGTCATTCTGCTAAACCCTATGGAGCACCTGCAGAGTCTACCGAATGGTCCTCCCTCTATTTAAGTAGATTAAGTGGTCCTGGTTTAAAAGCTATGTCCACCTACACGCAATTGAGTATGGCTCTCTCCCATATGCCACCACTTGGCTGACCATTGTGATACTGGAGAGCATCATATTATACAAAAATAAATGTGTGGCTAAAGAATGTACTGATTTTCTAACTCTGAGTAATAAAATATTGATTAGTGTAATTGCTTCAATTATACCATTGGCGACCAGAGTATGCTAACTTTATTTATACAGTGCTTTAAAATATATAGCTTTCTCAGTGAATGTTAGAGACCCAAAAACTGCACTTCAACAGAAATGTACTGCTTCACTTTCTATGACGTGATGAGGAAGTCTTTAATTGACTGTGAACTGTCCAGTCCAGTTTAGAATTATATATTATATTATATTATATTATATTATATTATATTATATTATATTATATTATATTATATTATATTATATTATATTATACAAAATGAGTGATCTGAATTTCTTATTTCCGCAGTTTCCAGTCGGAGCTGTCCAGTACTGAAAGACATCAGCTTCCCAGCTTCCCAACAGGAATACCTGTATTAAGGACCATTAGATGATGAAAAATGAGCTCACTTTCAGCACACTCATTGAAGCCCATTCTCTTGCATTGTGTGTCAACAGCAGCAAACCCCGAAGCCACATTTACATCCCTCCTTCTTTCTCCCAGATGTGGGTTAAAGGATGACACATGCTGCCTTAATCCGCTGATGGAATGACCCTCACTCCCCCTCCCCCGCTACACATTCAAACGGAAATCACACAAAGATGACAGGATTGCGTTCATTATCTGTTCGTGAAAGGTGCGCTCACTAACTCGCCCTGCACTAAAGCTTCAATTTGAAATTTGTCCACAGCCCTTACTAAAAGTGGAACACTGCATCATTGGGGTGAGGAAGGATTCTAGGCTGCATGAGGAGAGCTGCTTTTTAGTACACAACATCCAATGAGTGCGCTTGCCTGAAGAGGCGGGACTTTGACCCGTTTAGACATAAAATAGGCAAAACTGTCTCTGTCTCTTCAGACCACTGGAGGTCCAGGTCTCCCGTCGAAGCCAAGATGTCTGATTGCAGGAGGCAGTGGAACCGGGAGGATGAGCTGCCAGTCTACCTGGCGGGACCGATCACCACCGGGCCGAACCAGCGGAAAACCTATGGGATGTTCAGCTCCGTGGAGGGGGCGTTTGAGAGCAAGACGATAGACTTCGACAACTATGCGGTGGGGAGAAAAGGGAGTCGCACCCCGAGGAGTGTGAGCCGGGAGAGGATCTTGGACACTGGTGACCCCATAGGGAAGACGCCTGGCGAGGCCCGAGAGGGGTCACAGAGCAATTCGCCCGGGGAGTCTGACGACGCTCAGACTGGGGTTGAGATTAGATTTCCATTGGAAAAGGAAAGCCCAAATGGAACGGTAGGTGCGACATTTTCATGCCTTGGCTGTTGGCCTATATTTGACAGCTAGACTTACTAAATAGGTTGAATTCAGCAGGTAGGTGATTTATTTTAGCTGATGACAATAAACAATTAATATGTTGACATTTGTAGTGGATAGACATGTTGTGTTACCTCTGTTCTTCACGAGGAATGATAAATATGATACTTCAGTTTGCATAAATTATGAACTTGCGTGCTGCATTGCAGTTTGCTATTTTAGTATCTACGTAGCTCAAACAAAAAGTCACCAAAAAGATACAAAAGAAATACAAATACGGCGACTGCATTAACTGTGGTGCTGAAATGGACAGCGACAATACAATCCATTGTTTTAAGCGCTCAACTGAATTGTTTGTTTGAGGGTCTGCATAGGCCATGTATGGCAAGCCTTCAGGATCATTTAGGGGCACTTTAATGATAGATAGATTGATAGATGGATAGGCTACCATCTTTATTATAAAATTGTTTTGCAGAACAACATTTGAAATTAAGTGCTGTACATGAGGAGTACAGTTAAAACACAAGACATTAAAACAAAATAAAACAATGAAATACAACTATAAGTATATACATATTTTTAAAATGCATATAATAATGGTGAAAGCATTAAATGGCAACACACACACACATAGTATTAGTTACTGACATTATCTGGCCAATTCATTTGAGATGGATTATCAGAATAGTGCCCAATCAGGACCATGGATACAATCATTTGTCCAAGAATGTTCAGTGATGAATTGGTGCAGTATGTACTGCTTTGATGATTGGATGATGACATTTAAACTTTGGTGGCTGTGAAATCCAAGGGGCAGAAATAATTACATTTTAGGAAAATCCATTTTTATCAATTGTAGCTTTTTTTTTACAAAACAGAATGATAAGCCAACATTTTACAGAATGCATTATTAACATTGTAATTTTGTGAATGTGTTGGCTTGCCACAGACCCTTATTTCTGAAGTGGTTCTCGTACAAAAATATAAGAAAATGAATGCTGCTTTTTGTGCCATTCAAGAACGTCATTTATATTTAATTTTTTTTTGGTGTTCCCCTTATAGAAAGTGTTAATTGTCGATATTGGCTTGCCGTAGGCATAAGGATATCTTATGGCAATTCCTAACCACTACAAGCCGTGAACGCCTCCAGGCAAACGCTGGCTTTCCGCTTGCACGCACGCATGCACGCAGAGTCGTCACTTATCTGTGGCTTGCGCGCAAGCAGACGCAGCCGCACGGCGGCGGATTCATCGCCCTCCGTCTCTAAAAACCGAAACAAAAGCCTAAGCAACTCTTACATAGACAAAAAAGGCACAGAGCACATCCCAGGGCTTCCAATCTGCTTCTGAATTTACTGCCAGGGGGCAGAGCGACGAAGAGGGCATGTCTGGGACCAATTACCAGGGGAATAACTGCATCCCCCATCAGACGGTAAGACACCCGGCCTGCTGAGAAAAACGGGCAACAACCCGACAGGCTCTTTTGTATGCAAATCCCCTCTGCAAGTCGGAAAGTGGATTAAATTCTTAGTGAATGGCAAAGATCTTTCATGTGAGCCTCTTCTTTGTGATACTGCAACTTCAAGGCAGGTTAAACTGTGAAGACTGTGGTCTCCTCACTGTGTCCAGTGCTTTGTGTATTTTCTTCTCCCGGCTGGACATCGTTGTGTAATCTCACCGTTTGTCAACGGGATTAGATCAGTTGACGTGACGGGCGAATCGGGAGTCGCACTTGAAACCCTCACTTAAAGCAACACCGTGGTGTGCGAGACTTTGATTTCCTCACACTTGCTTCCTTTTTCAGCTTTGACGATGCATACATTCATACAAATCGTCGTTTGTTATTTGAGAGGCAGCTGATCGTTCAGCAGGCTGTCAAATGTCGTCATGTGGAACCATGGATGATCTCCGGTTACCATGGAGACCTAGCATCTTCTCAGTGCTGTTGCCAGGCATCCTGTGTGGTGGTAGAGGGCGTGGACACAGTTTGAGAAAAGGGGGCATTTATTAAAAAAAACAAAAACACAGTGCTCTTAAAAAATATTGTATGAGTTTGAAACGTCACAACTCTTCTGATGTCATACCCATGAATAGGCTACCGCTCACATGACTGCATCAGCATTGTTGTAAGGTCACAGATTACATCACTGATTGTGCACTATTTTAAAATGCACGGGTCAATTCAGCCCCCCTGTTCCTCATCTCTGCCCTCATCATCTTCATGCTTCTCCCCTGCAGAGTGAAAAGCTGCTGATCAAAGGAGGACGGGTGGTCAACGATGACCGCTCTTTCTACGGAGATGTCTACATCGAGGATGGGCTCATCAAGTGCGTAGGCACACATTTGTTTGTAGGCGCACATGTAGTCTTTTATGCCATCTTTTTACCCACTTTCATCGACCGACCTTCGCAGCCTCACACACACACACATATTTCAGTTTTTCCATTATTTTATCTCCTGCAGCTCATCAGTCCCTCTGTCTTTTTTTTTTTTTTGTCTTATCATTGGCAGGCAGGTGGGGGAGAACTTGGTCGTCCCTGGTGGCGTCAGGGTGATCGAGGTCAAAGGCTGTATGGTTCTACCAGGAGGAATTGATGTTAACACATGCCTCATGAAGCCGTTCCTGGGCACACAGCCTGTTGATGACTTTCTCCAGGGCACTAAGGCTGCACTTGCTGGGGGCACAACAATGATTAGTGAGTGGGGATGCCTCAACACAGCCAATACATACAGTCAAATGCATCTGTTTTTTTTTTGTTGTTTTTTTTAAAATTAAAAATATAATAATCAACTGATATTAGTATGTCAGAGTATCAGGAAAATACAATGTCAGACATTAGCATTGTATACCTTGTCTTCACCATGCTGTTATTTATTCAACAAAAAAATTAAGCCAAAAAGAAATAATCATGTGGGCGGTGCTTCTGTAGGATAATAGGCTAAATTGAATCAAGATGCTGTTAATTCTGCGCCTATCATGAATTAATCATCAAAAGTGGGGCAGATTTCTATAAAAGCAGCAGTTTGCATGTCTGTCGTATTCAGATGTGTTTACACAATGCCAAGAGGGAAAGAAATGTGTTTTTTAGAAGCAGTTGTTTTAGAAGCACTTGTTGCTGCACATCAATCTAAAAACAAACAAACAAACAAACAAATAAATAAATAAAACCATTTCCAAACTGTTGAGTGTGAGAGAGAATATTCACAAGTGGAAAGTATAATGGAAATAAATTGTTCCATTTACTCTAATATTCTCTAATGTTCTCTTCATTCATTTTATGAGTTTATTGTGAGTATATTTAGTTCATGTTACCAAGGAAGGTATTGTGTCCAACATTTTAGGTTCCCTCTGTCCTACACAGCTGCAAGGATTTGTTTTGTGAACCACTTTTGTTTTGGCTAAAGCATTCTGCTGAATTTTTGATTTGACCCCTGTTATTCTTCATCAATCTCCTGAGATTTATGTTTGCCCCATTTCCATGCAATTGTAATATCAGAGTAATACTGAGCATATAAGATATAAAAAAAATAAAGACTTGGAAATGGACTAGACTTGAGTGACTTTTAATTACAGTTATCTGGTGGTTAAAAACATATGCAGCTGTATTTTAGATTTTTGTTTCCATGACAAATGCATTTAGTTATTGCCAATCTTCCAAGGAATGGACATCAGAGTAAATTTAGTTCCAGGGTCAGGCTTTGCAAGTCTCATTGTGTAGAAAAAAAAGTGCTATATCTTAGACCTTATGAGCCTCACTGAGTTTGTTAAATGTATAAATCCATAGTATCAAAACAAATCAAAACAAAAAACACCAACATTTCTGAAAGAAAAAAAAAATCATATGGATAAAGTAGAGTTATATTGGCTAAATGTCCATTGCAATGTCTGGTGAAAACCAAACACAGCTTTTGAGCAGAAACACCTCATACCTACAGTCAAGCATGGTGGTGGAAGGATGATGATTTAAAATAGTTCTACAGCTGCAGGACCAGGGATGCTTGCAGTCATTGAGCCATTTAGTATATTCTCGACACAAATGTGAGAACAGTCAAAGCTTGGTTGAAACTGTGTCATTCAACAAGACATTGACCTGAAGCACAACAGTAAACATACATAAGAATGGCTGAAAAGCAGAGGAACGCAGGTTTTGGAAGGGCCTAGACAAAGTCCAGAAGTCGACCCAACTGAAAGGCTGTGGTTGGACCTGAAAATTGCTGTGCATAAATTGATGCTCCCAAACCTCAAAAATCCTCCGCTACCTCTGAAACAGAGAAATACTTCAAGTTATTACGGCTAAAGGTAGTTTTACAAGCTACTGAATCAATCCCACATGTTTATTTTTTACTTTTTGACTTTACTTTTCTTAATTAAATGATGTCATGGTGAAAAGAAATATGCCATTTATTAGATGGATAAACAACTAATAATACTTAGATTAATTTAACAATGTTTTTAGAAAAAATAAACATGAATAACAGAATAATAAGCATAATGGCTACATACGTCCAGATATGTTTTATTAAATGATGCTTTCTCTCTCTCTTTTAATCCAACCTTTTGCCCTTCCCACTTCTCAGTTGATCATGTGATCCCTCAGCCAGGAGATAGTTTGCTAGAGGCGTTTGAGCACTGGCAGGAAGCCGCAGATAAAAAGGCTTGCTGCGATTACTCCCTGCACGTAGACATCCCCCAGTGGAACGAAAATGTTAAAGATGAGTTGGAGCTGCTGGTGCAGGATAAAGGTACTTCAGTTTTCAGCTTTTTAAAAAAAGATTCGTTATTTTTGCAACATTCCATTGAAGTACTTATTGCTGGGATTCTCCTTTCAGTCCCTAATTTGGACCCACTTCACAAGAACACCAGAGACAGATTTAGAATTAATTTGGCCAGCTGCTGAATCCTTGGCATGAAGGAGATCCATTTTTTTTCCCAATGTACTGTAATACTATTGTTTTGGCAGTGCACATGCTTTTGCATGTTATCTTTTTAAAATAACATTTTCCTTTAAGGGGAACTACAAAATAATGGACCATCTGAGGCAATACATCTGGTTTTGTGATGAGTGTCGTTGGTAGAATTTAGTTCAATTACAATCTAAGATGTAAAAAGAAAAAGAACAAGAAGAATAAAAAAGTGCAGTAAATTGCCAGTGTAAAAACAAACAATTAATTCATTACGGAACAAGAAAAAAATGTCAAACACTGAAGGTGAGACGTTTTACCATTTCATCATCTCACTTTGAATTTAATGGCAGAAACAGTTGAGTTGATACCAAAAGCTCAAAAAGAAGTTAGGTTAACTGACAACAGCTCAGTAATACGACTGGGTAATAATCTGAATTTATTTTTAAATTGAATGGAAAATTAAATACAGAGTCATATTTTTCTGTTCTTGAAACCTTGAATTTATTTATAGGACCCATCAAAGTGCAAATCTGTTGAATATCTCATCAACTACCGTGCATAATATAATACTCCAAGAATCTGGAGAAATCTCTGTGTGCTTGGGACAAGGCCAGAGATGAACATGGGATGTCTGTGATCTTTGGATCTTTCGGCGGCACTGGATTAAAAACAGGCATGACTCTGTACTGGCCTAAGAACACATGAATATCAGAAGCCACATGTGGACACAATCCAGGCATGCACCCTTCTTCTCTTGGCCAAAGCTCATTTAAAGGGGCCTTAAGAAAGTGGAAAATTGTTATGTGGTGAGAGAAATCAAAATTTGGAATTCATTTTGAAAACCATGACTGCTGCATCGTCTGGACTAAAGAGGAGAGGGACCAAATGGCTTGTCATCATCTCACAGTTCAAAGGCCTAAAGCTGATGGTCCGGGGGGGGTCATTAGTGCCTATGAAATGGTTATCTGGTATATTTGGAAACATTGATGCTGAAAGTTGTAGGTCAGATGTTCCGCTCTCTGAATTTAGACTTGTACTTTTACCTCTGAATTCCCTTTTATTCCTTTCTCATTGTGAATAAGTTCATTGTTTCCACTCTTATCAGGCATCAACTCCTTTCAAGTGTACATGGCTTACAAGGATGTGTTCCAGATGACAGACTCTCAGGTATGATTCGCAATTAGCACAAACCAAGACCTGAATCCTTTTCTTGGATAAATCTGTTTGTTTGTGATCTTTCCTGTCACTGCTAATGTCTCTGCTGTACTTCTGACTCACCATGTGTGCAGCTGTACGAGGCTTTCTCCTTCCTGAAGCAGCTGGGTGCTGTGGTGTTAGTACATGCAGAAAATGGAGACCTGATTGCTCAGGTAAATGCTGCAGTCTCTTCTCTTTATATATTTTCCTGCCACCTCCACTGCAGCTGAGGAATATTCCTGTTACGTAACTCACTGTCTCTTAAAAAGAGAGATAGAGGATTAATGCTGCCACTGCAACTGCAGAGGGTGACAGGTTTATCTTTGGCCACCATTATTGCTGACTGTTATTACACTAACGATGGTGATGTAATGGTGATTAAGATAGTACGAGTGGGCTCTGATAATGCTGAGTGCACCGATGACAAGTATTAGTAATGGTCATGAAGACGATGCAGATGAAGCAAATAATTATGACAAAAAAACAAGATGTATGTCATGATAAATCAGGATAATGATTGAGAATGGGAGTGCTGATGAACGATAATGACATACTTGTTAATGTAACTCTCATATGGCAACATAATAAAATGTATGAAATAGGGAGCTATAGAATGAAATACAAGTGTGGAGTCAGATTTTTGTTGTTTTTTCAGGAACAGAAAAAAATTCTTGGAATGGGGATCACCGGCCCCGAGGGTCATCCTCTGAGTCGTCCCGAAGAGGTGATTTCATGCACCCTTTGCTTTTAATGAATCCGTCTGCCATTAAATAGTTCTGAAGGCCGCTTCATTTCCTTTTCCGGCAGTTGGAGGCCGAGGCTGTGTTTCGAGCCATCACTCTTGGTAACCGGGTGAACTGTCCCGTCTACGTCACAAAAGTGATGAGCAAGAGTGCAGCTGAGACCATCGCTCAAGCCCGGAGGAAAGGTGAGCACATCTCTACATAATCGTCGGTTTTCTGTGCTTATTAACAGCTTCTTTTGAGTCTGAAATTTACTGTCCAGCTATGACCCCCGTGCAGGCTCCGTGGTTTTTGGAGAGCCGATTACAGCAAGCTTGGCAACTGATGGCTCTCATTATTGGAGCAAAAACTGGGCCAAGGCGGCGGCTTATGTGACGTCTCCGCCTTTGAGTCCTGACCCCACGACCCCAGACCACCTCCACACGATGCTGGCCTGGTACGAGTTGAGCTGTTTCAGCAACAAATGCATATGTATTTAATTAAGTTGTGCAAATGTAGCTTAAGAAACATTCGTAAACTTTCGATTATGTACAAACTTTTATAATGAATGCATTGTGGGGCATTTCAAGGGCTAAATTAAGCTTTAACTGCTCCACAATGTTAAATGCAAATCAGCTGGATGACAGGAAAGGAGATGCCTGCAGAGATCTAATTGTTGCTGTTTATCCTTATACATTAGATTTGTGTTCAGACAACAGCTGGTGCGATGCACAGTGCCATATCCACTCAAGTGTTATCATGATACCGACAGAGAGAAGGTGAAGTCATTCAGGTCATTTAGTATGTGAGGAATTCATTTTTAAATCAGTATTGTTCGGATTATATGTGGTAAGGATGTGAATTTGTAATCCAGTCATGGAGGGTGATGACATGAATAACAGTAAACCTGCTTCTGCTCTCACCTCATACACACACCCACTAGCAACTTCAAGCTGTACATTTTTGACTGTCCTCGATTCCATAAATAGCACAGGAACTAGAATCCTTCATCTGTTGCCTTGACTACCAAGTTCCTCCCTTGTACTTCACCTCCTCCTCCCCCTCCTCCTCCTCATTGTTCCACCCTGCGTCTGGGAGTCCAAACTCCTCAAGGCGGGTCCATGCTGTCACACCGGTGGCGTGATACTGCTGTTGTCACTGAGCCTCCCTCCAATGACAGGATGTATTTTTAAACTCTTTTTCAAAGACACAAACACTTTTTTTTGTCAGTTTTCCATGAGACCTTTTATCTTCATAATAAGCACTCACTTGGCATAAGGACAGTCAATATCACAGGGTAATGAATATAATTAATGAGTGAATAATGTGCCTTGCATCAGAGATTAAGTCATCGTAGCTATTAATCAGTCAGATCAAGTGTTGGGTATAAAGCAAGATAAAATTAGTTTATGTCCTGCTGGCGTTCAGATTATGAAGTATATATTGATGTAGTCTACTTTATAGTTTGGGTACTGGCACTGCAGCTGTGTTGCACCACTGATTAGTTCTGCTGGCTGGTTTTGTGTCCCCAGTTTCCCCATGACATGCACTTTAAACCACATACTCAATGAGGACACCTAGTGGTCAATGTTAAGAATGTCTGGCCTTGTGTCTTATGAAAAATGTCCTCAGCCACTGATTCCTGTGTATTCATCAGTCACCACAATGTCACTTTATCTCCTCAACACAGTGGGGACCTCCAGGTGGTGGGCAGCTCTCATTGCACGTACAGCACTTCCCAGAAGGCAATTGGAAAAGATGATTTCACTTTGATCCCAGAGGGAACCAACGGAGTGGAGGAGAGAATGGGATTTGTCTGGGACAAAGCTGTGGTAAGCAATGACAGCATGTCTGTTCGTATCTTTTGTTTAACTGAAAGGTTTTTTTTTTTTTAACATTCTTAACACATACTTCTCTGTCACTCAGGCCATGGGGAAGATGGATGAGAACCAGTTTGTAGCAGTAACGTCAACCAACGCTGCTAAAATCTTCAATCTGTACCCACGTAAAGGGCGCATAGCTGTCGGCTCCGATGCTGATGTAGTCGTCTGGGACCCCAACAGTGTCAAAACCATCACTGCCAAACTTCAGCAGTCGGTGAGAACATACACACACAAAATATAAATACATTAATGGTGTAGATGGAAAAGATAGACAATGGCAGAAAGGGGAAGCCTTGTATGTCTGGTACACAGGGACTACAGTCAATAAAATTAAGATAGTATCATTAAAGAACACATAAATATAGTAGCTATAGAGAGGCAAAAAAAGACTTAAAAGTTGTTAGAAAAACCAGGAAGGGCAAGTGAACTTTTGAAAACCACCAATTAAAGAGTACAGTTCTTTCCCTCAGACCTGCCTCTGAAGTCACACCTCCAGACACACAGTTCCTGTTGACTGAAGTGGTCCAATGGCTTCACTTGGGTCACTCACAGCGATTGGATGGCATCTTTAGAACCCTGTCATTTGAGACATGAGTGTTTGATGAATTTGAACAAAAAATAAGAATTTCAGGTGAGCAGAGCTCAAGTTTAGCCATGCCTGAGCATTAATGCCATTTGAAAACAACCTAAAATAGGTGGAAGGCCATTGCAGCTGACGCTGAAAGACAGCTGTACTTGAAATGATCAAAGTTCCATGAGGAGGTTGTTTTTTATGTTTTTTTAATATTGATTATTAAAGTCAAGGAAAAGCAAATTCAGAGACTGGTACATAAAGAATGAAAGGAAACAGGAAGCTTCTTTAACCTGTGTCCTTCTGAAAAATGACCCAAAGTCCTTATGTGGACTTTGAAGATAGAAAGCGTCTTATAAAGCCTGGAGATACCCATTGAAAACATGTACAGAATAGGCATTTTATTAATGCTATTGTTATCAAATTTGAACTGGAAGTAGTCAAGACTAGATTTTTACAGCCTCATTTGATTTTCCAGTTGATCCTTCCATGTGCAGCTACTTAAACAAAAGAAAGTAAATTGAAATGGTGAAAAAGAATGATTTCTGTGTGTTCCAACTTCAATAACTTCATACTAGTTACAGTTACAATAGGTTTGACCACTCAGGTTAAAAATGAGTTATTACCTTTACAGAGAGACCAGGCTTTTGCATAACCAAAGGTTCAAGAACAGCAACTAATTTCATTTGAGTATGTCTTTTTTTTAGGCATATTAGGCATTTCATGGGTGGACTGTTAACAGGTTAAAGGGGCGTTTCTGTGTTTCTGGCTTATCTACGATAGTATAATGATTGATTATCATACTATACTTGACTAGAGACTCAAAAAAATGTGGACTTGATTTATAGCCTAGCCTAGGAATGCATTTTGGTATTGGTATGGTATTTTGGGAATCTTGCAGACCCTAGGTTGAGAACTTTGTGAAACCATGTTGTCCAGTGAGGATGTGGTCCTTTAGGAATTTAACCAATCAGAAGGTACTTGAAAACGCTAAACTGAGTTCTGCCTGTGGTATAATTTTTCTAGTTTTCCAGAAATATCTTCTTGTAATTGTGTTGCTTGTGAGCCTGAAATAATGACAGTCTTTTGCAGTCATGCTGGAAGCAGAGCCACACAAGCTGTACTAAAGATTAGAAGAAGCATTAATGACACATTTCTGGATTTTTAGGGCAGATTTGAAATCTCAACTCATTCACAGGGGAGCAAAAGACAACACTGCACCCAACACACTTCACATCTATTTAATAACAAGACAACGTAAAAATAGTTTAATCTTTTGGAAGCTAAAACCCTGCATTGCATTTTCTGGGGGGCTACACATCAGCTCAGATTTAAGCTAAGTTGATAGCAGGTTCATGATCTCATAGTACTGCATGAAGGGACTATAGATGAACCTTTCTTATTGCACTGACAACAGACTAATTTTGGGGTGATATTGAAATGATCAGATTGGATTGAAAAGCCAGAAGTAAGAAGTATTTTAGTCATGATTTTAAAATAAAAAGCTTCAGATTTGTGAAAGTCCATATTTTACCACAAAAGGTTTTCGTATTAAGTTACAGGGTCACAATTTGTTAAAATCCACAATCTTATGACAAAAAGTTGAGTTAAAGTTAAAATTTGAAATTCATGACAAAGTCATAATTTTATGACAAAATATTTTACCACAATTAACATTAAAAAAAACCAAAAACAACAACAACAACAAAACAAACAAAAAAAACCCAAAAGTTTCTATTTCCTGTTGGCTTCAACAACAGTCACCAAAAAATGTCTAGCGACATTTGTAACTTGAGTAAATAATAATAAAGATAGAACCTATTATTTAACAATGTGTTAAGGAGTAGTTACGTTTATACAGTTTTACAGTCACAGCTGACCCTTTGGGGGCCACCATCATGCTGAAGTGGTCCTCGGTGGAAATGAGTTTGACACCCCTGCTCTAACTCATAGAAAGTCTCACACAAATGTAAAGAGATAAAACAAAAACTATCTGTACAGCAAGATGTCACTATAGGTATATCCAACTGCATTTAATGTCTTTTGTAAATTTCAAGAGAGCGTATTCATTTAAATTCAGAAGAATACAATCGGAGGTGAAAAATTGCCTCGAGTAATGCAACACACACAGCGCAGTGAAAATGTTAATGGTAGCTGATTTAATTAGTCTATTCAGCTCCTGATCCAGTCTGGTGCCAGCTTTAGGTTATAATCCCTCTTCACCCCTCAACCATTCAGTACCGCCATCTCATTACCCGTCCCCCTGTATTAACACAATCGCTTTTTCTATATGCCCCAAGTCTCCCACTTATTCATCCCCCATCTTCTCAATTTTGCTGCAGCCACTAAGCCCTGCAATAAAATGCCCGTTCAAATAGCTTTTACAGTCCATGGTGTCAGTGATCTGGAGGGGAAAGAGAAATGTAAGAGTTCTTTTTTTTTTTTCTCTCTTCCTAATTCCCTTCTTTTCTGCCTGCCCTATGTTCTCCCTCTCCACTTAGGCTGCAGAATATAACATCTTTGAGGGTCTGGAGTGCCGCGGCGGTCCAGCGCTGGTGCTGAGTCAAGGACGGATAGTTTATGAAGGAGGAAAGCTCCAGGTGCAGCAGGGCACCGGCCGATTTATTCCACGCAAGCCCTTCCCAGACTACGCCTACCAGCGTGTCAAGTTCAGGAATCAGGTAGAGTACAGGGATGATTCTTTTATTTATTTTTTTAAACTGTCCAAGAGATATTAGATGGGTGTTACAACCCTGTTCAGAGGCTGCTACATACAATGGAGACTCGACACATGAAACTGGAAAATAAAAGGTTTTATTATTAAAATCTAATACCAAAACCAGCACCAACAACCAGGTAGCAGCTAGAATGGTGAGCCACACCAGGCTAGTTAAATCTACAGCTTCACAGGTGCTGCCAATGAAGCAATTAGCAGCACACCCCTGTACTGCTGTGGCAAAGTCTGCAGAGTCAGAGGGGATTAAAAATGGGTTTACATATTCAGTATTACTTGGGCATTACTTGGCGACGAATACGGACCACCGTCCTCTTTTTTAACAAAAGTTACTTTGGCTCTCTTTTGAAGGATGGGAGACTGCAGGAGCTAGGTGATACTTCCTAAAATTCCCTTGAATGAAATTGAAACTAATATTTTAAGATGAAAAACAAAATTGTGATGCTACCAAGAAGATGTAATCGTCCCAAAATTTCCACTACAGATGATTCAAGAAAATTAGAAATAAGCCCATTAGTGGTGTGTTACGGTGAATAATTAAAAGAAAAAATCTCATTAAACAATTTTGTGTCTGTGTGAATTTCCATCAAGGTAAAGAACAAGCAGGGTGTCGCTCGTGGGATATATGATGGCCCCGTGTATGATGTTGTTTCGACCCCCAAATACATCACTCCTGCTCCTTCAGCCAAAACTTCCCCCACCTCTCACCAGCCACCACCCATACGCAATCTTCACCAGTCCAACTTCAGCCTTTCAGGTAACACAACTTGTACATTTTGAAGTGAAATATGCTTGAGCTCACATGTGTGCTGGGAAGGTTCTGAATTTTGATCTAACATCAGACTCTTGCACAGGTGCACAGATTGACGACAACGTCCCTCGTAGGTCCGGCCACCGCATTGTAGCTCCCCCTGGTGGTCGCTCCAACATCACCAGCCTTGGCTAAAGACGACCCTGCACAGTGTGGCTGGTGTGGGGTTTCACCTGTGTGAGTGTGTGTGTGTGTGAGTGTATGTGCATGACTGAGAGTGAACGCAAATTGGCATGAATGGATATCTTTGTATATTTTGGTATAACGGTGAAGCAATCTGTGTATTTGTCAGTTTGGCATGACCACCCTGACTGAGCACATTAGTATTTCCAATACAAAACAAAGAAAGTGCGATTCACAATCATTTAGTTATGCAGAACAGTGAGAGGTCACTGTCAGGACACACATGCACACACACACACAGATCCAGTGTAGGACATCTCCACACCTCCACACATCTTAACACAGACCCAAATGTTTTGTCATAATTGTTTTTTTTTCCCCTCTCCTCTTGAGCATGACTCCCTACTTACTCTTCCTCACTTTTTATTGTGCAGGTCTGCTCAGATATGGTGCTCCTTTTCCACCCTCTGGTGGACAACTGAAGAAATAACTGATTTTTTTTGTTGTTTTTTTGTCTCTGTTTTAGCAGTATTTCAACAATCCTCAGTTATACATATTGCATGGACAAGTCTTCACATGTTGCACTACTTGTGTTTGATTGTTGCAGTGAGGGAACACTTAAAATTGTACTTAAAGCACATGTATTCAAAGGCACAAGCGTATCCTTGTAATACTTCTTAGAAATGTATGCTTTCGGACAGGGAATTCACTGTGGATAGAAAGTACTGTTATCAAGTTCAGAACATAATATTTCTGTAGGATGTCACTGTTACTCCATCTAAAGCAATGTGATTCTCCTCCACTAGATACTATATGCAAATGTGTCAAACTTCTCCTCTAAAGTACAGAAGTAGATGAGTAGTTGGAGGGATTTAGTTCTAGACTGATGTGCGTGTATAGCAGAGTTTCGCAGGAAACGCTGACAATCTGTGTCACAGTCTTTTTGCCAATCACTCTTGCCAGAAATAGATCTTTGTTGCAATGTCATTTTGAACTCTCTGCTGTAAAAGAGCTTCTGCTCCAACCACCGCTCTTTAAAACTTGACTTATACAATCTTTTAAATCTGTTTTTATTTAAATGGATTAATTCTTGGTGTTGTATCTGTTATGCTAACAGTTAGTGTTTCTATGGCGCTCTGCTTTCCTTGCAGTTGTCTGGTGTCTCCACTGGAACCAGTATTAATTAATAAAGACTTTAAAAACATGCCAATGGATTTGATGCAAATTTATTTCAAACTATTACTTTTCTCAGCATGATTGTAATTAAGGTTCTTAAAACCACACCCTTTTCATTTTGCCTGAATTTCTCTGGGACAAGGTGTTGCATTTAAGTGCTGTTGTGTTCTTACTGGAAGTGACGAGGGCAAGTTTACTTCTTTAGGCTCTTTATCGGGGTTACCATCATGATACCACCAAGACTGGACTTTTGTCCATTGTAAAATTCCAAGAAAAATTGAATTTTCTTTTATTATCTGTATAATTTCTTCCAACTTTAATGAGAGTTTAAAGCTCCACCTACCTAGCGACAGTTCACGAAGTGTTCAGTGTTACTCACACAATTTTCTGAACATTTTGAAAATGTGAATATACTAAAAATCTTAAATAGCCTATAAATGTAGCCATTTAGAGTATGGTGTATTTAATGATTTGTTTTCTGCAGGCAACCACAGCTTAGCCGTGTTTTCAGCTTGAATACGAATTCCAAACCAGTGTTTAAAGCAAAATGCGTCAAACTGCAAATTAAAATCACTATCAAAAAAAAAAAACATTGCATTTTTTACTCAGATGTAAATAATGAAAGACAGCTATCAGCACTGTATGCTTTCATTTTTTTTACACACATATATCTATAGTAGTGTCTTTAATTCTTATAATATATAAGATACTTTTTAAAATAATGATGCTACGAAAGGATCCTATTTGTAGCTGAAAGGAAGCCTTACATTGTGACCCTGGAAAGTCAAGGACTTCAAATTTTTGAAGACCTTAAATGCTGACTTCTGATGAATTAAACAAATAAATGCAAACAGATTGTCTTTTTTTCCCTTTTGCATCAAGTCTTGTGTTATTAAATACACAATATATAGATCTTATAGAATACCATGCTTTGTGCAAGACGAAATGTTTCATAAAAAACTGAAACAATACTCTTTGAATGAGTGGCAAAATGTTGATAATTGTTTTTTCTTTTTTTTTTAAAAAAAAAAAGACAAAAGTGTATGTTTTCACTGTTTTAATGATGTAAGATGTTTAAGTCAGGACTGAAAAGTCTGAGTTACATACTAGATTTTTTTCAGTTGAATACCTGAAATTTAGAGTTTCTGTCTTTCAAATCATATCACATCAAATCAAATCAAATCAAATCAAAACTCATTTTCATTACCTGGGGCAAAGGGTCTACTGAGACATCATAGACTCAAACAAACTGAAATCTATAAAGCCATCAAACTGTGATTTGATGAGTTGTATGAGTTATTAATCTTGGCCACTTGGTGTCACTGTTTGCATTATCAGTTTGTGCAATTTAGGTATTGGCTTAATCTTGTTGACCATCAACAAATACAAAATGCAATAATAATGCAAGAAGATGACTATCAATCAGTTGTCTGAATAATCAGTTGGCAGATTATTGGCCAAGTTTTTCACTGTTCATATACCGTATACCAGGGGTATTCAACTAAAATTCAAAGAGGTACAGTTGATAAAAAATTTCCATATAACATAAAATATAAAAGCATGTAAAGAAATAAACTGGTTTTATAAAGGAATCCGACGCTTGGACTTTTACGGAAGATGATGGTGGAGGAGGAGGAGGAGGAAGAAGAAGGAGGAGTGGATGAGGTTAACAACTTAGGAAAAAAATAAACTTAATAATCTTCATTGACGTCTGGCTTATTCATCACGCTTTAATCACTTTCATCTGCAGCGTGTTTCAATAAAAACCCAAGGAGTGAGGAAAGCGTCGTTAAATAGCGCAGCCGCACGACCACTTGCATTTATTTCAGTGAACTCTGAAAGTTTGGCTAAACAACTGCGAAAATGCAGCACACAAAAAAAGAGTTGTTTCTTTGATCAGGGTCGTTGAAGCTCCAGCTCGTAAACTCAAATTTCTGCAAGTCAAAGCAAAAAACAAACAAACAAACAAACAAACAACGGAATGACTGCTCGTAACTCATAAAACGCGGAGGTCGGGACACTCGTGGCTCAAGGTACCACTGAATTTACTTTTCTCTGCCTGTCTCATCCTTTTTTCTGCCTTTCGCGCACTCGCTTCTCCGTCTTTTCTGTCCGACCTGCTTCTCTGTTCGCGTACCGGTTTGGCTCATCAGACTCGCTCAGAGCCGCAGTGTTATTACTATAATGCCTCAGTTATTTAAAAATGATGGGTCTGGGTCCGGATCCGGACTGGAGCCAGTTGGTGACCCCTGCCGTATACAATATTGTTATATTATTGTTTATATATGACCTCCTTCATCACTCTCCATAACAACCTTTACATGAATATAATCTCATAAGAAATATGCCTTAACTACAATGTTTTTTCAATCTTGCACTATTCGTACCATTTGCAACTATGGTAGGCCTATATAATTTATGCATATTCTTCATATATATATTCTATATACTGTTAGGCCTATTTATATTTATATTTTTTCATGTCCTCCCTGTGAATATGTAAAAATGTTCACTAAAACAAATTCACTTCTGGTTAGATGCTAACTCCCTTCTGTTGCCTTTTACTGTAACGTGTATAATGAGAATAAATTTGAATCTAAAAAAGTTTCCTAAATCATTCTCAATATAGGCCCCATCTTGAGATCAACCTCAAGTAATAAATATACACACACAAAAACAAAACACAGTGTTCAGGTCAAAAATGACTTTACAAGCAGAAGTCAGTATTCAGTGTGACCACAGATGGTTGATTGATCATTGAATGTCCTGCCAACAGTCCTGACCTCAGCCCCATTGAACGCTTGTGGGATCAGCTTGGGTTTGCTATTTGTGCCAAATTGACCAACACAACCACATTAACCGACTTGCAACAAATGCTGATTTAAGAAAAGGGGGCCATCCCTCAGTAGAGAGTGACCAGGCTGGTGACCAGCATGAGGAGGAGGTGTCAGGCTGTTGACTGTGTTTATGGATCATACATATATGTATGTGTACACATATATCTCAATAAAATAGAGGGAACACCTACACAACACAATGTCAGTCCAAGTATATCACACTCGTGTGAAATCAGCCTGTCCAGCTACCTCAAAGAGAATTAATAAAAATTAAAGATGAAAAGAGTGCAAGACCTTTCCATTCTGGGAGTGGAAAACTTGCAATCCGCAAGAAAAGTGACTGTTCCTGCAACAATAGGAGAAACTAGATGCAAAATAGACACAGTGGTCCCAGCAGATATACTGAAGCTTTTGAGCAAAAACGTCATTGAAGAAAGTGAGTGCTGTTTTGGACATTGCTCAAGACAAGGCAACAATGTTTGACCAACATGTAAAACTCAAACTGACATCTTCTGGACATTATTATGTAAATTTAAGAAAGGAAAGGAACAATAATGAAGACCAGTTCGAAAAAAGTGAGACACCAAATGATGAAGATGAAATTCTCATTGTGAAAGAAAACATAACACAGAAAAAAAAAAAGTCAATACTATTAAAGCTACATAAACAATTTGGACATGTCTCAGTTGATATACTACAAAAACTCTTGTCTTGCTCAGGCAACACAGATGATGAAAGCATTACAATCCTGAAGGAAATTGTGAATGAAACTGTAGCTGTGGTCCTACATGAGCTTGAGCCAGGACTTTGGTATCTGCTTACTATCGTCCATTTTACAAGGTTCAGTGCAGGGAGTATTATCACCACAAAAAGATCCAAAGAGATAGTGAAGCACTTTATTTTCCTGCTGGACAAGCATTCATGGTTCATGCAGACAATGGAGGTGAATTTAACAATGAAGAAATAAGAGATATGGCTGAACACTTTAACATTGAGGTTAAAACCACTGCAGGATACAGTCCATGGAGCAGCGGCCTCCTGGAAAGACAACCAGATCCTCACTGAAATGCTACTTAAGGTAAAGAGAGACAACAAATGTGACTGGAAAATGGCTCTGGACTGGACTTTGATGGCAGAAATCAGCATTCACAATGTACACAGCTACAGCCTCTATTAACTTGTCTTTGGACAAAACCCAAATCTGCCTTCAGTCCTAATTGATAGACCTCCAGCATTGGAAACTGATGTCAATACATGGATGGGTCATAACACTGCAGTGCTGCATGGCATGAGAAAAGGCTTTGCCAAGGCTAAATGTTCTGAGAGGATCCGGAGAGCCCTTCGAAAACGGCTGCGAAGTCTATTATAAACGTACAGACTGTCAGGAGTGGAAAGGTCCAGGTGTGGCTATTGGCCAAGATGGTGAAGTAATATTTGGGACATATGTCAGTGCACTAGTTTAAGAAATAAAAGTGAATAAACCATAAGAGAAACTGGAAGAAACTGAAGAAGAAAATCCGATTAAAATGGATGAAAATCGTTTTAAGACACCAGCAGCTGTACTTGATGAGGAACACAACAATTTTGAAAGCGAACATGAGGCGATGGCACCAACAAGTAATGAACCACATAGTGCTGCAGAAAACAGAAAATCCTCCTGTGATTCAGTACAAGCTGGAGAGGGTGATCTACCACTGGCACACTCAACAACTGTCAGTGAAGGACTGAAACTGAAAGCTGGACAAGTAGTTAAATGCACAGACAAAGAAACAGGTCAAAAATATTCTGGAAAAATAACCAGCCGGGCAGGAAAGGCCAGTGGGAAACACAGAAACTGGTACAGAGGAAGTTGCTGGATCCACAGGGTCAGTTGATATGGGACAAATAAGCAACCTTGAAGTGGTTGAAAATGTCAAGACAAACACTGACAACAACAGAGATGAAATATTAGTGGTGAACGAGGATATTTTGTCACATACCAAACAAACTGAACTCGACAACTAGAAGAGAAAGAATGTATTTGAGGAAGAAAAAGATAAAGGTCAGAAATGAATATCAACGGGGTGGGTATGCACACTCAAGAAAACACAAGTGGGCATTGTACCCAAAGCTAGACTGGTTGCAGGAGGCTTTGAAGAAATGAACACTCAAGAACTTCCTAAGGATTCACCCACTTGTTCCTCTGAATCTCTAAAGATGGTCATAGCTGTTATATGTCAACAATAAATGGAAGATGAACTCTATGGACATCAAAGCAGCCTTTTTGCAGGGTAAATATTTAACCCGGGTTGTGTCTATCTGCCCACCTCAAGAGGCAGACAGTGAAGGAATTGTATGGAAGCTAAATAAATGTGTTTATGGCTTGGCAGATGCTTCCTTGTTGTGGTACAACAAGGTGAAAGAAACCACGCAGGAGCTGGGAGGCACTGCGTCAAAAGTCGATCCAGCTGTCTTTTGTCTTGCATGTCTAATAGATGACTTTGATTAGGGTGGTTCAGACAGGTTCTCTTCAACTTCAACTACATTGGGATGGAGGTTCATTCTTTGGCATACATAAAAAACCTACAGCCCATTCCTATAGATTCCACCAGAGCACCACAGTGGGGGGCTCCTGTAACAGACACAGAGATGGTCATGTTAAAATCAAAGATTGGACGGATTGTGTTGGTAGCAAGACAGAGCAGACCTGACATGTGTGACATATCCATCTTGGCATCAAATACAAAACATGCTGAAATTCAAACATTACACTGTGCAAACAGACTGAGCAGAAAACTTAAATCCGAGGAAGTTACCCTGAGGTTTCAATACTTAGGAGACAAATACAAGTTAGTGGTGTTAAGTTATTCCTCAATGGGAAACCTGTCAGATTGAGGGACACAAGATGTACATTTTGTCATGCAAATGGGAGAAGATGGAAAATTTTCACCCATATGCTGGCAGTTAAAACGGTTTGAGAGTGGTATAAAGCTGGAGACCTTAGCACTTGTAGATGGGACTGATTGTAACTAGAAAGACAACACTCTCTATTCAGAGCTCGTGGTTGGTGATGGCACACACAACATCCTGCCCATTACCTGTGTGATGGACAACCATTCCCCTCCTTGATGCTGTCAAATCTACAAAATCTGTAACTGAAAAGATCTTGTGGACTCGGGGACCATTCAGGAAATCATATGGACATCTACCAAAGACCAGCTTGCTAACCGCTTAACAAAAGTGGAGGCATGTGCACTTAGACTGCTAAAAGCTCTTAGTGAATGGGAATGGCAATTTAAAGACTAAAAAACAAACAAAAAAACAGTATTCCTTAAGTTAAGTTCAAATAAATTAAGTTAAAATAAGTCAAAGTGTTGCTACAGAACGCTGCTCCAACCTGTTACTTTAAAGAGGTGAGATTGTTAAGTTGTGTGTAACATTGTAACATACAACATACGTTTAAGTTTAAGAGGCAGAACCCAACATGCAGCCAAGACGGGAAAGTTTTCAAAAGATTTATTAGAAGAAAGAATGAGATGGTGTTGAAGTAGTCCTGCTTAGATCTGGTTGCACTTGTGGTTCTGGAACACAGAAACAGAAATGAGTGTCATGACTGGATGGGAACCAGAGAAAACAAAAGGGAGATCTATCAGGTTTGGGGATTCACAGGGTCCTAGAATCCAGTTTCTGCAGGGTTGGGTGAGCTGAGCTGAGATTGAGCAGCTTTGAGGACCTCAGACATTCACTGAAAACAGAGATTATCACATCCACCATCCACTGCCTCATTGTCCAAAAACAGTGCAGGGTCAGGCACAGGAGGGTCTCAGGCAAGGAAAAATCCAGAATAAAATAAACTTGAAATAGGGTCAGACTCAGGCAAGGTTCAGCAACAGGAAGTCAAAAATTCTTCTCACACACTGGTAAGGACTAAGGACAGATAAACTCTTGGACCATGACCAAGTGCTTGAAGGCTGCAACAAAGACATCAGACACTCTCACAGTGAGCAGGTGAAGAGCAGGAGTTTAAATATGGAGCAGCACAGGTGAAGACAATGAGCATTCAGCAGGAGAGGGAGGGAGAGTGAGCAGCACAATCAAGGCAGAAACTGAAATCATGACAAACATACTGTGCAAGTGTCGGGTGTGAGGTAATGGGAGGCAGGGACAGAAAAACACTTTTACATGTCTGTTATGTTAATGTCGACCATTAAAGTGTGCATGCCAACATCAGTGGTGTAATTATTGAATTTAACAGCAGGGAGGTCATACAGGCATGGAGGCCACACACACCACTGAGCCTCATTTTGACTTGACTTGTGGAATTTTCGCTGATGTCGGATCAGCCTGAAATGTGATTTTCCACTTTTATTTTGAATATGATTCTAAATCCAGACCTCTGTGGGTTAATAAATTTGATTTGCATTGATCATTTTTATGTTATTATGTTCTCAACGCACTCTACTATATATTGAATAAAGATTTTCAACTGCAATATTTCATTAACTGAGATCTAGGATGTGTTATTATGGTGTTCCCTTTATGTTTTTGAGCAGTGTGTACATATACACACACACACACACACACACACACACACACACACAAAGCATCACACACACACTCTTCCACACAAAAACAACCC
>JBAMYA010000001.1:6587077-6616813 GCA_037176975.1 Arrhamphus sclerolepis | reverse complement strand
GGCCAGACACAATGAACTGCCAGACTGAATCACCAGTGGCAGATTAGACATCAGGAAATAATTACGGTAACTATATACATATATGTGTGTGTGTTAAAAAAGAGAAATAAAAAGTTTGCAACTATATCTGCAACTGAAACTTGAAAACTACAAGCAGCTGTAATTTTTTTTTTTTTTTTAAACAAAGTGACGACTACTCTAGAGAAACCCAAAAGAGCAACACAACAAATCTTCTTAGACCACCATCAACAAAAAGAAAGGCCTAAAGCTAGAAACAGAGAAAAAAAACAAAAACTACATGACATTAATGAGCTTGAGAGGTAGACTGCTCCCAGTCCTTCCTCAAGGCATGTGCTCTGCAGAATGTGAGCATTTAAATAGCTGGGATGTGTTGGCTCATTGATGGGAATGTGATCCTCAGCCACAGCCAGGTTTGTGCATCACAACATACATCACTGTGCTGCTCACTTGTCAAATAGTTTCCTGGAAACGGCTTTGAGAGAGAGAGGAGGGACTAGTATTCAGCAATCCATTTTTTTATAATCTTGTTTCCACTTTCATTAGAAATTATGGTATTCAGCTTGATCATGTTGTTTTGACTGCTCTAATTGTGCTAATTTTTTGATTTGTTTAATTTTGACTGTTGAGGCAGAGAGTCTCAGTGGGCTTTAGGGAGGGTGACAGCATCAGACATGAATATAAGATGATCTTAGATACAAGAAACTGTGTAAAAAAACATGAAAGAATCTGAAACATTTCCAAAAGCACTGCGGATGACTCAGTAGAATTTTCTTTTCTTGGACATTAGGCAAATTCTGTGGGTATTATTGCAACCACTGCATATTTTAATGTGATTATATTCTGTATCTGTATTATGGGAAAAGTCAGAAGACAGTTTTTATGAGAACGATCATTATTTTTATTGTGTCGCTGCCTATTCAGCTGGCAGTCAACACATATAGCAGCCAGTCAGTGTGATTTCATGACTTTCAGAGCAGGATGAGCTGATGTGCTGCTAAAATGTGCTGCCATTTTGAATAATTGTTTGAATTATAATATATGACCACTTCCTTCCTTCAAAGTCAGCATCGTTGATGTGCTTTTTACTTACTTCTGGGTCACCAGCTGTCTTGATGATGTCTTAAAGGTCCCATATTCTGCTTATCCTGGCTTTCAAAGGTTCGTCACATACCCAGCTTTCAGGCAATTGAGCTGTCATTTTAAGAGGTGCATGACTGATTAAGCGGTGAATAAAAGTTTTGAAAGAGCAGTCCTCTTAGAAATGTCCAGAGAAGTTTCATCCCTAAAATGACTTTCTGCTTACACAAGCGTTCATTGCAAATTCAGTTTGGCCCTCTTAACCCTCCAGGTGCAGGTCAAGTCAGCACATGCATTTATCCCCACACAGGGTCAGCCTGGACCCCCTTAGATGCCATTTAGCTAAATAGAAACGTTATCCAATTGTCTTGATTGCCATGCCAATTAACATGTCACAGTTTTTACTGAAGCACAGAGAGTTTTGAGTTGCAAAGTAAAATGTCTCTATTGTGGCAGTTAATGAAATTAAATAAATATAAAAAAATAGCATAATATTGGACCTTTAATATTTATTAAAAGTATGATACATAAATTAATCATTATATTTTTTTCTTTTATAATGATCATGGGAAGAATATCAGTTGTGATCATTAAAGCCACTTGATGTAGCAATACCACTTCTGACCACATGATGGCACCATACAATAAAGTTCATACATCACCACTGGCATGAGGGACGACAAAGTAAACCTCAAATGTGACAAAGTGCTATCAAAACATGCTGAACGACCCCCACTCACTGGGACCACTAGCACATACATGGACCCACTAGCACCCGGTCCGTGTATGTCTCGGCCATCCAATTCCTATTTTGAAATTTAAAAAAAAAATTATTAAAATTATTAAAAGAAAATGATTCCTCTTTTGTTTTTGAAATTGGTGAACAAAAAACAGGAAATGACCTGATTTTCTTCTTTGAATGTAAAAAACAAAAACGGGAAACAAATCTTTACCTGAGTTCAGGTGATGTGAGCATGAATGGAGTCACCTTTGGAATCGAGATGCTCTCGCATAAATAGTTCTCGTGATGCACGTTCCAGCTGATGATCTGTGCATGTCAGTGCTGCAGCTTTATCACCACAGGCTATCACACTTAACCTTTCGTCTTTAATAAAGGTTGAATACTTATTTAAATACATCTTCCTCTTATTACTATTATTCTTTGTGGGGGAAACAATTTCTTCCCGTCTTTTAAAGAGAGTCATTTAAAGAGACCTATAGTGATGTCGCATTTAAAAAAGGGCACTGTTTTCTCAGTTTCAAGTTTCAAGTTTGACAGTTTTGTCAGTGGCTCTTTTGTCAATGCAGCAAACATATATACCCTTATTAGGTCAGAAGTAGTACTTTAAAGTATAGTATAGAACATGTAACAAAATAGAAGGCTGCTGTTGGAGGACAGTTACCAACAGCAAGTTCCATAGTTGTCTTTATTTTACTTTTTTTTTTCAGTCTCTGTTATATTTGGTGGAGAAAGAAATGCTTACTTCAGCCTAGTAAAAACATCATGACTTTGTTTAAAACAAACTAGGAATATACCATCCATCTATGAAAATAGATATGCAGCACTCCTGGAGGGATGGTTTCTGGATGACAAATGGAGGAACATGCTCAGCTGCTCTTACTTTGCTCTGCTCCTAAAACTCCCACAAAACATTGCAATGCAAAATTCTGGATACACTTTGGTCTCTAGTGACTGACTAGTGCAAAAAAGAAAGCCCTCTCCAAACATATATTTATAAGAAAGGGAGGGGACATAAGACTAAACCAGTCAACAGAGTGTGAAGATTTGACAGTACTATCTGATGTTTGAAAAACAATATACTCTTGCATTTCAGCTGTGGCTCCATCATTCACTGCTGCCAGCAAAGATACTTTGTTATTATTTCAGTGTCAACTGAAGCCTCAGAATTTGTGTGCACCATGGCAACGACTTTATTTGGCTTTCTATTATCAGTGCTTCCAATGTCACTGTTATGCCCAGGTGTAGCAGTCTGTAGGACACAGCATGAAAGAGGCCCCATTGTCCCCAATTTGCAAACAAGTTGAAATATGAGGTTTTATTAATATCACAAGAAGAAAAACAAACACGCAAAGAAAAACAAGAAAAAAAATAGTTAAAACATCAGGTTGGACAGAGATAACAAGCAAAACAGCACTACCTAAAACAACCACATTGACCAAACCAAGCCACACCTACAAATTCTACATTTTACATCAGGATAGTTAGAGTGACATCAAAGGCGGCTAGTTGGAAGAGGAGGAGAATGTGAATGAGCCTCTCTCAGTCTGTCTTTTAATCTGTTGGTTCATTTCCACGCAGTCAATCCTTTTCAAGGTGTGGGGCATCTCACCATTCCCAGTCCAGCACCTGCACACTGCAGTTTGCATACATCATGTATCTACACGCAAATATCACGTAGATAAGACATGATGTATGCATATGTTGGCAGCTTTTACATGTAATAAACAAAGACATACAGTTGGACTGTTCTCTGTACTACACTATTGATTATGTGTCTCTAATTTTGTGATGGAGTGTTAAAACATGCAGTACTTATTTTACTTCATTTTTCAGATCAGTTTAGAAGTCTGTTCTTCCCACACATGCAAACACAAATTTTATCAGCCTGTAAAATAACTTCACTGTAGTGTTGTGCAGTATGTGTATATGCTACAGATGGAAATGAGCATACCAGTAACTAACTTTCTTTCTTTCTTTCTTTCTGGAATTCCAGTCTTTCTTCTGCATTAACTTATTGTATAAAGAACTCGTATAAGAAACTAAAGTGACACACTAAAAGCTGCAGTTCAAACCAACCAAGTAAGACACATAACTGCATAACCTTTATTTGTTTGTTTTGTTTTGTTTTTCCCCTCGCTGTCTGATATTAAATCAGACTAAATTTTCCCTGTTTTAGGCCAGTTAGTCTAAAATAATGAGAGGGAGAAGTTTTTAGATGGTGCAGCGTCTGCACCAGTGATGTTTGTTCAGGAGTAGAGAAGCCTCACCTGTCATCATGGAAAAAATTTAATATATAATAAACAAATAAATTAAATGGTTATATTTATCTAGTGGGTTGAGCTATAAACCAATTTTCCATTTAACTTAAACAATTTTGATTGTTTTTTAATTAGAAATCGCTGAATTTTCTCATTTCCTGTTCAAATACGGGGAAGAGACGTACGGTGCAGCAGCAGCAAGCTGAGCCTCGCTTTGATTGAAAATCCCTCACAAACTGTGCTCTGTCATGTAATGAGATTGTGTTACTGTCTCTCTGCATGTTGCCAATCAAATGTTTCAAACACTTTTCATATATGCCCCCCTGATTTTCCATAGTTTAGCTTATGAATGTGATGTATGTGTGTAATGTGTTTTGCGTGATCTTAGAAATGTAGTGAAAAGGGACGAGGTGAGGCAGGCAGTTCTCTTGCCTCACCTGAGCGAAAAGGCAAGACTCTCTGTTTACCAGTTTAACCCTTTTTGACCACCCATGCTGGTGCTGGGTGCTGAAACCAATTCAGAGCTGGTTCTACTTTGGAGCCTTCAAAGAACTGGTTTGCTACTCCACATATGGTCATGAATTGTGGGCAGTGATTAAAAGGATGGGATCAAGGACACAATCAGCTGAAAGTCTCTCCACAGGGTGGTTGGATGTGGCTGGTGGCTGAAGTTTAGTCATTCAGGAGAGTAGAGTCGCTGTGCCACATCAAGAGGAGCCAGTTGAACTGTCTGGTGAGGATCCCCTCCTCCCTACATCAGATTTCCCAGCTGGTCTGGGAGCACCTTGGTGTCCTCCTAGAAGAGCTAGAGAAGGTGGCCAAGGACAGTGAGATCTGGGTCTCTCTGCTTATGCTGCTGCCCCGAAAGATCTTAATTTGGGTAAGCAGAAGTTAAAAGATGGATTTTTCTGTGTTCAACTATCTAACTGCCTTTCAAACAACTATCAGCATTTCCTTTCTGTTATGATTCAGAAGAAAACACAGGGAATAATACTGTACCTTCGGCTGTATACCTTAAGAGAAAAAGTACATCTCCTGCCTTGTAGTACATATGAACTAGATCCAGAAAACATCATCTCCACAGAAACCAGCAGAGACTTGCATGCTGCCACTACCATCTGCTCTGGGAGCAAATCAAAGGATGCAATATTGAGCTCTTGAGGATGAAATTATGCATGTTTTTTTCATTTTCCGCTGCAGGTCATGAAATCACAGAGTTGGAAAACAGCAGAAAAAAAACTGTGAATGTGTGTGTTTGAGTTATATAGAAGTCTGAACAGATGCCATAACAATGCAGTGGTCCTTTGAAAGGGTAAACAGGCTGCTGCTTTTTGGGTACAACAGCGTATGACTGCTTAACTAGCGGTGCTGTTTTCCTACCAACGATAGTCCCACAGGCTCCTGCGGTGCACATTTGAGCTGCCTTCATTTACTATGCAATAAACAAAAATATGCTAAAGTTCTCTTCTGAGTCCTGACACCTTCTGAGGGAAATCCAATCAAACACTAATGGAGAGATGGAATTTTGTATGTACTGATCTGAAATAGCATTTCTGCAGATCTGCTTGAACTTAACTGACATGATTACAGCTTTGATTGGTTTTCGAATATTATCATCTTTGTTTTATGATTAAATAATATTATATAACTTCATCCACTCAGTATGGGCTACCTGATTACTGCAAACATGTTAGCTTCGAGTCAAAACTGTCGAAACTGTTGGTTACCACTGCATTTGCTTTTGGAAGGCTTCCAGTTTTGAAAAAATGAAATAAAATACAGAACTCCTGAGAAGGTTTAGCTACAAGTACATAAAGCAATCGGTGCATGACATCAGATGAAGTAAACATTCCACCCAAGCAAAAACAGCCTGTAAGGTTTTTAGGCTTCAATACAGCTTTTAGTGCACTTGGTGTCCATGAAGAAAAAAAAAAGGTCTGAAGAGATTTTTTTTTTCATGGTATCCAACTTTATGTTGAACGATTTTCACTTCACCTCTTGGATGTTTCTTTGGATGGGTGACAAGTCGTTACCTGCAGTCTGATCTTTCCATTCCTTTAACCTTGCTGGTCCCTGTCATGCCCATAGCCTACTAACTACAAAACAGAATATTTTCTCTTTGCTCCACTTTAGCTGAAATCACCTATATTTCATTGTCTGGCTTGGTATATCACCACATCTTGACAGCAGCTGGTCCATAAGCTGGACCCTTCCAAGTTAGTCTTGGCCACGTATGGGGAAAGGTGGCTTGCCCACAGCACTCAGCAGCTGTGGCACTCAGCCAAAGCAGTGTCCAGTTCAGCTTCGTGCAGCCACAGGCCACCTGGTCATCAGAAGTGACTCTTAAAGGTCTATTAACAAGTCAATCGTGTACAATTAACAGCACAACAAGCCATCTTATCTTTAAAATAAGAATGATTATGCACTGCTTGGTCTTTATTCACAGCTCATTTGTCAGGTAAAGATGTCAAGTGCTTCGTGTAACTAAACTGATGACAGCGAGCAGCTAATGTCATAGACCGCTGATGTCAGTCAAAAAAATCATACATAGTTTAAATATGTGGCTTTATTTAACTTTGATGAGTTACATGTCATGGATCTTAAATCTAGCTGTGAAGACTAAACCATTTTTGTACCAGGATGTAAATTTTTTTTACATTTAAACATGGGGGGAACCAGATGTTGCCTCTTGGTCTCGATGAAGAAGATAGCATCTTGTCCTTCTATCCTCATCACTGATCCTTTTGGTGAGCAATTGCAAACTGCACAGGTACAAAACTGCTTCTGTTACAAGCACACACTGAAGCTGTCAGCCACCAGAGCAGAGGCAACAAAACTCTGTGATTAAACCATTTACAAATACAACAAGACAGTGGAGACACGACCATTTGTCTCCTGTCACTGGGAGACCACAAACTGGCCAGTCAGATGATGAGACACACCTCTGCAATCACTTAAAGCCTGCAGGACATTAGGCACAATTTCTTTTTTTATTTTCTTTCCCAACCTGGAGACCCTGTAGACTAAAATCCAAGACAACGAGAAAGGATTACAAGTAAACGAACTGAGGAAATGGATGCAAAGAGAGATACTTCCATCCTGACACCTCTACAACAAAATAAGCAATGCAGTCCTTTAAGTCCAATATTTCCTTGGAAAAAAAGTGACTTCTTTTGCAGATAGTCAAACTTTGATGTCCCAAAATGCCAGCAGTGTCAAAAAAAAAAAAAAAAACTGAGGCAGGTTTGGCACTGGACTGCTGCTTCTTCAGTTATACTGCACTGCGTATTTTCTCCTCAAG
Organism: Arrhamphus sclerolepis; assembly: GCA_037176975.1. NCBI lineage: Eukaryota > Metazoa > Chordata > Actinopteri > Beloniformes > Hemiramphidae > Arrhamphus > Arrhamphus sclerolepis. The sequence goes on along the minus strand of JBAMYA010000001.1, from coordinate 6,609,414 downwards.
TGAAACACATTCATAATAATGTGCTGACAGTTTTGGCATTGCACATTTGGCACCATAAGTTACTTTTAAATGTAATCATTTCCTGTGTATACTTTTCTTTCTGTTCAGACTTGCTGTTTCAGAGGACTCCAGGGAGTGAATGAAAAAGTTCCACCCCAATCCTCACACCTTAACCCGCACCATGTAAATTATGAAGACACCTACAACATTCCTGACAGCTGTTGGTATTCTTAGATGTACAGCGCTGCAATAACATTAATCGTATGACAAACCAGTAAAAAAAAAAAAAAAATTAAAATGATGTAGCTGTATACATCTTGAAGCATTAAAAGCAATCTGAGAGTAATAATAAATTCCCAGCTGCCACACAGATATATATATATATATATATATTTCAGATACAAGCTCTGATATTTTTCCTTTCCTATTTTAGAAAGATGGCATCTATCTGCTGGATGTGCTGTCACGCAAAAACATGTTGTGTATGTGTGTTTTTCTGCTCTTCTGCTGATGTGCTGTGCTGATGGCACAGCCTTGATGAGCCCCAGCTGATATAACTATGAGAAGATGAAAAGACATAAATGACAGCCTATAGAGGAACACAGGGAGGATCAAATCTGAAATCATCTGTCACAGCGTATCGGTGAGAGAAAATGTTTACGGTTCTGCTGTGATGTTTTCCTGGAGAGAAAAAAATAACATCATCGGTGCACACTTTCAGAGCTCGGTTGTACTGATGCTGAATAATTCTTGGAAAGTTGAGTAATTCCACAGAAGTTAAAAAAGAGCATAATAATGAAAAAAAATGAAAGACTGTTTGTGCTTCAGATCTGAGATGACTAACAGCTTTCAGATAGCACAACCTTGTCACTGTTTGATGTCACGTAGTGAGTCAGATATGCAGTCTACTATGACATCACAGACACAGATTATCCAGCTTCTGCAGCTTTAACTTTAAACACATTTTCCTGCGTTTGCTTCACCTCTGAAATACGTTCTACAATGCTATAAAAAATGAATGTATAAAACAAACATACAAACCCTTCTGCAGTGTGACCCATTCGTTTCTGAGGAGTAGTTTTGAGGCCTGTTTGCACAAGTTCTCATGGTCACAATTGTGACAAGAGATGAATGTTTCCAAACCCAGTTAATCCAAAAACGATTGAATGGGTGAAGAGAGGAAAATAAGTGTGGGAATTGATTGGAACGTACCCTCCTCACCTCAGTTACTGAATGTTAGCTATTTTAGCTTAGCTTAGCTCCTGGGAACCTATGATGCTGACTAATATCGCCATACATTCATTCTGATCATGTCTCATCCATGTTCAGATGTTGTTTTAGTAGCAACATCTGAAATGAGGACTGTGAACATCTAAACTGAGGACTGCCAGCTCCGTGTGGAGTTCTAGTCTCTAGTTCACTGGTAGAGTTGGGCAATTGAAGATAAATTGAAATCGACATTCAGAACCAATGTAATCCTGCTCATGTCAATTATTTATCCTCTTGGAAATATTCATTAAATGACCATAGTTGAACTGTGTGTGCTTCCTTTCACTTATTTTAAAATCAAAGATATTAGATATGAGAAAATATTTCAGTTTTAATAATTGATTGTATTTGCAGAAAACCTTGCAACCTTGTCAGTGATCCATGAGGGCAAAAAAAAAAAAAAGATACAAAAATATTCATTCATTAATCGTAATTAAGGCAACTTGTTCAATTAATTGTGATGGAGTCTGCTTCTTGGCAACTCTAGTTGGCAGCAATGGGAACAGTCGATTCCTCCAGCAGAGCCACCCTCCAGATTGGCCTTCACCTTTTCAGACTGACTAGCTTTTCCTGCACTTCCTCTGGGATGCATCACTGAAAGGTCTCAAGGACCCAATCGCTGCAGTCAACAGAGGCTATCTGAGTACAGCAGATCATGACGTGTATCCAGGGCTTTGTAGATCTGTGCCTTTTCGGGTCTTCCCCATGCTAGTGGCTTCCTCTAGTTATTCCAAGCAGAGAAGACAAGATCACCACTTCTTTAGCCATCAGTGCTAATCTTTTCCTTGTCAATATGATGGGAACATAGCTGGGAATTTCTTGTGAGGTTCCCACATGTTGACATTCTTCCCTATTTGTCCCTAATCTCATGCTGACTCAACACCTTCTATCTTCTTGGCACTCTGTCGGTCACTTTATCCATGTCACGTTGGTCATGAATGTATAGATCAAGCCTCAGCTTATCAAGGGAAGCTCAATTCAAGACCCTGGGGACCCAAACAGTTAGCTGAGCATCGTATCATGTTTCAGTAGCGACCTCTGACATGGGGATAGATAGCAAAGTACATAAGAAAGTACATAAGTACATATTAATTAACATTAAAGTTTAGCACAAGTTAGCCAGCTAAACTAAAATAGCTAACTTGTTGTAAAGTGAGTGTGTTTCACATGGCCTCCACCCAGTTTTGGATTACTTGGAGCTTGGTGGCATCAGCTCCTCCTAACATGATGTCATGTAGTGGAACAAAAAGGGGTTTCAAAAGGTAAACCACAGGCGCTATCCTAGTTGTTTTTATAGTTGAATTAAAAATGACCTGACCCTGGGAGGGGGTTGGTTGGGTGGAGTTGAGGTACCTTCTGTTACCAGCTGTTGGGACTTGAGCTGTAAAGGCATCATGGAAACAGATACATTTATACAGTATCTCTGTGGAACATTTCATTAATATCTGCGAAAACTGTAAAACTGCTTCAGTAACTTTAGTTCTTAGTCAGACAAACATAAAAGATGGCTTTTTTTCTTGAAAACTGCAAGGCAGAGGGTCTATGTACATGTGATATTTTAATGCAGATGCTGTCATTTTAATTGAAAAAATAAAAAAAAAATATTTCCCCCTGATTTCCTGCTTAAGCCCTTGAAAACATCTGACAGTTCCAAAAGCCATTTGATATACTGGCCAGGGTTTGTGGAGATTAGCATCCAGGATTTAAATCACCAGCAGCCCTTGTAACATATCGTTTATAAAATCAATAAAACGCACATCCGCTGGGTCTACTTCCTGAGTTTAATTAAGAGTTCGAAACAGCTGACACCCTTGTTTTTTTAGTGCAGGCAGTTGCTTAACATTGACCGTGAAACACTGATTTATATACAAAAATACTGTTAACTAGAAGTTGATTGATATGATACCAGATGCTTTTTACAGTTTGTTTCAAGAATGGCTGGTAATCTTTTACTGTGGGAATTAAATTAGTCTTGTATATGTATTACCAGCTTCAGAGCATGTTGATCCTTTTGGGATGAAAAAAGCCTCATCTGTTCTCAGTAATTCATCATTTTTCAGTTGAAAACAGACTTTTGCAGCATGACACATGCTGACATTTTAATACAAGTCATTATACTAATTGAAGATTATGAGGATAATAATTATTTGGCTTTAGAATCCGAGAATTGGCATTTCTACTAAAACCCACATGTGACATTGTTATAAGCCATTAGTGTAGAAAAACTCAATATAACTGAACATTTGCAACAGTCCTTTTCTTCATCATTAATTCAACCTGTGATGTGAGTATTAATTGTGCGAAAAAAATCTAATTAGGAGGCTGTATCTGCATGAAATGACGGCTCTGTGACCAGCTAAGTGTGCCAACCGATGTCATCCACTGTGCGAGTGGAAACCAAGGTTACTTTTTTGGTTGCTATGATACTGAAGATGATAACTAATCATTAAAATGTGTTTGGCTTGGTATTTTTCTTTCTTTCTGGAGCTGAAAAATATGTTTGAAACTTGCCTTATCTCTACATATAGTGTCATCCACGCTATTCTTAAAATAACAGCTCAATTTTTCTCAGATCTACATTTGTGATCAGTAGTAGTGCGTGCTGACTGCCCCTCATATATCTAAAATGACTGTTTAAAATGAAATATGAAGTGCCTTCTGCTCAGATAAGATGCTTTTCCAGATTGTGTCACACTGAATCTCTTTGTTTCATTGCAACAGAAGAAGTGTGCTCTGCTTAAAGTCAAACAAGCATTTAAGCTGGTTCAAACAAAAATGAAGCCATACAAAATTGTCAATAAGCAAAACAGTTTGTAAACTGAAAGAAACTGTCATGTCCTTCTTGAACGAGACATAGGTTATTCACTGAAATACGACCACTTGATGTCAGTGTTGCACACTGGACCAAACAAACTTCACAATGTGTGATTTTTTTTTCATGACATTTATAGTCCTTCACACTAATCTTTGCTGCAGTTAACACCTGTGAAGCATTTTTCAGATAAGTCATAAGTCCAAATTGCTTCTACATTTGAAAAGTTCTCACAGCACAGGATCGAGTTCCAAATATTCTTCTTTCAAAGATTAAGTTGATGGACTTCACCGCATCTTAGTGCCGTGACAGATGTGTTATCCTGACACCAGATGATATGAAAGGCCTGTATTAAAATATGGTGTCATTTTGCAATGCGGAAGGATATCCTGCAGTTTAAAACTGTTCAAACTTTATGCCGTGGCCTTGACCTTGGACAATGTTGATGACAGAACCTCCACTCAACGTATCTCTAGCTATTTGTTCTAGTGCTCTTGAGTACATCAGATGGTCTGTATTAGAGGACATTTGCCTGGCTGCTGTGGAGGTGTGATATTGGACCTTGTACTCAGAATTCCTCGTCACTATTTCAACACTCCGCTTGAAAGAAAGGCCTCTGTTATTTTCCATTTTGACTTTAATCAAGGTCAATAATACATTCACTGTTAAAAACAGTTACAGTAAGGCGTTCCTCCTGTGCTGTGATGGACAGCTGACCTCTGAATGAAAGCTGGTTCTGGCTCTAGCCCCACCGCTTATCCAGAACTGAAAACAAATAGTTATATGTTGGAATGACCATGCCCTCTTTTAGACTAAAACAGAACTTGTGAAATCACTGGTGGCAAACTGGAGTTGTGTTCATATCAGGCCTAAAAGTTGCTGTGTTGCATTTTACATGTCAAAATCCCAGACTGCATTGCTGTTTCCTTCCAGAGACAGAGAATCACAGTAAAAATAGGAATCTGTGGCTTCAGGAGATCATCAGAGATGAAAGTGGGGAACTGTGGGTCCCAGTCACTCATTACATAAAGGTTTTCTTTAATATTAGCTGTTAATAATACTGATTTATAACAATGCTGCTCATGGTATTTAGCACATACAAAGAGCGTAGCAACAAGTCCACACATATAAAGTTAGTCAGACATGTACTATGTACAAATAAGAATGAAATAACGATGACATAAGGATGAAATAAAACTGAACTGTTATAAACAGTAAAATGAGGAGAGATTAAGTGAGCAACTCATTAGAGTCATTTTATTCTGACTTTGACTTGAAAACTTTCTGCGTCTGTCAGAACATGCAGCCTATATCTATTTCTCTGTGAGCACCATGTTTGGCCTCGCTCCCCATTGGTTATTTTCCTAAACCAATCAGACGCTCACAGTCATGTGTGACATGTGAGAGACAATCGGATCTTTTTTGAAATGAACCACCTCAGAGGGGGCAGAGCTGAGCCCCAGGGGATGGATGCATGGGCCGGGTCGATCCGTGTTTGGAATTCAGAGGACCAATCATGCGAATTCAGAGTGCATAGAGAGAAACAAAGCTAAGAAAAAAAAAACCAAAAAACTTAACATTGTGATGATGGTAGATGACAGTTCTTGGTAGACAGTACTACAAAGGTGATTTTCACACCTAATCAGTTCAAAGCAACACTATTCTCTTATTTAACAGATGAAAAGTTGTATTAACTGCCAGTGAAATTCTGTGTGATGTGTATGTCAAAACATAACCAGCCATTTAATGGTAACCATGGTGATGATCTGACCTGAGTTCTATACACTTGTAATAGATGATGTGACAAGAAAATGAACGGCTGGTGATTTCCACTTTGCTGTATGTGGCGCCTCAAACGGACTTTCTTGAGACTGATATTGAGCCTGTTTTGGTTTGATTAAACAAATATTGCTCTGATTGAAATAATCTGCAATTAGAGAGAATGAGTCAAGAGCCAAACAGGAGAGTGTTTGAAGTTTTAATGCCAAAGTCAAACTTATACATGATTCATTTTCATACCAAACCATTCGTTGACAGCTCCTCTTCTTCCTCATCATAGCAAATGCAATTAGTTCATTATGTAATTACAGGAGGGGAGAAGCAAAAATAATTAAAAAAAACAAACAAAAAGAAACAGAAATGACCCAGTCCCTTAAGAATCAAAAGCAAAGAAGAGGAAAATGAAAATAACATTTTTTTTATTTCTTTTTTTTCTCCTTAAGTGCAGATTTTTTACCTTAAGCATGCCATTGTCTGTTCTGGTTTCCGGTTTCCTGTTCTACACCGTAGTTTTATCTGTACATTACGAGGATAACAGGACGAGGGGTGTGACAGGTGCATGATGCCCACTTGAAGAGTCTGTTTTTAAAAATGTCTTAATTTCTGGGTGACACAGATCTCAGACTCTGGGACTCACGCCTGACGCTCTGCCCACTGCGTCTGCCCCCTCCCTCCTCTTTGTTTTGCAGTAGAGAGAAACATATTCTTGTTTAAACGTGCAGTATAAAAAAAGACACACCCACACAGATTCATATACAACAAGATCTCTTCAATCCAGATTTGAAGGTTTCAAAGGTGCCATTGTTGAACTGCCATAAAACAGCAGTCTGAAGAAATCCATGCCACGGCAAAGAGGCAGGACTGCATCTAGAGTCTCCTTCCAGAACTGGTGTCTCTGCGGGCTCTTGTCGCTCTTTTAGTGATGGAGACAAATGTATGCCAATGTGGAGAATTACCACGTGCCTTGTCGTCTCTCAGCTTGAGTACAAATTCATGACTTTCTTAACACGAAGTCTCCATTGAACAGAGAAATTCCAAGGTCTGATTTTTGGTATATCCTTTGCACAGTCCACCAAAAACAGAGCTTAGTAAACAGCCACATTGGGGGATTTTGGGGGTAATGAAGGCTGGGAATAAATACATCAGTGGAGTCAAAGCTTAAGAGTGTTCACAGAGTAGTAAAGCTTAAATTATATACAGGTTTACAAAGTGTAATCACACATACAGAGCATCTCCCATCCTAATTACTCTATTAAAAGGTAAGAAGGTGTCATGATTACTACTTTCACCCCACCCCTACAAATTAAGTTATCTGTCAGTCAAGCAGCAGCAGTGTGAGTAGGTTAAACATTGTTGCACACCTGAGTTGAGTGCTGCTCGTTTTTCTTCACTTCCTTAACAAGGATGTCTTGCCCATCTTGTCTGATCCAAAACAACCAGAAAAATTAAGAGACACACTTACTGGAAGTTTCCAGCTGCGTTCCACTGGCCTATCCAGACATTAATGAGATCAGTGCAGATCAAGGGAGGAGAAGAGAGGAGAAAGGAAACTCATTAAGACCACAGGGACGACCTAACCCTATTATCCCTATCACACCACTGTGCCACACACACTGATGATGGGAATTAAGATGTGTTGGCCTCGATCCACACCCACTCTTCAGCCCAATGCAGCAGAGTGCGTTGGAAGTCGTTGCAGAAGCTGATGGGAAGCACGGATCTGAAGGAGTCTGTTATCTGCGTAGCTCGGTAGCTCCCACTTGCAACGTGTCCTGCGTACTTTTTTTCCATGACTTTCAGGGTGAAAAACTGTCAGTTATGATCTTCTCCATTTTACCCTTGATCACAAATGTTTCGCATAAATGCATCCAAACATTTGTGTTGTCCAAAAGAAGTATAAGGGTTTTTTTTTTAAAAAAAGAGAGAGAAAACAAGTTTGCATCATTTTCTGTCATGCAGTCTCTTTTTCCTTTCTTTTTTTCTTACACAAAATTACAGAGATTTTTGTTTTTAATCGACTTCTACTTACAGTATGTAGAATATCTCCCCTTTCAGTATTTTCTATCATTACTTACAGATGTAACTGAAATTCCCTTTAATGTAACCTCACGCATCAGTCAGGGATGGGTAATTATTTATATATGTGTCACGTTTAAATATTTGCTGGAGAGCAGGCAAAAATGCTACAACTAGTTCAATGAGACCATATGTAAGAAAAAAAAGTATGATTAAAAGCACATACACACATGAACCAGGCATTTCGTACATCTTAATAAGCGCTTGAGTTTCTATTTATCTTTTATGTTAGTATGTTTGTGTGTGTTTTGTGTGTTACAGCCACAAAATCATGTCACAAAACTGTGGCCTGACGCATGTTTGCATTCTGTTAATGTACGGCATGAGCTGGAGTTTACATGCTTGTGTATAAGTGTTTGCATGCTCGCATGTGTATATGCTTGTTTACGTGTGGACTTTTATTGTACATGAGCACTGTTTCAGACACAGTGGATTCGTAATGAACTCGGCCCCTCTGTTTTACTTAACGGTGGAGAGATTAGCTCTTTTATCAAATACACACATATATACAGACAAACTGGGCGTAAAGGGAAAATAATAAACGTACATCTTCAAACATGGCAGATTACAGTGGCACTGGTGACACTCAACGAGAACCTTTAATCACTGTAAAAAAAAAAGAAAAAAAAAAGTCTATGCTGCTGTTTGCACTGATTTATGTTTTTAAAGAACATTCTTAGTATGCTGTTTAAGACATAAGATTCTCGTGGAACTGGTTAATATTTCCCACCTGTGTTATGATACAGTTGATAAACCATTTAGGAAGTTCTGTTGGTTGGAACTGAATTGTTTTTATCTGTTTTGACAGGAGGAAACCTCAGTGTTTTTTTTTTGTTTTTTTTTGTTTTTCTTAAGCAGATGGTTCAGTCCAAATCTGTCCTGCTGCAGCATCCATCTTTAGATGCATTTAAAAAGTATTAATCTTGCTCTTCTTCACACAGATAACTCTGTGGTCAAAAAGTCAGGCATGCACTGGATTTGATAAAAAAGAAGAAGCCTTAAGACAGTTCGTAGGTAGCTTTCAGTAGTCGTTAAAAAAATTCAGTCAGGGCTCTTCAAAGAGCTGATCTAAAGTTTAGGTGTGTGTAATTAGTAGTCAAAGTTTGATGAAGGCTTTTACAAAGCATCCTTTTTCACATCTTTACAGGCTGAAAGGTGCAACCACATGGATGACCGGTTACCATAGTTCAAACCCTCTTTTTTCAAAAAAAAGGGGAGTGGTACGGTGAGGACAGCTCCGCGTCGAAGCTGTCACAGGTAAACCTCGCGGCGTGACAACGTGAGGCAGGAAGTCGCTTTATAGTCCCCTCCTGTCCGCGTCAAAGGTATGACCTCAGGCGGTTTCTGGCCTTCGCCTCCCTCCTCCTCTGGCTGGCGTCTCCCGAAGCCTGCACTGCTGAATGTGTCGTAGGACGCGGACGTCATCTTGCGGTTCAGAAGGTTACGGTTGTGGTCCCCCATGTTCCTGTTGCGGTCTCCACGACCCAGCGTGCCGAGTGGATCCCCGTTGGCTAAGGGTAATCTCTGACCTTCTCCGCCGACCACCACACCGGGTTCTGAGCTCCCCCCGCTGCCTGCGCTCTCGCTGTCGCTCTCGTGGTTGTTGCCGCGGAGATTGTTGTTGTCGTCTCCTGGGGCGAAGGTCGACAGTCGTGGGGGGTCGCTGCCGTGGCGCTGCCGTTGCCGTGGCGAAGCACGGACAGGCATCCAACACGTGTCGGAGTGGCCAAACTCATCACACTCTCTGGTGCACTTTCCTGTCAGAGCAACGTCCGGCAGCTGTCTGGCATCTGGATACACGGCAGTTACAAAAAAAGGGCAAAAAGAAGAAAGAAAAACGTATTAAAGGCTTCTGTTTACATTTCTGCTTTCATTTAATAGTTGAAAGTAGAGACCCATGTAGGAAATATGGGAAGATGCAGCGGTGGAGATTTCACAACTAGATATAATATTGACAATGTCATCTAGATGCTCTGCGATGAGAAAATCAAATAAAAAATGTAGAAGACATAAGCTTAACATTAAATTAGGGGGAAAGGAAAGGCAAGTAAAAAAAAAAAACATGATGAGATTAGGCTGGTGTTATGAAGGATGGGGTTTGAATTTTAAGGGAACAAGAAAGAAAGGAAAAATGCTGTTGGAGCAAAAATGAAAATCGCTGACTTCTAAAGAATGTTCAATAAAATCCAGCTACGCTCAGCATTACATGAGAGGTGAAAGGTGAGGTCACAACAAACAACTATCAAAGCCACAGGGAATGTAATTATGAGCAATTTGAATGGCAAATCCATTTTTTTCATGTACAAGGGGGAAGATTACATGTTTTAAATATTTGCAAAGTCCCATGAGCGCTAAAAGAAAAGGTTAGTGAAGATAACAGTGACTGAATGTTGATGTCCGGCTGTGCTGTAATTATTCAAGCCATTCGTTTATAATTCCATACTGAAAGTATGTTAGACGGGAACAGGAACTATGAAGATGTTAGATGAAATAAACATGACTTTTCCTGCCAACTGTGCAAAGAAGAAGCACTTCCTGAACTGTCTGAAACATTTTGCTAGCAGGCTTTTCTGCTGTTTCTCTGTTAACACATTTGTTTGCTTTTCGATCAGTCACTGCCTAGATTTCTAGAGCCTAGAAATTTTGCCAGTGAAACAGGAGCCTGTTATCTCTTAAGTATGAAGAAATAAATTCAAAGTCATTAGCTAAAATGATAGCAAACAACTCAGGATGATAGCTAGCAAACATGTACATTAGACATTCTGACGTGTGGAAACTCATATCCAGAGAGTGCAGTTAACATGCCGAGGCCTTGAGCAGCAGATGTTGAAAGCTAGCTGTTGGTTTTGTGTTTTTGTAATGCAGCCAACAGAATACATAAGGAGAAGTGAATAAAACAATAGTCAATGTAGATGATTTCCATTTGTTACACAACCCTGATTTGAGTTAGCAGCCATAAGGTGCTTACATACTGACTTTCTATAACATTTGTGTAAAGGTGTGGCTCTAATTTGATCCCTGTAGTTTTTACATACTGGCCCAAGCAAGGATGAAAAATCCCACACACTCATGTCCTTGCATAGATGAAACAGAGGAAACAAATGTGCGACTCGATGTCATCTGCATGAAATTTCAGGAGATAAATCACAAATGAAAGTTGTTCAGGTTGTGTGATATATGTGCTTAAGTACCAACTAATTTCATCCTCTGCCCATAGAGTTAGAAGTTCTTTAATTTCTTCATCACCCCAATTCGACATTGTTATGTTGACAGAGAAAATGGCAGTTACATACATGCACGGAGACTGAGAAAGGATGAAAATGTTGTGCAAAGAAAAGGCAGTATGTGAGGGCCTATGGTAACAGGATTCAAATTCCTTAAGAGTTTGGGATTCAGGACACCTGAGTATGACCACAAATCTGGGCAAGGATTCATCATCACACAGAGGTGTACTTTCATATGTCTCTACATGTAACACATTTAAATGATGCATTTTTAGTGAATGATTTCATGATTAAAAAACATTTCATTTACTGTAATGGGGGAATGTTCATTCAGTTTGCAGCAACATATATGTATGATATGGCTTGTGTTTCCAAATTACATAATTCATTTTCACCCTAAATGGGGCATGGTCATCCCGAAGAGAGGGATGTAGAACTGTTACCCATCTATTATGTCATTACGTTTATTTCTGATTTGGGTCTGTGATGTCACAGAACCCTGAACAGCTTAATGAGATATTTTCAGTTGTTCGTTTAAAGGTACTGCCCTGAACTTGGTGACACAGTTGTGTTATGTTTATAATTTTGATTTATACTCTCAAGTAACAAAAAAGTTTTTTTTTTCTTTGATAATATGTCTCCTTCAATCATGTAAACATATGACAGGAAATTTCTAAAGTAAAAATGATGAAATTATATAACTGAGGATATCCTCCCTGTATATATTTGAAAGCAATACATCTAATCTAATTATCTAAAATCTGCCTTTCTTCAAACTAAGACAGGGAGTTTAATGGTTATCTTTTTTGTCTGGTTGCTTTTTATGTTTAATATGGATGCATCATTAGATGCATGTGGGAACAAATACATATACATAATTATGCATGACACATAAAATCATAAAACCTGACTGTCAGAAACAAGACATAACAATCTGAGTTAAATTAAAAAAAGAAAAGAAAAAGTAAATCATTTTTTGAAAACAGGCAACTCCAGAAAAAGTCAGTTATAATGGGCATTATGACATTCACACATTGGCACAGTTTCAGCTCTGCAATGGCCCTATGCATAGGAAAAAAGGTGTTTCTGTCAGGGAGGCTTAAGGGCGCAGATGAGACAGTCACACAATACATGGATGCCTTGCACATATTGTAAGTACGTTGCTTCCATAGACACAAAGGACAGCTGATTTATTGTGTAAAACACATTTCCATCAAGACAGTAGAAAAGACTCGAGACCTTGACGCCAAGTCAAGGTTTCAATGAAAGTGTTATTCTCACGTGTTTATGCGCATACTGGACAGAAGAGAGGAGAGAGACTATAATCAAAACAGGTCTAAGGCTTTCGAAAATATAAAGTACATGAAGCCTTGAGAGGGGAAGCTGTTTGGCAGAATCTGGAGCTTAGTGCAACAATGTAGTTGTGACTGGTGTACCGTTCTCTACGTGCTCCTCCTCGCCCACGCTGCCCTCTGGTGTGGTCCGCTCGTAGCCCTCCTCGGGAAGCGGCAGGGCTCCCAGCCGCGGCCCTGATGAACTCTTGCTGCTCGGTGTCTCTGAATCTTCCAGGCCGCTGTCATAGCAACCACCGTCCTGGGGTTGGGTCAAAACCGAGAAAGTCACCCGGCGAAGTGTCCCCTGCAGCCAATGAACACACACAATATGGGATTAATCATCCAGAATTCCTAATCTGAGATTCTAAATCTGAGGATTAAGCAGTTGGGTCTGCAAAGACATATTGGGATTATCTGATCGTGTTCGCCTTGATTATGGGCTTAGCTGTTACAATGCAGGGTAATAGTCATCAACCAATCACGGGAGTCTTTCAAAGTTTTTGGTTGTCTTTTAATCCCAGTTTAGATTAATGCTGCTGGGCATGACAGGTGTTTACAAACCACTGGTCTGCTTGGACTAAATATATGGATGAGTGGCTGATAGCAGCAGCTGGGGTAATATAGAGCCAGTCCTCAAAACACTTAGTCGGTGCTCTGTTGTAGTAAGTTAAAGATGATAAATGGTAATAGTTATGATGCCACACATTTTTCCCCTGGTCCACTCATGAAAGCAAAGCACTGATGTCTATGTTGTGTTTTGTTTCCAAAGTTCTGCTGCACACTGAGGGATGTTGACATTTATTCAAGTCAGTCTCAACGTGCCCATCCAGCATAAGGTAAAGAGGAAATTAATTAAGCATTTTAAAACCTGGGATGCATTTGTGAGTCTTTTTAAATGATTTACATCTCTGTCAGTGGGCTCTGGGTTCAGCCCAGAGAAACTGAAGACTAATGACTGATTTATAAATCATCTATACACGGTTTGAGGTTAGCTAAAATGTGGGTTGTTTTGTGTAGTGGCAGGCCAGTTTGCTAAACCTACCAACCTCTGTGGCGTAAATGATAACAATAACAAACAACTTGGATTCTGAGTCCTTGTTTTGCGGTTTTTGTCAAATTCTTTATGGAAATGTCTAATAGCTTCACACAGTAAGAGGAAGAGAAAATTAAAAATCACAATATTTGCTTGTTTTTGTGAAATGTGGACGATATCCAGTGACAGGTTGGTGTGTGACAAGACAGCAAGTAACAAGTAATTCAGTCAAGCTATTTTATACGCATTCAATGTACTGCCAGTATGCTCTGGGATGAAATAAAATGGCTTTATTGCTGGGACAAAACAAAACAAATAAAATAAAATTAGAAGCAAGGTCATGTGCAAAGAAAATCACCTTGGGCTAGTCAGTGCACAAAATTGACCTTATACCTGAAAGCAACAAGAAATCTCAAATATCCACATAGGCTTTATTGTTTGCAAAAGGGCATCATTATCATTAAATTGAATATACTGATGCTGTGTTTCTTTAAATTGCTTCCTCAATTTAAATAATTTTTCACCAGCATGGGGCATTCTACTCATCACTATGTTAAGTCCACTGGGATATTTGTAAGAGCTCCAAGCGCACCAGCATGAACATTGAAGCAATTTTGCTGTGGAGGTGGTTTTGGTAATGGTTTGCAGTTCATCATTCACACAAACTGAGCATCACAACCACTGTGATTTTCACACACAAATCACTCCACTCTTGTTAGCAGAACAGTTTTAACTGTGGAGGGAATATAAAGCCGCAAGTTCATGCTGAGAGAATATCAGAGAGAGTTAAATGACTCCATCTGGCCTGAAGGAATCAATCTGCGCCAGGAAGCCTGTTTCTATATGACACCCATCCTATCTCCTCTCATACTCATTTATCTGCTTACAAAATTACAATCCCTTTAAATCTAGATCTGCTTTGAAACATGCAGTGTATAGTGAGAAAGTGAGGGGAACAGAGAGAAAAAGAAGATTAGGGTAGAAAAACTTCAGCTCGTAATGTCACCTCTGGATAATCTGTAGAGAAACTGATGGACGGCTGGGATGAAAGCCCCAACTGTACCAATTCTCTTTCTTTTTTTTCCGCCCATACATGGGAGAAAAGGAAATATTTGAACAGTTCATCCACTGAACACGCAAGACAAGAGCAGTGAGGAACACAGCAAAATTAATTAAGCAGCAGGAGGGAATTAACGGAGCACTCATTTCTTCTATCATTTCTTAACAACATTCAGATGAAAGGGGGATGAGAGAAAGTGGCTCAGACAGCAGGGATGGGGAGCACAATTAAGGCTGCAGAAGAGCCGGAAATATTAGCCTAATGGAAAACCAGCAGTTCTTGGAATCTCAGTGGCTTCATGTTAAATCTCGACAGACAAAACTGTATTTTCAGAGTATTAGCTGTTAAAAAAGCAGAGCAGCGCCTCTTGTCACATTTTCACACGACGGCCAGTGCCATGGAAAGTGAAAAAAAAGTTTATAAAGAATATGAAGAGTCCAAGTGAACACAGAGATGTAATTTTTCTTTGGTTTCATTAAAGTTAATCTGTGCTCCCTTTATAATGAGTTTAGTTTCTACCAGAGATGAAGTTAATGCCAATAAATCCTCTGTGAATTAACATTATCAGGCTTTTCAAAACTGTTTTCTTACAGTCATAGAGCCAATATCATTAGAGACCACGTTGTTGTGATAATAACAACAAAAACAATAATAATAATAATTCATTTCTAACCCAAAGACAGCTAGAGAAATGCATTGCACGTATAATCCATCAGCCTTTTGACAAGATGTGCTCATTGTTAGCCTCATTTGTATTATTTACGTACTATCACAGCCACATTTTTATACAACAGAAAATAAAAGATTTTATAAATTATGAACAAAAGAAATTCTTCTTTATGAATACAAATTAAAAAAGGGAGGGAGAGAAAAAGAAATGGCAAGGACATGTGCCATTTGGAAGGGCTTGGAAGATCTCCAAACAGAAAAACTAGACTCTCTCACAGAAGGTTAAGGGGAGGGATTACCTTTAGTTCATGGGCAACAACAACAACAACAAAAAAAGAGTCTACTGGCATCTTAAGGTGCATTTCCACTAACGGGGGTTTTCAAGGGAGTTTTTCAGGGCCGGATCATTGACGCGTCTCCATTACCATTAACTGCCCCGCTAAAAAGGCTTTCAGGAACGTCTATGGGCTGAAAAACGTTCCCGTGGTAGAACAGGTACTCAGAGGGGCCCTGATAAACTTATGGATGGAGGTTGTGGTGGTGCTGAGTCTCTGACTGGGTAACTGAGACGACGTCATTCAGTCAGCTCATGTCCGCTTCATATAGGATTCATCTTTTCTCATTCAGCGCCACCATAATGCATTATACCACAGAAATGCTACAATCAACTTTAGCTCCTCCAATATTATTTGTGTCATTTTACTCATTTATTTTATTAAGATTTTGTTGGCTTTAGTGGCCTTTACTGAAAGTGAACAGAGACAGGAAGTTGGGGCAGAGAAGTGGGGAAGTTAAAACTCGCAACCTGCTCCATGAGGACGATGACCTCATATATTGGGCCGCCTGCTTCAACCACTATATGCAGCGGCCCTCACTTTGTTTCTATACTTTTTAAAGTTTACTCTTTTTTTTGTGGTTGACAAAAAGCGAAAGTGAACTACCGCCATCATATGGTTTGGAACGGTAGTTTCCAAGCAACTGGCCGTGTCACCATAAGTGGAGACGTGACAGCTGAAAGGACTAAAGAGGAGGTCGACCTGTTAAAATTTCAGCCTGTTAGTTTTATCTCAGAAACCCCCTCTAGTGGAAAAACAGCTTTAGATGATCCAGGACTTGGAATAGTGAGATTACAAATTGTTGCGGATTTATCTTTTTCTTTTGTCTTTTCCCTTTAGGGGTTCTCCACCGTGGATCACTTGTTTCCAACTTATCTCTGCCTTCTGCATCTTCCTCTCTCACACCAACCAACTGCAGATCCTGTTTCACTGCATCCAGAAATCTCCCACTTGGTCCTCTCCTATTTTTCCTGCCAGCAAGTTCCATCTTCGCCTCCCCTCTGCCAGTGTAATCACTACCCTTCCTCTTTACGTGTCCAAACCATCGCAATCTATCTTCTCTTACATTGTCCCCAAGACATCTAACCCTGGCTGTTCCTCTGATGCACGCGCTTTTAATCCTATCCATCCTCGTCACTCCCAAAGAGAATCTTAACATCTTCATCTTTGTCACCTCCAGCTCTGCTTTCTGTCTCTCGGTCAGTGCTGCTGTCTCTGAGCCTTAGAAAAGGGCTGGTCTGACTGAGCGTTAAGTCAGGGAATCTCTGCAGTTATTAGGTTTTTTTCCCTCTGGTAGGCAGAAGTACCTTAAAAAAAAAATATCTAAAGTGATCCTTCCACTATTGTTTGAGCAGCACGGTATCATGGCAACCTGTATAACGGTCACAAACTGTAATTTTGGACACAAGTTATCCATGACGCAACAAGAGTAAAAAATGTTCTGAATTTTGAATGGATCTAATAAAAGAAGAAAGAAAGAAAAAAAAAACCTTAATAATTTTGTTTTGTTGCCAGCATGAGACATTTATTTTTACCCTTTGTTCACTTCTGTTTGATTAGATTTTGGAACTGTCCTATTTGGTTAGGTTTAGGAATCTTACACACTTATTTAGAATTAGGACAAAAAAAAACATTAACAAAACAACCCTTGAACATGAGGGCTAGGAGTAAATTTGTGGCTTTCACATGCGTGTGTGTTTTTGAAAGCTGGATGCTCAGCTGTGCGACTGTAATATCGTAAATGAGAGGCACAAAGTGGAGCTAGGGTTACAATGAGAATGCAGAAATCCACCGCGGGCCTCAGTCCAGGTCTTGATTGACACTATGTGAGGTAGTTTTATTGGCGGCACGGTGGTGGTTGCTCTCTGTGTGTCCTATTACACAATTCATCTGTTCAGCCATGATTCCATCTAATTCAATTTCCCCCTTTCTGGCCATAGCTGCCCCCACTCATTCCTTCATCCCGATAATTTAATTTTCTATTTCTCCCCCCTCTTTCATTTTTTTCCTGCAGCCGATCTGACAGTTGACTCGCTTTTTCACAGCTGTAACTCCTTCTCTTTTCTGTTCCTCCAGCTCACTTTCTCCACCTCCTCCACCAACCCTTTCTTCCCCTGCCAGTCGACTTTACGACATGGGGATCGATGACGAGTCCTTGACCTCGTTATGAGTCCCTCTCTACGTCCCCACACAGCAGGGTTTATTGACCTATAACTCCTCTACAGTTTCTAACCTCTTTTCCCTCTTTTTTTCCATTATCTTCCTCTCGATCTCAATCTTTCACTCATTGACAAGCTTCTCTTCTTTTGCCAAGCCCCGTATTTTGACTACTTTTCGTCATTACTTTCTACTGACTCTGAGGCTCCATGTTCTTCTTCTCACTGCTGCTCTCCATGCTCCTGCTACTCACTAATCATTTGAACAGTTTCCGTCATGCTGGTTTTCTTCACACCCCTCTCTCCTGTAAATGTATCTCTTGTTAATTCCGTTCTGCTTCACTGTATGAAAAGCACCACTTGATGTTTTTTTCAATCTGACTTGCAAATGATTTTCTTTTATGTTACTGTACTTTCTACTCTTTCACTTGGAAGCAGCAATAGAGACTGAAAATATCATCAATATCCACCAGTTGTCAATACACATCACACACGCACACACAAATGGGTGAATTAGCAGAGGTCCAGTGTGGCCTATGAATTTATGCCTGAAGGAATTTTAATTGAGTTTGACGGAGGACATAAAAAACCTTCCTTTTAATCTGACACGGACCATTACAACTCAATATTGACATGGGAGACGCACTCATATGCATGACATGGAGAATGTGTTCATACGCAATTATGCTTCTTGTGTGTGTGTGTGTGTGTGCGCGTAATGCACACCCTATTGGTCGATCATTTGAGTGTCCTCATACAGCTTGAGAGCTATTGTGAAGCTATTTCCGACAGAAAAAAGGCGCATGATGGGTCTGAGCTAAGAATAAACTTAACCATCCAAATCTTGCAGTTCTGAAGAATAAAAAAAAAAAAAGGGAAAAAGTTCCTAATATAGCTTCCATTTCGGGGGAAGAGTGTGTTGCAGTGCGAGTGTGAGGGTATTTATGTTTATGAGGTCGTGTTTTATGACTGTGTACAATCCTGAGAGCCTAAAAGCCTGCAAGATGGGTTTTGTCAGCCTGTGCGAAATGTGTGTGTGCGCGTCGGGAGTGTGAAGACCGGCATATGTGCGTGCACGCACAGGTTGGCTCAGTCATCAAGGTAATTAGTGTGTAAACCTTCTTGCTGTCGGTTCAAAGAGAATTAACGAGCTCTAGTTAATTAACAGTCTCCCTCTCTTCTCCTTACATGTGTCTGCATATTCAACACATGTGTGTTCATCTGAACATCTCCGTATGTGTGTGCGGGCGTGCGTGTTTGGACGTGAGCGTCTGTTTGTTTGTTCATCTAAGCCCTAAGATACTCAGGTCTGCATAATGAATTGACAGGAAGCAGCTTATGCATAAACCAAAACTACAAATATGGTTGCAAGAGAAGCGCTTCATTACCCTCTGGTTCTCTGCTCATTCTCATGCTTGACATCATGGGGGTAAGAGGTGAGAGCCACCACAGTGGCCGATTTCATTCTTTATTAGTTAGTTACAAATACATAATAATCTGTGGTTCATCTTTCATACCCAACAAGTATGTTCCTTAAACCAGCGCCCTGAGGTCAGGTTACAGGTCAGATTCCTGCCACAGAAACAAAACAGTTCGTTCATTCACAAACTGTGATATGACGCATGAAGTATAGCCGATCGAGTTCATTGTCCATCATTGTATTCCATATTTAGATGTACCACAGCCCTTTGAAGTACACATTTGGAATACTAAGTGCATATAAACTTAGAGCAATTTGTTATTCTCACTGAATCCTATTGGGTTTGATGGATGTGGCTTATTTATGGCTGATACTAAGGCGGATCTCCTCAGCGTTTTGTCAGCAGTGGAGAAAAAGACTGGCAGCTTTGCTTTAATATTCTGTTATAAAGACAAAAGCTCTTTGGCTTGTTTGTATTTCATCAAACCAGTCAAAATCATCTTGGGGAGGACTAAACCCAGAATGCAGCTTCTTAATTGTAAATGTTTACAAACCTTTTAACCCAAAGAAAATGCAGCCCCACCACCCACTGGAATCGCTCAAATGTGAAGCAGTCTTACCCCTTTCTTGTTGTAGTGTTAGAAGCTGGCGTTTCTTACAGCAAAAGACATCTTTAAAATGGTAAGAAGGCGGATGTGCAGAGAGATATAAGGCTCTAAATAGGCTTGAAGCTGTCAGGCTTAAAGGTAGGGTAAGTGATTTCTGCATGATCCTCAAATCTGTTGATATTTGAACACAGAATTAACAAAACTCCTGCCTCCACCTTCTCGTAGAGCTCATCATGAACTGGTTAGAGCAATGTATCTTATAGTTTGAGGGGAGGGCTGCCCCACTCTGTTACCAGTTTACAGAGCCAGGACTGTGTACAAAGAACCTTTTTCCAAAAGTAAAAGATGAGCGGCTGTGAGATGTTCGGTGTTCAGGTCTAGAAATGACATAGAATCACTTACACTACCTTTAAATGTGTCAATATCCATATGTGGTGAGTTCTTTTTGTCTTGTTTTTTAAACACTGACTGTGTGACAGAATTATTTGCTCTTCAATTGAAATTCAGTGAGGATAACTGATGAGTTTTCATTTCTCTTCTGTAGCTTGTATTTAGGCCAACGCCACCATTATTGCAATGGATTATGCATTGATTTATTTCCTGAAATGTGTTACTGTACGTTTAAATTTATTATTGTGTCGGAGGGAGATAAAATATGTATTTATTTTGTTTTTACGTCTGTGATGGGTATGTGTTTTTGTTTTGTGCCTGACAGTTCCATAAGCCCAACATAAATCAAACAGACATTTGACATCCTCTTTCTAATCACTCCCTCCAGGCACCTCAAATTTTCCTAATGCTGATTGAGGGGCTTAGCTTTGTAATTTCCCTGCCTGTTGTTCCTGACTGGTGATGTAAGCCTGGAAAGGCATTATGTTTAATGCTACGCATTAATATATCTTTTTTTTTTTTTTTGGAATATGATTTTCGTTGTGTACCACAAATCGGGTTGCATGACCTTCATGGCATCAGGAAAGTCTCAATTAATGTCCAGAGTGATTGAATTTTTTTTTTTTTCTTTTTTGAGAGGTTAAGCAGTTCTGGTGGGCAGCTTGAGCTAAGGAGCCTGTCATTCAAACGTAATATGTAAAATGTGAAAAACAGGTTTGGAATAAATGTAATGAAATTAGTTCCTCTGTATATCCAGTATTTGCACAATGTCATCTCGTCCCATTTCTCTTACTGCCATCGCTCGCTTACCACCTTAAAAAAAACTGAGCCGATAAAACATCAAACACATGAATTTTACAGCGATGACGATGCAAAGTAAGTGAAGTAATACAGCACTGTGTTTCCCACAGCGCACAATGAAAACTAATATGTTTGTGTTGATACCACATGGACACAGTCCAGAGCTCATATCGGGAATGCTGATCAGATAAAGTGACCTTTGCTTCTGCTCTCTGGTTTTGTCTCTGTTTAGAGATCATGTTCAGTTGATGCAGCAGGAAAATGTGAGTGTGCAAATGTGCTCCTGCTTGAGGATAGAGTGACTGTTGGAATTAATAAGCGCGCTCAATATCAACGTGCACATAAGAATTCAAATATTATGGAAGAATAATGAGTTTGTATTGACTGCCTGTATTGACTGGAGCAGGGGTGTTGTCACTTTGCGTGATTAAAGTGCTATGTAAAGGTTCTTTGCATGGAGACATTAGCTCATCTCATCGGATTACTCTACAGACGCATCGCTTACATTCACTTCAAACTTTGTCTGTGCCATTCTTTGCAAGCGTTTTCTAAGATTTTAATTGCCATTAAAACAGTTTTGCTTTCAAACATCTAAAGTGTGAAATTTACAGGTGAGAAATCTCATTAATATCTTGAGTGTTTCTGTCTCACTTACGCACATAAAGTGAATATTATAACACTTATTTTTGTTTTTTATTAGCAAAGACACAAACTGTAATTTACTTGTTTTAAGCTTTTCTGATAATCAGAGGAATCAGTATGTTTGAGTTCACTTCAGCAATAAGGTGTTGAGGTTGACAAAGCCTGCAACTTAACTGAGCTTGACTACAATGTATCTGAGTATTCTTTTTAAATGGGTCTTTACCATCTACAGTGACAAAAGAGGTATGCAAACCTCTTGAAATGTACTTTTATGCACTAATTTATTTTAAAATTTAATCTGCGTTTCATCTGAGATACGTTAATAGGGAATTGCATTGTACTTAAACTGATAATGCAAAAAAAACTATAATTTAGGATGTTGAAACAAGCTCCTATACGGGTTAACTTATATTCTGTTGGATTGTTTTTAGCAGTCACCATGCAAGGCCATATTATGCAAATCTAAAAACTCATCGTCGATACGACGCCCTTAACTTAAGCCTAAAAAATTCAGGAATTTTTTTTTTCCGGTGATTTTTTTCTTCATTGTAACTGTGTAAGCAACAATATTATGCAGCCAAAGTCTACATTTAGTAATATCACAACTATCTGAATCATTAAAATCTTTAATCCCCACCCCCTCCTCCGTCAACTGCACTTCATAGTGTATTATATCACTGCTCACCCTGAGGCGAGGTTCACTGATACACCTCTTTTCTTTGAGATGAC
>JBAMYA010000001.1:6538343-6554133 GCA_037176975.1 Arrhamphus sclerolepis | reverse complement strand
GTGATGTCATATCAGAGCAGGAACACCAGACTTGGTCTGGACCGCCACCACCACACACACAAACACACACTCACACAAACAACCACACCTAATGCTCTCAGCTTTGAGTTCAATGTACCATAAAAGAAGGACCACTCCAGTAATAATAGTTATTTTTACCACAAAGTCATTACAACAATGCATGCCGGACAAAGACAGTGCTATTTAAACTGCAAAATAAAGCCAGCATTGCAAATTGTGTCTTTTATCTGATGTAAATAGAAACACAATTATTTCCACAATTACAGCAGAAAAGTACCGCACCATGCAGGCTGTAAAAACTGCACCTTTATCTTGTTCTTCTATCAAGGAAATTGTGCTTTTCATGTGCTTAGTTTAAACAGCCACAGTCATAACCATCCTCTTCAATGGGATGTCTTATCAGTGTGGACAATGCATGAATAGATAACAGAATAGTATCATCACTGCCGTTGCTGGTTATCATTTACCAACTGTGTGGAACAATACGTCTGCAGAAACCAGAGTGGATTTTAGTCAGAAAAGTCTGAGTAGGATTACATCTAGTAAACATCACCAGAAAACTTCATCAGCTGATTACTTTCATTATGCCTTTTTGTGCTAGACAATTTGCTGAAACTTTTTATATATGCAAATAAGGCACTGCCTAATCTATATGCTTTAGTGTTTGCATATTTGGGATATTTTCTTCCAATGTGTTATGGAACCAAAATGGCTGAAATCCAAGATGCCTACTGGCTGTAATCTCTTAGAATAGCACATATTAATACATAAAAGGAAAAGGAAAATTACCTGTGCATCCACCAGGGTGGCGTTAGCCAAGCTTTCATTAATGAAGACGTGAACCAGTGCCGTGGCACAGAGAGAAGGGATGCCACTGTCGTTGACTCGAACCACCAGGCGATGTAGACCTCTGTGGCGCCGCTCCAAAGGCTCTGCCAGGGTGATCACTCCATTGGTGTGGCCAATTTCAAACAGTTTGTAGGGATTTCCCCCTACAAGAGCATAGCGGAGGTCAGCATTCAGGCCTGCATCTGAATCTGTGGCGGTGACAGTTCTGACGATGGTGCGGGCGCTACTGGCAGGCGGTAGGAGGGTGTAGGATTCATTGGCTGGAGAGGTGATTGAAGGGGCATTGTCATTTTCATCTGTCACAAAAAGAGAAACTGTGGCAGTTGCAGTTTTACGGGGCTCCCCTCCGTCCACAGCCCGGACACGGAAGGTGTACGTTGAAAGCTTTTCGCGGTCAAATGATGCAGAGGAAAAGATGGTTCCAGTGTTGTTCTCAATGGAAAACATATCTTCTTGGTCTTTCTCGCCACCTTCGCCCTCGACCATCTCCCTCTTCGTGTCAGCTCCATCCATCTCTACAAACAGGCTAAGTTCTGCATTCTCACCTTCATCAGCATCAGTCACAGTGACCATACCAACTGGACTATTGGCCAGCAGGTTCTCCTTGACGTAGAAGGTAAAGATCTCTTGAACAAACTTTGGTGCATTGTCATTGCGGTCAGTCACCTGGACAACAACAGTCGCAGAGCCCTGCAAAGGAGGCGTACCTTTGTCCTTCGCAATAACTCGCAGTTCGTATCTCTCTCTCTGCTCGCGGTCCAGAACACCAGTAGCACGGATATCTCCATTGTCTGCGTCTATGTAGAAAGGTCCAGAAGCAGGATCCAAGGAGTACACCATTTCAGCATTTTTGCCACTGTCTGCATCTGTGGCTACAACGGTGACCACTCTTTCACCAGGTGAATTGTTCTCAGCAAAGTGGACCTCCACAACGCTCTGAGCAAAGGTCGGCGCGTGGTCATTGATGTCTACCACTCGCACCATCAGTGAGCTGTTACTGGACAGACTGGGGCTGCCAGAATCTACCGCCACAATTGTTACACTGTATTCTTTGGTGGCCTCGTAGTCCAGCAAGGCAGAGGTATGTAAGAAGTATTTTTTCTTGTTCCTGTGGAAATATTTTTTTTTTTTTTAAAAAGAGAGAGATTTAATGAATGCAGAGTCAAGTGCCCCATGGTAAAACAGCTGTCTTTTATCAGTTGAAATGTCTGGTTATTCTATAAACACGTCAGAAAAAGATGGAAAACTTTTAGTCCACAAAGCTCAAGATGGCTTCCTCCAATATTGTTTGTTATTCAACCAGCAGATAAAAGCCCAAACATTTGTAAATGATGAAAGTAATCATATTTGAAAAGCTGGAACAAGAGATAAATACATTTTGAATTATGCTTTTGCTCCTTAATTTACTGCAACGGTTAATGAATTATGAAACTAGTGAAGCAATTACTTTATCATCAATCAGCTACTGGATTAATCCACGCATTTTTTTTTCCCCTAATGTGCCTCATTTTAATACACAGCATATTTTAAAAGATCTTCATGCATGACTGCCATGATACGCAGACAGACAATAATAGTGGAAAACTGCAACTGTGACATTTTAACCAAATTAACTTATTGATTTGCCAAAGCCCTCTCATAATTATTGCTTCAATGAATTTCTTTAGTCAAGGAAAGCCCTGGATTCAATATAACATCCAGTAACATTGTACAGGTCACACAGCATGTGATGGCAGTAATTTTCTAAAAGGGCCTTGAGTCTCTTCCCCCACTCCCTCCACTCAATAGCCTCAGGCAGTGTTCTTAGAAATGACGGAAGAGCAATGACATTTGGAGGCAGCACAGCTGAAATGTTATTAAAAAAGTGTGAAAACCTAAATTTCAGTGAATATTTACAGTTAAAGTTTACAGATTGTGTGGTGACCTTACAAGCCCGTAGCCTTAGATGGATGAGTGACACCACTTGAATCAGGCTTAAATTAAATTTCAGTACAGAAACACTCAAGGCACTTTTCTTTAAATTCTCTTGAAAAAAGATTCAGTTTCAAAAGGCCTATTCACAAATTGCTTGCCGTATGAGGAACTGTCAAGACTCGTTCATGCAATATGTATGTTTAATACACACAGCGGCCTGTAAATATTTGCAACACTTGCAAGTATAGTACCCACATGGATACTGGATACAGATGTCAGCGGATGAGTCAGGATCATTACTCAGATTGATTGGGTTCCATATAGACTATAAATGACTCAGTCACTGCACACAGTAGTAAACTGTTAGTAGTTAATTGTAGACTACTACAAACCTGATTGCTCAGTGAAAAGTTAATGAAGTAGCACCTCATAGTTATGGTAATTGTCTTAATGAATAATGATTAGTTATTAGTTGCTCAATGTCTATCTTTTACTTCAAGTTGTGTCCATCCTTCATGTGTGTTTGTCCCTACCTTACCTAAAATTTCTTTCTGTTTTGAGTGACCTTAAGAAAATAAAAGATGTGATTGGGTTCAATAATATATTAACACTGTTACCAATTGATTTATTTTCTGTCTGAGAGTGTTTGATTCAGCACTATTCAGGAATTATTGATTAGTAGTAATAATCTGGCCCTTTCAGTGTGCTGCATTGGTAACTGAATGGGCTGATTTGCTTTACCTTACCTGTCAAAGGCATCATCTGCAGGTAGAGGTGGGAGTGCTGTTTCACCAGCTGGTTTCAGGGTGAAAGGAACATCTCCTACAACTGTACAAGTCACAGCCCCATTCTCTCCCTGGTCTCGGTCTGACACCTGAACCAGAGCCACTGGAGTGTCCACCAGTACGTTCTCTGGCACCAAGGCTGCTCCGTCTCGTACAAGGATCCGTCCAATCTTTCTGATATCTACAACAGGGACGTTGTCATTCTCATCCCGGACAGCCAACACAACTGTTGTGCGGTCGGTGCGGGGAGGCTGACCCCGGTCCCTGGCCATTACTGTGAACCTCAGCTGTGCCACCTCCTCCCTGTCAATCCTGTGGAGAACACTCAACCATCCAGTCGCCTCATCCAGCCGCAGGAGTCTCCTCACAGATTCAGTGGCAGCTCCAAAGACATACTCCACCTGCCCGTTGACTCCAATGTCACGGTCCGAAGCTCGGACCTGGAGGACAGGTGTACCTGGAGGAGCATTTTCTGTCATTTCGGCTTCGTAAGTTGACCTCTCGAACTGTGGACTGTTGTCATTCACATCAGTGATAGAAACACGAAGCAGAGCTTGGGAGGAACGTGGAGGGTTCCCTCCGTCTCGAACCTTGAGAATGAGCTCATATGAGTCTTTTTGCTCACGATCCAGTGTGCCTTTCACAATGAGCTGTGGCTGTTTTTCACCATCTGGTATGTCTGCCACTTGCAGCTCAAAAACACTGCTCCGAGCACCCCCTCCATTATCTCCACTTCTACCCCTCCGGTCAAGTCCATCCACTCTGGTAATGGAGTTTCCTCCTGCTGTGCGCCTTGTTGAACTTGACCCTGCTCCATTATCTTGGATGAGCTCATATCTGTCAATGCCATTTTTCCCAAAATCCCTGTCCGTTGCAGTGGGGAGCAGGTACAGGGTTCCAATTGGGCGGTTCTCCTCAACTGAGAGCTGCAGGACAGGTGAGGGGAACGAGGGAGTGTTGTCATTGATGTCTGTGATGACAACCCGTCCTTCAAACAGGTCCACCCAACTCTGCAGAGGCCCGATCACAGACACCTCAAAGTCCAGGAAACACTCGTTCTCATCAAATATCATCTGGCACTGTGAGAGCTTCTCTCTGTCTATGCGCCGTGGGCCTGTTGTCAGCTCACCTGTCACATTGTCAATCTTGAAGTACTCTGATCCACTCTCCAAGGCGAACGTGACGTCCCCGCTGCCTGTGCCAGCAGTCAGGCCCAGGTCCGCGGCCACGTTGCCGATCTTGACGTCCGGTGGACCCTCTTCTGCCACTCGGTACCGGAGAGCTGAGTCGGCAACCGGCAGCTGAGTCAGCAGCTGCAGCACCACGAGGCTGAGAGCCTGCGCCGCGGAGGAGTGCACTGCACCAAGCCTCTGCATGGCTCCTTCTTCCCCCTGTCACACCTCACACCTCTGTCCGCTCCCCGGCTGTGGATTTTTCTTTATTGGTGTCTTGTGGTCTGATGTGCCTCCCAGCGTGGGTGTCTGATTTATCCCTCCTTGCCTTCTCTATCGCTCTCTGCGGACTGCCGCCTGAGGTCCGGAGAAAAGCTTCTGCGCTCTTCACTTCAGCAGTGCGGGATCCTTTTCTTATTTATTCTCCTCCTACACTCAGTGGTGGGCTTTCACATTCAACTTCTATGGCAAATCATATTGCAGTCTTGCTTGGGGGTTCGAGCCACAAAGATGTAAAGAAAGAAAGAAAGAGAGAATCCATCCTACTGCGGGGATAAAAACTAATTCATCAGCCTTTCATTAATCCACTTTTTCTCCACTCATTTCTTCTATCCCGCTGTCACACGAAGACGCTTGTCGATTCATAATGCCATTTGTAAGTTTTTCTTCTTTAAAAAAAATTCCAGTCACATTTGGGACAGAGGCTTTTCTGGCGTTTTTCACTTAGAAACTGCAATGCAGCACCACTACACAAAAGAAATGGGAGTCGGGGAGGGGGGTAAAACAGCTTAGTTCACTTGATGCCGCAGAAAATTAGCTCAAATATCTCCAAAGAATAATAATAATAATAAAAAGATCTGTTTGAGAGAGCGATGCTCATGCTGGATGTGTCCTTACCTTCCAACCCAGCTGCGCTCGTCTCTTTTTCCCGCAGTGGAGCAACGTGCCAAGCAGCCAGATTCCTTTACACAAGTTGTGAGGAAGCAAGAGAGCTTTGCAAAGCGAGTTTCTTCAGATATGTTTCTATCACTGGAAATAAATAATGACAGTAATAATAATAATAAATTAGAGCCCCTCTTGATGGGCTGAACTGGATGTCCCGAGATCAGTTGAGAGTAATCCTGTGCGGTCCACGCTCGGGATATTGCTGGTGGACCCGAGTGATGCGCCTTTCTTTCCAAGAGTCCCGCATTCTCTCTCACTCCTCCTCTTCCTCCTCCTCCTCTGGCTTTTTTTCCCCTTTTCTTTTTTTACCTCGTTCCCCCTCCTTCTCCTCCTCTCTCACCTGCACTGTTCGGGACTGCTGCTGCCTCCGGTCTCCAGCGATGCTGCAGTCTCTCTGTCTCTCTCTTCCTCTCCCTCTCCTCGCTACTGCAACATTTTTTTCCTCCTCCTCCTCCTCTTCTTCTTCTTCTCCCGGCCACGTAACTAGATCGCTGAGCTGTAACAGGAGAGGCAGCAGAGGCGGTGTTGGGTCGCCGTGCGTGCGTATGTGTCGGTTAAACTGGGGACAGACCCCCCCCCCCGTCATACGGGAAGATTAAATGGCTTGCTGTCCCGACTGCTGACAGCTTCTGGAAGAAATATCTTTATTCACATATTTATACAAAATACAAGGAGAAAAAGGGTGGTGATCCGGTTCTAATACAAGTCAATGTTGTGCTCAGTCATGTTTTATTTTTTTCCCATCAAAAGTGGATGGCTCTGTTTATTCATGATCTCTTAAGACACTGAATTTGTTTTAATATCAGTAGAGCATCAGGTTACTTATAGAAAATTATGAGGCAAACAACAGCCTGTTGAGGAACAAACATGCTTGCAATAAATTAAAAAAAAGTAAGTTCCTGTCATGTATTTGACCCATTCTGTGTATTTCTTTCATATTCTGACTTATTTCTGTCAATTCTCTGTCAGCAGCTGTGTATGCATGCTGCAACTGCTGAGTGGATGTTGTCCCTCAGCAGACTAACCGGCTCGTGGAGGAGCGCAATGCAGCATCGGGTCTGTTGTTGTTAAACACCCGTGTTTCTATGCTGCTGCTCTGTTAAAACCGCCTCTGCATGTTTGATTTTCAACCTATACTCAAGCCGTCGTAGGGAAACTGCCAACCAGGCGACTAAGCAGGGGGTTCCTCCTCCTAACATAATGGTATTGACGGGGAGCGCCGTGCGCGCCCAGCCATTAGTGAGCAGTTTATGGCTGGCGGAGAGTAAACAAGGACTGACGAACTGCAGAATAAGCTTTTTGGGTTTCTTTTCATCTCTCCTCTCTCCTCTCTCCGTCACTCTGTTTCTCGGCTTCACTGAGAAGAGTGGGCTTTAAGTGTTTCTATGCCAAAACATGGTATTTAACATTTCTGAGGTAGCGGCACACGCGCCCTCTGTGGTGCGCTTTTATTTCACTCCAAATAAACCGGAGAATCCGACCTTGATGTGTATGCGCGTGCTTGGAAAAGAGAAGATAGAAAGTTAGACGAAAGGCTGCATCAGAGAAACGCCCCCTCACACACACACACTTTTGTAAATACCTGCTGAAAATCTGTGCATTTCCTGACGCAGAGACAGCATAACATTATGATCTCACAGTAACTTGAGGAAATACCGCAAATTCTGTCACAATGCAATGACACATTTTTGCAGACCAACATCCTCCACCCACACACACCCTCCCTCACCCTCCATCATACCACCTCATACCAACTTCATTCCCCTATAGCAGCCCCCCCAGCAGGTGGTGGGCCTCTCAGCAGAAGTTCTCCAAGAAGACAATAAAAAGTCTGATGAGTTAATTTGGTCTCCAAACTTCTCTGATACCAATCTGATGATACCTGATGGGATCTGTGGGAAGCTATCACTATCCACGGAGGCCCCACTCCACCAACCACAGGGCACAAAGGATCTATAACACCCAAGGAGCAGACACTCCAGGATGCTGTTAGGCGTTCTTTGTCCTAACAGCGCCGACAGCTCTTTTGCTCTCTTGAGTAATGCAGGGTGAAGGGTGTTTCTGTCATGAAAGTTTGATTCCATGATTGTTTATGATGATTTATAACTGCTATATTGCCCTTTCACATTTCATCTCAGAATAAAAACACTAATAAAATGTAATCTAAAATTCACAAATTATTTGATTTCTATATCAATACAAATTTGATTTAAAAACAAAACAAACAACATAAGTCCTTGACTCCTGTTTTTTTTTTCTTTTGTCACTTTGTATCATTGACTGCATGAACTATCAGGTCATTGACCCATAGATTTGTACAGACAGCCTCTAAACAAAGACAAAGCTGTTTAAGCCAGAGGCAGAGGCAATAGATAGCTTTCAGTCAAACATGCTAAATGATGTTCGGGCATCTGATTGGTCAGTTTCATTACAAAAATATTCAACCCCCTTGCAATTGTCATGAATGTAAAATCTAACTTTAGAGACCAAAACCAATTTTTATTTTATTTTATTTTTATGAACCACGCTATAAATACATTTAATTCTTTTGCTAAGTTGGCACTTTAATATGGTGGTCAATGAGGTATTTGCTCTGTTTTGGTGCCAGCATCTAATGTTCAGTCAAGGAACTGCAATATAATGTACTTTTTGGATGAACTTCAACCTTGTTTTGGACCTTTTCCTCAAATGTCTTAAGGCAGGAAAAAGCTCAACAGGTTCCCCTACAGGCATGAAGGTTTAGTTGCTTCAGCGACAACGTCATCATTTCCTCCTTCATCATTGAATTCTCAAGTCCCTTGGTAACATCTGCCATGATGTCAGCTGCACCTCCATGAGTCTGTGTCATTGTTTTGGATGTGTGACATCGTGTAGGGAGAAATGCAGATGTTGCAAGAGATGAGTGGGAGTGGAGTCCAGTGTTACTTTGGCTGATGTTTCACCACATTAGACCAAAAGAGTTAGACAAAGTGAAATTAATCAAAATTTCATTGAAATAAAATTGAAACTGATATTTTAGCCACTTTTGTGCTGGTTTAATACAGTAGAAACACAACACTAAAGGTTCTAAGTATTGAAACAACAGCTGTGTTTCTAAGTTTTGATACTCATGTCATGCTCTGCTTGATAGGAGTTGTCCTGCTAAATCTGGGCTGACAGTTTGAACATTGAGCATCATTCATTCTAAGGAACCATGAAGACCTTCACTCAGACAAGATATAGACAATTCTGCTTCAGTATTTGCTCACAGTGTTTGGCCCAATTGCAGGAAATCATTTGTACCTCCATTCAATGTTGTCCCAATCTGGGAAGTCATCAGCTATTGACTGCAGCATCCAATGCAGGGCTTTGGGGGAAGCTAGCCAAATTAATATCCAAATAATGAATCACAAATCTCTGGACCAAGACTTGCTGCCCTGTGTTTTGGTCACAAATATTCTATAAGGTCAGACGAAAGCCAATGGTTTCAAGATGACATTTCTGCCAGTGTTTTTCATATCTTTTGAATTCCTCGCAATATATATGGGAACCAAAAGATTTAATACTATTTCTTCCTTCAAACAACTCAAGTATGTACATCTTCTGCTGATCTCTCTTCATATGGCCATGCAGTCTCTGACAATCTGCTTGTGTTGTGTTCATAATGCAATTTATTAAACTTGATTATTAAAATCTGAGCAAACTTTCTGCACTCAAACATGTTGCCTCTGTGATTGAGGTGATTTTAGGAAACATGACTCATTTTACTACTATAGGTTACTACAAGTATCCTAAAAGGGTAAAAATACTAAATACTACACTAAAGCTAAAGCATAAATATGGTAGTTCATTTAAATCAACATCTCTTAATGTGCTTTAGCTCTGCTCTCTGGGTCAGGACAGTTCCCTTTTACCTCAATTGATTTGGGTTATTTAGGACAGATTTGACCTAATGAAAAATCATCTAGTAAAAATCTGTTGGCCTGAGCATACTGTTGTATCCAACCCATTAAGATATAATTGAGCACGAATCCTCTTTCATCAGCAAATGAAGTGCAGTTTTAATTTGCATATTGAATTAAAATTGAACTGTGGGGTGTTTGTGTGTGCCTGTGTGCACACTGTGCTTGTGAGAGCTCTTGTTAAAGACAGGATGTTCTTTGGAGAAACACAGCCTGCGCTGGCATCCCGTGTAGCCTAAAGGCCTAATCTACTGTTTATGCCACCACGAAAGCAGACCACAGTTTTACATGTGGGATATAGAAGGGGTAACTGCCGAGAAAAGAAAAACAGAATCATTACAAATTCATTTGATTATATTAGGCAACAAATGCCAAACAAAACGAGTCCTGCAGTCAAACAGATGACTAGGATGGTGAGAGAAAAACAACAGACTAAATGTTTATTATCTGTTCAATTCAGATTTGATGGAGCATTTTTAATGTCAGTGCTATTTAAAATTCACCACAAAACCCCAGCTTAACTACAACCAGTCTTCACAATGTCAGCCAAGTCGGTTGTAATGCCATTTTCCAGCATCTCCATGAAATCAGCTTTATTTTTGAATTCCCACACTTTTTTACAAAACAAATTACAGCATAAATGAGCAAGGCTAATTGCTTATTGATTGCTGCTTGTTTTGGTGCAGGCACAAAGATACATTTCTGTTCTTCGATTCTGGGGGCTGTCTAGTTGCAGAGCACTAATTGCGGTGCATTGTGACACATATGAATGTTTGAGGGATGCTTTCAAGCATGGAAAATAGCAAATAATAGGAAAGGCCTCGGTGATATAAGCCTGTCACTGTGACCTCAGAGGTTTCAAAGTGCTGTAATAGTCTTCTGCTGACTCACCTTATTATTTCAAAGAAAGCCTACAAGACATTCTGCAGTACACCTCCTACGCAGAGTAGTAGCCAGAGTGGTAGCGTCTGGATTAATCCAGCCTGCTGGTGGACTTCAGCTCAGCATTAATAGATTGGAGCCGTGAACGGATTCTCACTAAAAGTCTAAAA
Source organism: Arrhamphus sclerolepis (assembly GCA_037176975.1). Classification (NCBI taxonomy): domain Eukaryota; kingdom Metazoa; phylum Chordata; class Actinopteri; order Beloniformes; family Hemiramphidae; genus Arrhamphus; species Arrhamphus sclerolepis. The sequence goes on along the minus strand of JBAMYA010000001.1, from coordinate 6,543,454 downwards.
ATTACCGTGTATGTCTCCACCGCTCACAAGATCAGCAGATTTCTGAGTGCCAAGACAGAGCAAATTAAGCAGCAGACCATACCATTATCCCTTTCCACCAATCACTATACCTCAAAAGAGTCATTTAAGTAATACTCATGTTTTCTTGTAATTTATTCTCTTGTAGTGTCATCTGAAACATTTTTGGAAGTTTATGCAATGTTTGTCTGAGCCTTTCTGATGATCTAAACAGCCTAGAAGTGGGGTGTCAAACTCTATTTAATCCTGGGCTGCATCATCACCATGGTTACAATGGAAGGGACCGTTACTGGAGCTGAGGAAGGAAGGAAGGAAGGAAGGAAGGAAGGAAGGAAGGAAGGAAGGAAAGAAAGAAATTCTAACCTCCCAAATTTTGTAAAAAAGTAGAAAAAACACCAAACAAAAACTAATTTTTGTACAATCCCAAATTTAAAAGAATGTTTACCTCTTTTGTACAAAAGCTAATTTTGTAGTAAAATTACAATTTTTTTTAAAGATCAAGACTTTTCCTTCCCCAACATCCAAGACTTTTCATTGTACAATCACAAAGTTGTGCCTTTAAAATTTGAAATTACATTTTTTTTTTAAATGGAAAATTTCTTTTTCCAACATTTTTGAAATAAAATTATAACAGTCATAAAATTGCAATTCTTATTTTATTTTTGATCATTTTAACTTTTTGTCTTAAAATTTCTTTTTTTTTTTTAAATAAAAAATGTAATTTTACAAAAGTCATGGGTTTTGAAGAAAACTTTTTGTTGTAAAAATCTTTGGGAAACATGTCTCAATCATGAGATTTTGACATTAACCAGGTGGTCTTCACCTCAGTTATTCCACTTCTTGATTTCAGCACTGAATCAACGGTCAATCCGCATTTTAATTGCTCCAGAAATGTTTAAGTCATTAGTTTTATAATTGACTTTGCACAATCTCAGAGGCCAGATAAAATGAAGTGGTGGGCCAGATGTGGCTCGTGGGCCTTGAGTTTGACATCACTGCCCTTTAACAAACATTCTTAGAGAAAATAAAAGAGACAGTGAAGTTTGACCAGAGGAGGAGTTGGCACATCTTCCTTATGGCTACCACACTTTGAAATTTGGAGTTGTAGTGACCTTTGAATTCCTGTGAACCACAGTGCAAGCAAAAACAGAAACCTCGGGAATATCCGTTTGAATGTAGCCCAGGTGGATATCTAATAAAGAAATTATTAGATTTCATCTACACTGAACTGCAGAGTCTGTTTGGTTTGGATATGCAACTAAAGAGGAACTCCGTCAGAAGAATATGGACTTAGGAATCCCCAAATAAACTGAGGGGGAAAAAAGAGCACACTTGTGAGCTTGACAACGCAGACACAGAAATGGTAAACGATTCCAGGATCTTTTTCCATGGTGAGGAAAATCCCTTCACAAAATCCAGCCAGCCAATTCAAGAAGACTCCGGGAGGTAGACACATCATTATCCAATTCTACCATTAAAAAAAGAAGACTTCACAAGAGCAAATAAAGAGGGTTTGTTACAAGGTGCAAACCATTCATAAGCTTCAAGAACATAAAAGACAGATTAGACTGAAAAAATAAGATCCCTTTAAAGGCTTTTATGCCTTTATTTGACAGAGACAGTAAATGTTAAAAGAAAATCAGGGGTAATGCTGAGCGTCAGATAAGAGCCTGGTTGGCCTCAGTTGGGACTTCAGCCAAATAGGGTGAACTAGCAGCTGAACTACAGAGGCCTTCTTCTCAGACACATCTCAAAAAGCTAGGCTAGTGCTGGAACAGCGATCATGGGAAATATTTGACCAGGATTAACTGGTAACAGGGACCTGTCATGGACTGGAAACCTGCCCAGAGTGTTTCCCACCTTTCAAAAGGATAGGCTCCAGCAGACTCAAGAGATACTAGAACAGGTCGAGGAGGGTACGCAATTATGAATGAATGAGTGAATTAGATAATAAATAAATGAATTAATGGCAATAGAAAAAAAGGATAAAGTAGGCTTGGAATGACATAATCAAATCAAATAAAATAAAATAAAACAAAACAATAAAAATTACATCTGTGGGGTTAGTGTGATGACATGAGCATACACTTCATTGTTTTCAGACTGGGCCAACAGTGTTTAATAGTTATTAGATACAAGATAGAACCCAGTAGAAAGAACCATAAAGGGATATACCTCAAATTCTGTAAATTAAAACACAGCTGACTGGCCAATACTGTACAGTACAGATGGAGAATGATCTAAAACAAGACACCTGGGAGGTTGGAGTATTCTGCAGCGTGCAGCTCACTCACCTGACATTAACTATACCAACATGCATTTCACTTTCTGAACTCAGTACTGGACTCAGTAACGATTAATCAACCTAAATCAGCTACAATAAATTCCTGGCTAAGCATCTTAAAGGATGAAAGATCCTGGCTTCCAAACTTTAGCCAGTTACTGAGTACAAAAGGTTCTAAACCAAGTACTCCAGTATTTGACCCAATGAGTTGGTATACACTAAACCTGTTAAGTTAGTTTACTGTTTATTTATATAGTACATTTCCAGACAGCAGTCACAAGGTGCTTCGTAGTAAAAAAGGTATAATAAAATATGATAAAATACAATAAAATAATTAAAAATAACGTAAAATGCAAAACACAAAACGCTTAAGACAAGAAATAATCATGTAAAAAAACTGTCATAGCAGCCCTATGATCAGCTAAAATGCTTGAAGGAATAAAAATGTCTTGAGGTGCTTTGTAAAAGCATCAACAGAGTCGAGCCAACATAAGGAGAGAGGGAACTCGTTCCAGAGTCTTGGCGCAAATGCTTGAAAGTGTCTATCTCCTCAAGTCCCCAAGTGAGTTCAAGGAACCATTAACAGGTTCTGATCGGAAGACCTCAGACTGCTGAATGTTCATACGGCTGGATTAAATCCGCAAGATAAAACAGGGCATGCCCATGGATTGCTCTGATGGCCAGGACCAGAATTTTAAAATTAATTTGGTAATTAACTGGGATCCAGTAAAGGGTGTTATACGAGCTCCTCTGTAAGTACGGGTCAGATGAATCGCGGCCAAATTCTGAATGACCTGCAGACAAACTAACTCCTTCTGATTTAAACATGTAAAGATGCTATTACAGTAGTCTAGTTACCATTAAACGGCTGGTTATTGCTTATTTTCTCAGTCTATGTTGTCAGATTTCCTGCTACTTCCTGGGAAAGAAAAAGAAGAGAAAAGAAAAGTGAATTTTTGTCATAAAATCTCAAATTTCATAAAATTCTCAGCTTTATCATACAGGCTTTTGTACTGAAATAGCAAAATTCTTGAAGTATAACTGCAAGTATTTTTTTATTCATTTATTTTTTTTACTTTTTTAAAATAAAAAAATATTATTTTTTTAAATTGTAAATTTATAAAGATCAAGTCACAAATGTTTACCTTAAATATACATGTGTGTATATATATATAGGTATATACATATATATATATATATATATGTATATATATATATATACTTTTGTTGAAAAATATCCTGATAATGTTTTGTTAGATTTTGACATAAAATCACAGTAATTTGCAATTTCAAAATTTGTATAGTTTAAACTTTTTGTCTTAAAATCACATTTTTTCCTTCTAAATAGAAAAAGAGTTAATTTTACAAAGTAATGGTTTTTGACAAAAATGTGCAACATTCTGTTGTAAAATCTTTGGCAAACATTTGCTAAATCGTGACTTTTTTTATATATATAAAACAACAGCTCAACTGTCTTGTGGCTACGTTCCTCATTTGTTATTCCACTTTTTGACATTGGTATTGAAATAAACCTGAAGCTGTATTGAAATTTCGTCAGAAATATTTTAGTTCTAGTGTATGGTTGTAATATTTGTCATATTTGTCTGACACGCCATGTGAGATAGAAGCTGAGCATTCCTTCCTTGATACACTGTTGAAAATGTTAGTTATCATGGCATCCACACATATCTGAACATTAGACCAGCGATCTTCCTTTTATATTGAGTAGGTTGGTGACATCATGACACATACCTGGAAGCTGTCCATCTCATGGACTCGCATCTCCCAGTTTATGGTAAAATCTGACCAATCGAAACAATTCCCATGTTATGACTTTTGAAGAGTTTGCAAGACTTGGAAACACTATTTTTTATTTTTTTTTAATTACACAACAACATGGGAGAATGTTTATTTGCACAGAAATAAATTTCTTGCATGTCATTGCAATACTTTGATGAATCCACTTAAAAATCACATCTATTGTGCTGGTGATATGCATGCACACATCACATTGATTATATGTATTTTTAATAACAAAGAAACAATAAATCAAGAAGAAATGTGAGCTAAAATGACTAATAAATCAATACAATCGGGAATTAAAAACATAGATCCAATCAAACTTCATAAAATAATCATCATCAATAAATGTAAGGTATATTACCTAATAAATCAATTAAAAAAAACAAAAAACAAGTCAAAACAGGACATCACATGTGATGAAAACTCATACATTCCTGAATTAGAAGTAAATTAATCGCAAAATCAATGAAGTAACAAGAAGTGAAATCAGGAAATAAAAGTGTAAATCAAAATAACTAATAAATCAGTAAAGCAACAACAAATAAAACTGGTAATTAATGAGCATACATAAGATTAAAAATATATTCATTCTTGAATCAGCTGTAAATCAATAAATCAAAGCAACAACAAACTGAAAAAGGAAAGGAACAGGAATACAATACAATATGAGAAAATATGATTAAAAATGAACACACAATGAAAATCAACAAAATAATGATCAACCTGGAGCAAAGAGTAAAAGTTCTGAAAGTTCAGTCTTTACCAGATAAACTCTGGGCAGCTCTAATGTCAGCATGCCGCACCACTGAGGCTCTGCAAAACAATAAATAATAATTAATGGTAGGCAAAGTTATTTACAGTAAAATAAACTTAAAATCAAAACCAATAAAGAAATAAAGTTAAAGATAAATGTTTCAAATTAATAATAAAATAATAATAAAATCTATTTATATAGCACCTCTCAAGATAAGAACAGATCACAAAGTGCTTCACAGTAAAACACAGA
>JBAMYA010000001.1:6525055-6538243 GCA_037176975.1 Arrhamphus sclerolepis | reverse complement strand
AAAAGGAGTCATTTAAACTCTAATGTGAAGCTTCCATTAGTGGAGGTCCCTCCTCCCAGGTTAAACCTGTAAAAGTGTACACCACATTACAGTGTAGAACCCAGCGAGGATCCACTGACACAGCAAAACTAACACTCCATACCAGTAATGCATCGCCCTTCTTGTTTGTAAACCACCAATAAAATGTATATTAGCAACTCTCATGAGACAAATAAGGAACCGCAGTGTCATAAACAAACCCAAAATAAGCGCAGTACTGTTCTGTGGCCTTGCTCTGGCCTAAAAGTTCATATTGAGTTTAAGCAAACCTGTAATCCAAGGTTGAATGAATGTATGAGGAGTAAAAAGTATCCCAGATTGGACTAATAATATAAAATAAAATATTCAATCTGTTACTTAGATGATAAAATGTTCGCTTTACATCAACACATGAACTGATTCACAGAAAATAAATAAATAAATAAAGAAATAAATCCCTGGGGGTTGCAGACCAGACAGCTCGGGGAGAAGGAACTCAACAGGAGAGGAAAAAGAAGCCCAAAGTTATGTTTTATAAAGCAGAATTGGCAACTTCGATGGAAACAAGTGAATGTGCCAACTCAAAATAACATAACCCCAGTCTGTGTTTGTCTTCTTTTCCAGTCACTTAACGTGCTCTCCTCCCTTTTCTTTATCTCTCTTTGTAGTCCATTATCAAACAAGGGCACGAAATAACCCAAAAATAATTTTTAAAGATGCACATTACTCAGAAAAAGAACTTATCTACTTCCTTACTCAACTTCAACTGTGGCCACATTTGCATTAATTTGTTGTTATAAAAATAACATGCTTTAATAGACATGATTGTATATTTTATTGCTTGAACGTTTGAAAATGGTTAAACTTTAAAGTTGAAACAGAAAAGAAAATATGGTGATCTGTCACCCTGCCACAGATTACGGTCATCTGCTTCTGTCTTTGTTCTTCATGATATTTTCATATATATGTCTACCCAAAGGACTGAGTAATTTCTTGTTGCCTTAATGTTTACTCAGAACTAATTTTCATGTTTTTCATCCCCAAATTCTTTAGTGAAATAATCTTAGAGGAAAATTATTCTTCATAAGTTTTTATTACTCCTCTTTCAGCAGTAAGGATATCTCACTAGGGGCTTTGAGTGAATTGCCTGAAATTCCAGCAGGCATATTCATTAATTCAGTGCAATATGTATTGCGACTATGATTCATTGCAACATAGGTGTACTGGGATTCTTAAGATGTTTAATGGAACTGTGACAGACACATTGCAGAGAAGGAAGTCTGAACAGGGAGAGGAAGATAGAGTTGGCTCTGCTCTCTTGGTGCTCAAAGTCATTCTCACTTCTGAATGTGCTCCAACACACACACACACACACACACACATATATATGTAGGAAGTGGAAATTCTAGTTGTTTCACAAGTTGTTTGCAAACAGGTTAAAGATGTACAAGACACATAATTGCACATATGATATTATTTTACTCTCTGGAATTCCCCGTCCTATAAAAATGATGGTTTTAACCTTATTAGCATGCCCACGAGATAGTTTTCTTTGTAAGTTAAAAGAGATATGAGCAAAATCCGCCATCAACGCTATGTCTGGGGATTTCTACTTTAAATCTGCAGTGCACCACCCACAGTCTCAGAAAAGCAATTTCAGACAGCTCATATTCACCGAGTAAATTACTGGAAGAACCATTTCTGACTACACCTGCTGTGCAGGGCTTTACAGTGGATTTGTATGGGCTGAGAAGAACCAATGAAAGGAGAAGCTACAGCAAGAACAAAGCAGTTAGCACAAGCTAGCTGTTGTTGCAAAGACAGCAGACCTGAAATGCTCTGTTTATTGCAATGATTGCACCAAATCAGATGATATAGGCTTTCATGTCTCACCAAAAGATTTTGGTACAACTACGACATAAGTCACTTAGTTAATGCGAAGACAAGAATGCAGATCTGAAGTGTTGTTCTTTTGTGCTTCACATTTATTTTCAATGTAATCTATCTATAATTTTAACCCTTAAATTGCCATATTTCTGTCATGAATCAACATTTTATGGTCCAAAAAAGGCCAACAATAACAACAATAGATATATTTTCAATATATTGGCAAAAATGACATCATCTGTAAGTAAATCCCTTAGAAGAAAAACTTAAAGTCCCAGCACAATCTTGCACAATCTGAAAAAAAGAGGATCAAATATGCTATAAACATGCTATAAACACATAAAAATGTGCTTGGGTGCATCAAAGGGTTAAAAGCCAAAGATATAAAATGCTTTAGAAGAGATGATTTCAAAACAAGGAGTGATATGCAAAATAAACTCATTCCAAAATTTTGGGGCTGTGGTGGAAAAATGGCAGTCACCACTTAGCTTCCTCTGATCTGCTGACCTCAGAGAATGCAAAGAAACGTACAGCTGGACCATGTTAGACAGATAATTTACAGTGAGACTGTGCAGACATTTAAAAACCAAAAGAATTTTAAAATCAGTGCAAGAGTGAACCAGGAGCCAATGAAGTGATGCTAAAAATTGCACCAATTAAAAGCCAAACATCAGGCTAAGTTCAACATAAAGTCCTTTGCAGTAATATAAATGATATAAACATGACTAAAATGTCAAAATGCTGCAGATGAAGAAGTGGTTTAGCTTTTGCCAGTTGTCTCAAATGAATAAAAGCTGCACATGACCACTCAGCTAATCAGAGTTTAAGATCACTGCCCATTTCCAAACCCATTGTTTGGAAACAAACCCTTGTTTCTGTTTCAGTCAGATGTTGACTTAAATAATTGACTTTGGAGACATCACTAGGCCCAAACAACCTACTCTCTGTCATTTTTTCATTAGTATCATAAAATTCGTTGACAACCATGCCTTCATTTCCTCAAGTGGCACATAAATTTGACTGACAGCCATGGAATGAGATTGATGATGGCACAAATACTTTGAAATGTAGAATTTTGAAGAACAAGAAAGGATTTTTTTTAAATCAATTAATTCCTGGATTGGAAGGGTAGGCATTCACATGCAAATATGTGAGTTACTCCTTTTTATATCCCAGCTGTTGCTTTTGAAAGAAAGGCAAGAGTGCAAATGCATTTTGACAGAGTATATACAGAATGCATGTATGATCTCTCTCTCTCTCTCACACACACACACAAACACACCCACACAGGTACACATCCAGGTTACTGCTTTGTTTTTGTTTTTTTTAGAGATTTGTAACCTCTCTGACTGCCTCCTCACGGCTTTGTTTCCCGTCCATAAAGATGTCTTGTTTTCTTTTCACATCGTGTCTCTGACAAGATATTGAAAAGCAGCCCGGCCTCACAATCTGGAGAGAGGCTGCATTGTGAAAAGGGCTTCTTCTACTGAATATCCTTCACTCTTTACATATCAGCTTACATATTGTGCACCAAAGCTCTTGTATATCCTTAAGAAAATAAAGAAATCCCACCCTTTTTTTTTTTTAAATCTACGACAGACATTTACTAATGCATTGCAGAGAAATATGCAATGCAAAAGAGAATCTGTGAGCGCTATTGTTGTAAAAGTCCAGTCTATGCCAGTTCTTTGTCTGCTCTTCCAGTCCATCTGGTTTGTATGCAATTAAAAAGAAAATCCAGCGAAACTGTAAATACATTTGTAGTAAATGAATTATTCATGATACATTTAAAATAAAACACATATTTTAAAATATAAATAAAATTCATAAAAAGTTACAATTTGTGGGGCAAAATGTGAGTAAAGACAGGTTTGGGAATCCTATAAACCTTCCATTATTTAACTTCCGCTTATCTGAATTCGGGTCACGGGGGCAGCAATCTAAGCAGAGAGGCCCAGACCCTCCTCTTCCCAACCCCCTCCAAGCTCCTCCAGGAGGACGCCAGGGCATTCCCCGGCCAGCCGAGAGGCAGAGTCTCTCCAGCTTGTCCTTGGTCGTCTCCCAGTTGAACATGCCTGAAACACCTTCCCACGGGAAATGTCATCCTGACCTGATGCCCGAACCACTTCGACCTGCTCTTCTCCACGTGGACGAGCAGCCACTCTACTCTGAGTCTCTCCTGGATGACTGAACTTCTCCTGCCATCTCCAAGAGAGTCCAGCCATCCAAAGGAAGAAACTCATTTCTTGAATCCTTTATCTCATTCTTTTGTTACTACCCACATTTCAGGACCATCTGTAAGGGCAAAGAAATGATCAAAGATTGGCCGGTAAACAGAGAGCCTTGCCTTTAAACTTTATAATTAATAGTTTATAGTACAAATAAAGGTCATCAAATACTGAAACTCACAGTTTTCTGCAGCTGTTCACTGCAGGCAAGACTCACAATAAACCCGCGTTATCATGATATGTGTAAAATACGGTTTGCCCCCTCTGGCTTCAGGAAACTCCATCCCACACACACTTTAGCTTGAGGAAAACAACATGATTGAACACGAAAAAGAACTAGATTTGGATTTTTTTAGAGAATGGACCTCACTATCTGCCTTATTTTAAAAACATGTTATGTTTACGTGATGGCTTGGAAGAGTTCTTTCTGACAGTGATATTCAAAACTGATTGGTACAGTATAAAACAATTTTTGTTTTGATTATCCGAAGTTGTAACCATACCTTACCAATATATGTATAAACCAAGGGTTAATTTTACCTATAATTCCACAAAATTGTTCTTATTTTTTTCCCTGACGTTCATCAGAATACTCCTCTTCAGGTGGAACTTCCTGTGCATTCCCTCTTTGGAGCAACACTGTACAACCTTCCCTCTTTCCTGTGGTGAGCTCCCATTTTGTCCTTTTCAGTTATCATTTTATTTGTCTTAATGTATTATTTTATTTCATCAGGTACATTCCCATGTTTTATATTATGATTGGCATTATTGTAAACCTGCGCTCTTTCATCTGCTGCTGGTGGGGAAAGAATAAAGAGCTTGGAGAGAGCAGCGGTGTGGTCTCCATCCTTCAAAAAACACAATGTAGAAGTTTGGTTCTGGTTCCTTATATCTGCCAGGGTTTACCTTCCATACTGTACCACACCAACCCAAACCAAGCTGAACCGCTCAGTGGAAAGGTGGTGAGGCCTGAAAGGCTGAAGATCTTGAGTATGCGCTCTTGGTCCTCAGCTGTGTCCCAAACATTCAGAGATTTCCCTAGATTCTTTGCATCTTTTAATCTTCATTGTCTTTAATGAAAACAAACAAACAAACAAAAGATTAAATATCCAAATTAACTGGAAATTTAGACTGAGCAAACTCATTCCTTCATTCTTTCACTGAGCGGAGAACCCCTCGCCATCTTTAATGACTATGTCCACGAGTCATTAAAGATGGCTCAATTGGATGCACCAAAAAGTGTTTTATTTATTTATGTATTAATTTATTTATTTTCCCCAGCAATAAGTTACAGATCTATGCAATTTAAAGAAGTTCCATAATAGCAGACTGGGCTCCAGGGTCACTTTTACACAGTAAATAAGCAAGTCAGCGGCTTTCCAAAAGGCAATAATTACCAAGAATTTGGTATAATTACCCCAGCTAAGCTGCTTGGTCTGTTGGACTGTCTGCTTCTTCATGGAATTACTCCAAAGTAATTGTTGGATTTGCATGAAAATTTTATCAGAGGTGGGGAATGGCCCAAGTTACTGAGATTAATCCAGACCTGGAATCGGGGAATTTTGAAGCCAGTCTGGCCGACTTATGCAGTCCAGAGATCTTTGGGTTTTGTAATCATAATTACTGTAGTAGAAGCAGTTTTAATGCTGGTATTTATATTTGTAGAAACAGCTGAATACGTCTCGACTTCTCTTTTCATAATCAGTTTAAGAATATGAAGCACTCGCGACAAGTGCTTAGTATTTGACTTCTGCTATGACTGTCTCATCCACACACGCGTGCACAGCCCAGATACCACGTATCTCCTGCTTGCTTTTAATAGTTTAACATAAGCAATAGCAGCTTTAGTCTTAAACTCTCAATCCCTGTGTTGAATAGTTCTCCCAGCAGTGCCCCCGGAATGTCATCAGCTTTAGAAATGCTGACGGACTGAAAAAAGCAGCTGAGTCATTCCTAATGAAGATCAGGAAGCTTTTCCTCCTTTCCCTACATGCATCATCAGAATAACAAGCATCCTGGCACAGACAGCGCAGGCTTACCCCACTGGAAATGTACTGCTACAGCACTGGCTGTCAAAAAGTTACAGACCGTCGGCAAATAAAAGACAGGACCAGAACAAATTTTTTACTTTCCACACTTCACCTTTATATGTCATAACTAGTTTTCTCCTCAGTGGGTGTCGGTATGCTTTTTGCATTATTCAGGATCTGGAACGAGTGTTGTTTATTAAGAAAGTTTGAGATCACTCCAGACTGACCATCAAAGTAAACCACCAGAGTAACAGGGAAGCAAAGAACTCTAATAAATAATTAGCAGGCTTTAAGTCTCTTGAACACTAAGTGCTCTGCAGCTCAAAAATCACATCTTATTGTAGCTGCAGTCCTGTGAGGAAAAAAAAGAAAAAAGAAAAAAACAAAAAACAAATCTTTGCTGCAAAGATAACTTCCTGGCATCTGTTGAAATAAGATTGCATTTTAAGGTTCGACCTATGAAAAGGTTGTGACTTTATTCATGTGAAGCCGCACTTTAACTCACGGCTGCTGTCAAGCATGCAATTTAAATTCAATAAGCACTGTAAAATAAATAAATAAATAATGGACAAGGCTTCAAGAAAAGAAGCTAAAGGAGAGTAACATAGTTACCTAAAAATGTAGATTGTGATGGAAAAACCTTGCCCTCTTTTTACTGCAACAGTCAATATACTTGGCCTTGGGATGGTTCAGTGGTTGAAAATGCTTTTGATTCGATTTGAAAACTGTTTCTCAAGCAGTGAGAAGATAGACAGCAGTTCTTAAGAGAGTAGGCTTTGGTGTCAAATTTTCTTCCCTTTTCTATTTGATCACGGCTTGTTCTTCCAGTTTGAGTTTGAAATGAAGGAGAAAGAACTATGTACAAGAATGTGACAAAGCAGTAGAGGATGTGATGGCAATCATCAGTTTTATACTGTCAGAAGTAAATAGACAGCAGATAAAGAGCAGACTCATATGCTATGACACAATCATCTTGTCTGATAAAGTGAGAGAGAAGAGTGTCAGGCAGTTGAAGGGAACAGATTAAGCCCTATAATGAATTTGCTGTAATCTTGGCAGTGTTGTTTATTTCCTTTCGCAACTGGCTAGACACACCACGCCACGATGTTTCCCCCCTTCATTAGTATAGGACTACTGCTGTGCGCTAATGCATGTACTCAGCTGTTGTTCATGTCCTGGGTGTTTGTGTGTGTCTGCGTGGGTGTGCGGCTCAGTCTTTCGTATTTGCACGTCTCACGTTTGGCATATTTTTCCTCTCCCTGATTAAACTCCTGCCGTGAAACGATGCCTCCCGTGTCTCCGCTAACTTCTCCTGTTTTTGACCTTTCTGTTGAACCAGCGCTCTCGATCGCACATCCCAATGTTCGCATGTTCGTGCAAGCTGGTGATGGATGGCGTTATTACCTGAAGCTTTTAAGGGGCAGAAAGGTGCTTAAGAGAACAAACAAACCTCACCGTTTGTGCTTTATCTTCACAAATGAACAAATCGCATGCACAGCAGCTTAGATGTTCATGCATAGGGATGCACATACATCCAACATGTATAATGCATATAATCCATGCTTTTTATTTTACTTTTAATATATTAGCAGTAAGCAAGAGGGTAGGTGTTCTCACAAAAATTTATTTTCAGCTTTCTCTAGCACATATGCTCTCACCTGTGAAAATTATTCATTAATGATTTATTGAGACTCTCACAAGCCACCCAGGCTTGAGAAGCTGAATTAAGCTTTGCATTTCTAATACAGTATTAAGTATAGCGAGACACACACTCACACGCACACACACACACATACACGTGTATATTTTTTGCATATTTATTGGTGCCAGCTTGGCATTTCAGCTCTCAAGATGACCTTGCTTTGTTCCTTGTTGGAATAAAAACATGACTGAGAGAGAAAATGAAAAAAAAAGTCATTTCTGTGGGTCAGACATGCTTATGGTAAAAGTGATGATTCAAAAATGCACATCATTTTGCTGACTGTCAAAAAGGTATAGCAGGACTGAAAATAAAGACATATTGCCTTCATCTGTCTCTCTTACTTACTTTCCCCTTCTCTTCCTCCTTCTGTCTACCCCATCTCCATTTTTGCTGATTGCTTTTCATCATTAATATTTCATGTGTAATGTGGCTCTTTTGGATAGTGTGAGCAAGTGTATGTGTGTGTGTGTGCGTCTGTGCACCCTGTGAGCCCATGTTGTGTGCTTGCCTCTGCATATGTGCATGTGTGCATGTCTGTTTTTGTGTGTTTGCTCCGCAGTATCAAATTCTGCACTCGCAGCTGTCGGCCAGTCTCAGCCTGGTTGTGATCTGTCTGTCTACTTCTCAACCTTCAACCTCTCCTTCTGTTTCATTCTTTTTTCTTTCCTTCCTTCCTCTGAGTCTTTCATCTGCATCCCTCTGTTTCTGCAGACCTCCGTTGTTTGCTACCCCCCTCCCCCACCACCACCACCACCACTACCACTTGGCTGACTTTTTTTTCTTGCAAAGCATTTTGCTTCCTCTCTTCCTCAATGCCCTCTCCATCCCCCCCTCTGAGCTGTTACAGCCCGCCTTTTTCATTGTTGCATTGCTTTCTATGGCGCTGCTTGTTTTTACTTCTCACCAGGTTATTTCTTATTTATGTCTATTTCTTCAGATACATTGAGTGATATTGGGAAATACTGATTTGCTGAAGTAATCCCTAAAGGGAAAAAGCCAAAAGAATAAGAACTAATGAGTGATCATTTCTTGGGAAAACAAAATGACATTGTCGTGTATTGCCCTGCAGTTTCTTAAATTAAAAAAAAAAGAAAAGTAATATTTTGTCAGCTAATAATATGTTGTTTTGTGTAAAAACATAATAATCTTCGAGCATTGGTCTCAGTATTTGACAAATATGATCTCAGGCCAACAACAACATGTAATTTTTTTTCAGCATGCCATTATTTATTTAACAAACATGAAACCATATGGATATGCTAATTCAACATTTTCCCTGGGTGGCAATTGCAGTTGCACCACTGCATTTGGGTAACTTTTGCGTGCCATGTAAACTTCCAGTTTTGAAACGATTATGCAAAACTCCCACCTACTTCGAAGGCAATAAAATATAAGGAGAAGGACAAACAGGAAGAATGTCAATGTGTTGAACCTCAAAAGAAATTCCAGGCTATTTGGTCGACAATTTGGCAAGAAAAAGATCAACACTGACTGTGAGACGAGTGGTGATCCTGCCTACTTCTACTGCCATAAGTGGAAGAAGCAACAGGAGAGAAAGATGTGTCTCTGTAAAGCCCTAGAAGAATGTAAACTTACTATTCATTTTCCCTGGTGGTCGTGTTGGCCCTATTGCTCAAAAATCTCAATGAACTTTAGCAGCGTTGTAAAGAAGAATGTACTAAAAATGCCTCCACAATGATTTCATGACTAATAATGGGGGTACTTAGTATGGCCTAATTCCCCTTTCTTTTTGCTAAATTTTTGTTACTTTCATGATTGTAATGATTAATTATTTTCATCACGTTTTTACATAAAAGCATAAAATTGAAAAAAAGAAAATGGTACTAGGTGTGGTCTTGATTGTAAATGGTAATGTTACATTATAGTACTACTTTCACTTCACATAATGATCACTTGGTCAAGAGCCCTTTGCGTCAGTTTGGGATATCTCTTTATTTTTACTTTCCAATGAATGGGGAACATTACGATTTATTTTCAGAAAAACCTGATCACATGAAGAACAGAGTGGAGGAGGGAGATGGACACATTCATTCCATGGGTGGCGTGCATTTTTAACTCCTTATATTTTGAGCTCTTTGCCCTAAATTTATTTTCTTACCATGACTTCATTTGTGCCATAATAGTGGCCTACTTCTTTGTTATAAAAATACTTGGTTAAATAAAAATATGTGGTTAACATTAGGAGACATTATGGTTTGGCCTTGATGTACACAATAGAATGCATATAGTTGCAATAGTCATAGAAACATGTCCCTAGACCGTTACGTGACCGTTCAAAAGTAAAACTTTGGCAGGATATTAATCTCTGTTCAAAGTCACTGGAAAACCAGCAGACCCCAGTTGTTCTACAGCCAAGTGGTGGTAAGTTCAAGCCCCACTTTAAAATAAGGTTTCCATGTAAGAGCATCTTTTCCCCCCTCTGCAAATGAAAAAGGCTCACTCTTAAGGTTGTTTCTACCCCAAAACCTATTTCTACATATCAGACAAGCAGTACAGTCTCCTCCATTAGCTTTCAACAGTATTGTAATTATATCAGTAATGGACAAGATGAGCAACTAGCTTTCAACATTATCAGTTTGTAACATGATGCTAATGTAAGCCAAACCTTGTTCTCAGCTCCAAGACATTTGGTAGTTCATATTGTAATGACCAATAAGCCAATACTTATCAGGACTGCTAACTCATGCATTGAGTGCAAGAATCTGGGTCTTTTCCCATGAGAAGTGACACTCACTTGTACTCAATTAATTTTTAGCAAGACACGGGCAGCGGGTGCCGGGCAAACGGGTCGGATCACTGTGGCCACATTAATCCATGTCCGCTGTGGCTCCATTTCCGCATAAGACACAAACACTTAATGAAACTAATTTAAGATTAGCTTTTTTTCAGCTTGGGGTCTTCAGCAAGGTGAAGGCCTCCCTCTCCCCACAAGGCTTTGAGAAGCTGATTTACTCCCACATCACTTCTACTTTAGATTACTGTCTTTCCTCATGTATTGATCAGCCAGGGAACAACAGCGAACCACTGATCACAACCAGAGGTGATTTCTCTAAGACTGCAGGGAAGCTCAGCTTCCCCTAAAATGTCAAAAATTAAAATGGTCAATTATGTACAGTTGTTTAACATTTCATTGACTACAAATGGTTAGGACAAGTTCATCTCGAGGAAGAGTTCATTCAGAAGTGTCAATGCCACAAACTTCAAGAAATCGTTTTCTTATATTGTCTATGATCAGTGCATTTGCCCGTAGAAGCTGAGCATCCATTCACTTCAATTGGACTGCATGGAACAGTTTTTGTCATTGCCTCAAAAGTTGACGGTCATTGAATAAATGCCCCTATTTTATCCCACCCCCAGACAGATGATTGGAGGATCAGTCAAAAGGCTGAATCCCATTTTGATTGACAGCTAATTTGAGATATTGAGATATATTGAGATACATCGTCACTTAATCATTGGGAGCTCAGTCCCATCATGGATTTTGCAAGTAAAGTGAAACGAAACTGCAACCCATTTGCTTGGTGAAAGTACTTGACCATTTCCATTGTTCATTTCTTACTCTGTAAATAAAAACACATTCATGGTATTTCCTTGTTTCAGTTTAACATAATTTCAACATTTCCTTTAGGGGCGTAAAAATAAAGTTTCTAAAGAATCTAAAGTGAGCGGCCAAGAGCGCATCTAAACGCGCACACAGGTGAGACAGACGTTTTTCCTGTTCAGATGGGAAGGAGAAGGACAGAGAGGCCATACCACAGAAGGCCACAAAAATGGTCAAAGCTGCGGCTCTTAATTTTTCTGTCGGCCACTATCAAGCACATCATAGAAGGAAACGAGGGAGGAAAAAAAAAAATCAAAATAACAAACTCCTGCCATTCACATTCATGTCTGAATTTACTATAGGCCTAAATATATTGACAAATTTTATGACATAGGCCAACAATAAGCTTCCCCTCCTTGAAAGACCAGCAGCTGCCACTGATCACCACATACCTGTAGTCCCAATTCATTTTAGGCTCAATGACATGCTACCACCATACTTGTACCAAGTCAGGTCGACAAATTAGCTACTGTTGGTTATTTTCAGATTCAGGCTAGAGAACATAAGAGCTACACAAATACATGAGCATTTCATTTCTTTCTTTTTTTTTTTGTTTACTCTGGCTTTTAGTCCTCGCTTTGCAGGATGTCTTGGCTTACATTATGTAGGGAATTTGTTAATGTTTCTTTACTTAATGAAGTTCTATTCATTCTAGACATTTGTGTTTACACTAAAAAATGTGTAACATTTGTAATGTCAACATGTCAGCATGTGTAAAGCCAATATTGCCAAAATATATTACAATGAATTCCAAATGCCACGCATTCACACTCTACATGTCAATAACACATTTGGCCAATCAGATGAAATCTTAAAGCTGGTGATGTCAATTTGGGTGCTATTTTACATGCAATTATCATCTTAATTAACATTATGAGTGTTGCTTTTCTTCTAATATCGTGCAGCTGCAGTTTAGCGTACACATCTGGATTGTTTGTACAGCATTTTGGTCAGTTCTTCCTCAGTGGTGGAACCAACTATCAGTATCTACAAGAGCAGAGTCGTCCCTCTCTATGTTCAAGAAGCTCTTGAAAACCTTCCTCTTCCAAGAATATCTTCAGTCATGTTCTCTCTTTAATTTCCTAACTTGCACTTACCTGCACCGACTTGCACTGCACTCGCCTGAGTGCTTATTTAACAGTGCTTACTTTGTAATTTACTAGGTCACTGGGGCTTCATTGTATTTTATCTGTAGGTTGCTTTGGATTAAAGTGTCTGTTACATGACATAACACTTTAAATGTGTTTGACTTTCTTCACAAAAAGCAAAATATGCAGAATACATAGAAATATGCAAAGTATGCAGATCCATCGCATTATATGTCTTTGAACACCTAAATCACCTATGGAAAAGTTAACAAGTTTAAACACTAGATTATTATTAGAAGAAAATGTGTTGCAATGTTTTCTTTTTTTTAAATTTGTTTAATATGAAGCATCCATACATGTTTCTTTAAGCAGATCTTAGAACTAGGGGCTCATGTCTGTCTCTGTTTTTGAGACAGTGTGCTCCAAAACCCTCCCGCTGATTATCAGCTCACACTGTTCTCTTCACCTTAATGGACAAAATTACCTCTGATGCACACTCTTTCCATCTATTTCTCTTGTCTCTCATTGAGGATGGAACTTTTCTACGTTTCGAGGGGGGGGGAGGGGGGGGGGGGGGGGGGGGGGGGGGGGGGGGGGGGGGGGGGGGGGGGGG
>JBAMYA010000001.1:6501962-6524955 GCA_037176975.1 Arrhamphus sclerolepis | reverse complement strand
AAAGGCCCCTGTGGAGGCTCGAACCAGGAACCTTCTTGCTGTGAGGCAACAGTGCTGACCACTAAGCCACCGTGCTGTCGTCTTTGTAACAAAAAAGAAAAAATTTTCTTGAAAGATCAAACCTTTTTTTCAACAACCAAAGCTTTTACAATCCAAATGTCACAAAAGTGTCTTTTTTTATATATATATATTTTGAGATAAAATTACACAACATAAGATTGCAATTTTTTCTATAATTTCTTTTTATCCTAAATTTCACAAATCTAACCTTAATTTTACAAAAAAAATTGAGTTTGTACAAAAACTTTGCAACATTTTGTTGTAAAATCATTTGCAAACGTTTGCTAAATCATGACTTTTTGACATAAACCAGCTGATCTCCACCTAAGTTATTCCACTTTTTTTACATCAGTTGCATCAGAAATGTTCTCCTTATAAGTATATTGTTGTCTCTGCACACTCTTGCAGGCCAGATAAAATGAAGTGATGGGCCTGATTTGGTCCGCGAGCCTTCACATACACAGAGTTTAACAGGTCACAGGAATTTTTTTACGTGTTATTGATGTTTAATGCCGGTTTGAACTCTAACCCTCAGTTTAACAAGCGACATGAACAATGAATCATGCACTTATGAATCTGTGGGAATCCCAGAGAAAAGGTGAGTCCAGGCTGAAGAAAATGGTTCAGGGGGGGAATCTTTCATTGGAAATAATTTTCATTAAAAAAAAAAAAAAAAAAAACTCCCCTTCTAATGGGAAAAAAAAAAACACACGTACACCCACTTCCACTTGACCTTCTGAGGCCAATTTATTTGTGTTACCAATGTCACAAAACACCTATTGATGTATATCAAAGCTCAGCGTGGTGTAGAACAGTTCTTGTTTAAAACGGTGTAGTCATTAAAAGACGAAGGTCACGCTGGCGGCTTGTTTGTACTGACTGAAAAATGCATGCCCACCTTGAGATGAACCATTGCTATCATCAAGCTCCATTACCCCCCGCAGCAGCACGCAAATATGCATCTAATGTATTCTCCAAGGACTTGGAGTGCACTGTACCTCGTTTGGTGCCAAAAAAGAGGCTCATGTCATCATTTAGGTGCATCATTCATCACCCGCCGAGATGCTGCAGAGGAATTCAAGTTTTCACCCAAATGTGCAAATATTAGTCACAAATTAATTCTATTATATACTGCAAAGCATATATCGACCCCACTGAGAGCTTTACAATGTGCATCTCATCTAGCCACCTGCTCAAGAATAATGTGAAGAAGAAAGTACATCCTCTGTCAAAGGTTTCCCATCCAGTGATTCAGTGAAACAGAACCTTTAAATGCTCAGCTAATGTTCTCCCTCTGCATATCATCCTGCCATTACAGCTAACAGGGTCCATTCATCACGTATGTCTGTGCAGATATTATAGATCAAAGGGAGGGAAAGGCCAGAACAGCAGGTCAGCGTGGAAGTTTCTCTCAACTTCAAAGGTCCTGAAGATTTTCAAGGAGTACTGGTTATTAATTTCTATAGTTCATGCTTGGAAATGATGAATTCATTTATTTAAATTACTTATTTAACCCTTGCAGTATCTAATTTGCTTCTTTGCTTGGTTTCAGAAGCCGTGTCTTTTGTCATTAAATAGAAAAAATGTAAAAAAAAAATACATATGCAGCTGTCCTAGAAATGAGTCATGTAAAAGTTACTGATGTCTAAAATTTATAGTTGCAGTTATCAAAACACATCAAAGAACAAGAAAAGTGTAAATCAAAAAGACTTTGAAGGATTCTTTAGTTTTATATTTCATATTATAGCCAAAAAAAGAAGAAATGTCTTTATTCATAGTGCTACAGGTCAGTTTATGTCATTAATCTTTGTGTTTAAACATTTCAAAACGGTCTTAAACAAATGATTTATGAGTTAAGCTCATTTAGAGGAGCTGATATTTAAAAGGGATGAAGGTGGTTGACATTAAAATAATCATCTTTTAATGAGCGGAAAGGATGCATTTTACAATGTGACCAGAACACAGCCAAAGACAACAGTTAAGACGAAAAAGAAAAGAAAAAAATGGGCAAATTGTTGATAGGGTACTCATTGTAATCTTCCATATTTAAAAAGATCAAACCTTAGGTGCCATTTGAAGTTATGAAATACGGTTGAGTGAGTTGATGAAGGCTTCAAATGATTTCTTAGTGATCAAGGACAGAAGTACTGGAGAAAATGTAACCTCTCTCCAAAGAGATGAAGGCGGCAGATGAAAACTGGGGAGGAGGTGGTTTTTAAGTGCACCTGCATACCTGTTTCTCTTTAAACAGACCAGTTTAGTAACTGGAGTAAACCATGTAGAGGGGTGATGCAAGTGTGACACACTGGCTGAACCAGCTTCACCTCATTTCTGAGGGTCATGATGGTAAAAGTACAGTCATGTTAAAAGCTTCCTGACTCCATCTTTAAACTTCTCGCTCCTGCCTGGAGGAGATGGAGAAGGCAGCTGGGGATTTCTCTCCAGATAAATAAAACCTACCTTCATCATATTAACCTGATCCTCATTCATGTTGAATACGTGCTGTACCAGATGGGGGTCCTGTAAGCCCGTCTCTGACTGGAAATGACGTCTTTACTGTCCATTAGAGCTGAAGGAGACCCTCCAACAAGCCTTTCTTCATTAATTCTGGACAACAGCCACAGCCAGATGTTCCCGTGGCCAAATCCGGCCCGTCAAACACATGAAGATAATTAGAGACGTCCCAACGCGACACCTCCTGTGATTCATCTTGCTTGTTAGTTTTTTGATTCTAAATTTAATCATATGAGTGATTAGACTGTGGGGATTGGTTTTAAGAACATTCTAATCATATCCGTTCTTCTCTCAACTGGGGAAATGTTCCACTTGACACCAGCTGCAACACAATCCCAAAGGATGATTTATCCAACACTGTGCTTAACGTCTCACTAAGTTCTCCAAATCTTTTGCTTACTTACATCCATTTAACTTCTGCTTATCCAGAATCAGGTCGTAGGGGGCAGCAGCAGCTTAAGCAGAGAGGCCCAGACCTCCTCCAGCTCCTCTGGGAGGACACCAAGGGGCTCCCAGGCCAGTCCACAGATGCAGTCTCTCCAGCGTGTCCTGGGTCTGCCTCCTGGTTCTCCAAGCTGGACATATCTGAAACACCTTCCCTCTGAGGCGTCCAGGAGGCATCCTGACCAGATGAACCACCTCAACTGGCTCCACGCCAGGAGGAGCAGAGACTCTGCTGTCAATCACTCCCATCAGTGAGGGCAGGAACAAAGATCGTGAACAGTCTCAGCTCTCTCTTCACCACAACAGACCCATAAAGAGTTTGCATTACTGCAGCTGCTGCACTGATCCACCTGTCAGTTGGCGCTTGCATCCAAAAAAGTTATATTTTACCTTCATCAGCTCACAGGACCTGTTCAGATTTGCAAATTTTAATTTAGTGGTAAAGTCAGATGATCAGTTCAAACCCACAGAAATGTTCCTGGTGGCACTGGAAGTGTTTTTCAGTCGGAAAAAGAGCTTCTCATCCTTGAAAGACTCGTTTGTAAATGACATTAAAATTACAGTTGGAAAAGAGATTCTGACATTCTGCTGCTTTGCAAGTTATTTTCATTTCAGGGCTTATGGCTGCTGACTTAGTGGGAAACGTTTGTGACCTATGTGGTAATTAAAACACACACACACACCAAAAACCCTACAAGTACCTTAAACACATGGCAGAACTATCGGTAGTTGTTACATCTGAATACAGTATAAATACATAAGAAAAACATTCGAGAACTAAAACTTGTTCCAGGTCTAAAAGAAGACATAAATTATATACTACATACATATACACATTTATTTTTTTATGTCTTTAAAAAAAAATGTTCACACTCCTGTAGATCAGATTATATTGTAGTAACTCAACTATTCACAGTAACAGAGATTATAAACAGGGGTGCCCAAACATTTGCATGCCATTTTAATGGGTCTGTAGGGTCTTTGTGACTATAGGTATGTGATTTCTGTTAAGATGATGACGTGTTTTACATGCAACAAAGAATAATTTGTCCCATGTAAAAAAAAATGTTTACGCGAAAATGTTCAAACGTTCATCTGTGTTTGGATATAAAACAATGTTCTTAATAAAATTCAGGACTCAGTGAAACAAGAAGCAGGAAGAGCTGTAGACAGACACATGCATTATGCATACTCTCTCTCTGTCACACACACACACACTTTTACACACTGAAATTTGCATCAGCACTCACACAGATTAATATACATGTAATGACACACACTAGATAATTCACAGCCTCTCATTTATCCCCAGATCCTGGTCCCTTGTGCCAAGCCATCCTTGCTGCTGGCACACGAGTGGCACACTCTAACCTTGCTGATCTCTCTCCATCTCTCCTCCTCCAACTTTGCTGCAGCTTTGTCTTTTGAAAAGCTGCCTTGCTTTGTCACATATCACATTCTCAAAACTCTTACATTATTTGTCTTTTTAAAGGATCACACAGACTTAAGGTTCTTCTTTGGACTCAGTTCTTCAGCGTGGTGCTTCCTTCCCCCAGCTTTTCTGTGACAGTACCACAGTCATTACAGGCCTGCTCATGCTTTGTTACTCTCTCTCTCTCTCTCTCTCTGTCACACACACACACACACACACACACAGAGGGACATTTACACACACATTCCACACACATACACAAAATCACATAGACATTGCGCTATGGGGCTATTCATCTGTCTGGAGCAGTGGATTATGAAAGGTCAGCCTTTGAGTTATGACAGAGTCTCCTGGACACAGCAGCGTAAGCCTGAGCGTGGGTGGCAGAGCATCGATTCTGTGTGCGGGCGTGTACATGTGTGTGCAAGCAGTCAGTGGGCCATTGTGGACAAGAGTGTATCTTTGAATGCACTGTTTATGGGTGGAGCGTTGTAATGCATCGTGAGTTTCTTCTTGTGTTGTATATGTGTGTATGTGTAAGTGTATGTATGTATATGTACTGGGAAAATTGTTAATTCAAGTTACAAAAATAATACTAATAAAAGAAGTAAATTTGTTCATTTAACCATTAATATTACAAATAAACTATCAAATGAATGTTTAAAATGTTACTGTGTGGGCTTACCCTAAGTCACCTCAGGAACAACTTTTCCCGAGGCACTCCAGACATTTTAGCAAACTATTGATAATCAATAACTTCTTTCCTGCTACTTACACTTCACAAAGTTTTATTTTCCTCTCTGTTGCTACCATTAAAAAAAAGACATGAACATGTACACACTTGAGCAAGTGAATTTTCAAAAATTTCCAGCTGATGCAAACTCACAAGAACAGACACAAAGTGTGGACTGTCCTCCTCTCACTTATCCTTATATGTTACTTTGCCTGAAGAAATGAAAAGTAAGCCTGTTTCAGAGGTGCTCTGTCACTACTTGCCCAAGAAGTAAATGACTGTGGCTGAGGGCTCTTTTCTCTTGGCAAGGTGGGAAGCCAAAATTTTTTGCACAAGTCTGTTGTTGCTGTAAATTCCTTGTTTTGCAAGAGCAAACACACCTACTCTCTAGTTACAATCAAAACTATTCTTTTCACAATCCTCTAGTCACAAAGTAATATTGAAAGCTAACAAAACCTAAATACTATTTCAAAAGTAAATGCCACATATGAACTCTTTTCACTTCAGGTTTATCTTGAAACCACAGTGTCTACAAAAGCCATGGTAACAACGTTGCCATGGCCACCTTAAACCTACTTGCACAGGGTACTTATTGGGAAAGTCATCTGATTTTTAATTTTTAATTTTTATTATTACTATTTATTTCGTTTCCTAGAATTTTGCTTTCTAAGGACACTGTATAGCTGATTATTTAAACTTTTACTTTAAAATTAGGCTTTGTATTCCCAGAGGTATGAAGATCACCCACATTCACAACTGCCGTGCACAACACAAATGCACAAAAACATATGCACAGACACACAACACACCCTGACAGATCGTCTGTTCATAAGTAGAGATAAATTATAGATGGTGCTCCCACTCTGTGCTTGTACTTATTCCAGACAGACGGAGTTTTTGGACAAAAATGCTGAGGCAGTGCTTCAATATCTCCACTCTATCATAAGAGAGGGGAAACTTTTCAAAGATGGTCTGTGGGTGTGTGTGTGTGTATATACATACATACATACATATACATTTATGTATATATATATATATATATATACACACACATACACGCACACGTTAGGGGTGCAACAATGCACAAAATTCACTGTTCACTTCGATTCGATATTTTTTCCGATACAAAACCAGAGGAATTTCAGTGCCTTTTTAAACTTGCAATTTATTGAAATTAATTACAAACATTTGTTTAAACTCAAAAGTACAGTTTTTAAATTCAACATTGCTGAAACAGCAAATAACAACAAATAAATAAGATAAAAGTATATGATGGAGAAATCACCCATCTTCTGAGGAAAACATCAGGGTTCTAACTGTACAGACGTTCTAATAACCATTAATTAATGTTACATCAGTTAACTATCTTATATCAGACAGCAACGTGCTGTTAACTCATCAGAAACACACATCATGTCACCAAAGCATTTGTTAACACTCTTATTTCCATGGTTGTACAATAAATGGAAACATTCAGATAAATGTAAATGATACAAAGTTGCGGTAAAATGCAGAGTTGCAAGTTTGTTTGTAGGAAATATCTATGTGTTGCCTGGCAACAGCCTCGTCTCCCTCTCAATTGCAGAACTATTTGTGTTGGCGGAGCTAAATGAATGATTAAATAAACAAAGAAATCAGAGAATTAGAAAGAAATTAGAGAATGTGTATCAATGTGTGGCTGCATTTAATAAATTAAATATCCATTTATTATGACAATTTTTAGTTTAATAGCAAGAAGTAGGCTAGTTTTGGTTGATTAATTAAACCTGTGTTACATTACTTTTTGCATTTTGTGGCGTACAAAAAAATAATGACCTGAAATGCTTGTCAGAATTCTACACATTTGTCTCAGACGGTCTGGTCTTGGAAGAACCAGTCTCGACTCCACCCCTGCTGACCACTACCCAAGACTTCAGCTGAGGGTCATTTAGTCTTTGTGAATGACTAAACTGGAACAATGGCAATGTTTAGGCGCCACCTCGTACACCATCTTTATTCACACAGTAAAGAGACGGTCTCACGTATCTGGTGAAAATTCAGGATAATATTTATTTCAAATTAACATGCTGATTACATGAGCCTACACTGGTTGTGCCTTTCTTTAGCGCTTTTGTTAATTAAATGAATGAAGTGCCACTTACCTTTCTAGTAACAATAAAATAATCCTTTGCTGAAAGATTTCAAAGCTGAATATTGTTCACAAATCCAGGGCAGACCGTTCATTTATACCCCTTGAGGCTTTTGTAGTTTTTCTTTTTTAGAGAGTGTAACGAAGGAAAGTTGATTAAGTAGTTGTCTATGTCGGAATATTGAAGGTCTGGCAGCTCCGTTGCAGTTTTGTTTCTTTCAAAAGTACTCAAGCATCGTATCAGTCAGTAATATTGACTCTACTTTAGCAACATAGTTTTCAATATCTTTTGGGTTGAAATGTGCAATAAACTCTGACGCTTGGAAATTCATAATTATGTTGTGACTTTTGACTTGGGGATTTTCTTTCCTGCCACAATGGCGCTGTACACAAAACAGGTCATGTGGGGTCTGGAGCTCTATTGGTGGGCAAAGAAGCAACGTTGCCATGAAACGTGGCCACTGCCTTATAAAGCTAAAGTTCAAAGCACCAAATAGTAGTCTAAGTTGTGTTGCTATATTTTTCAGTACAATTAAATTGTCTTGCTACAAAAGTGGTTAAAACTTTTTTTTTTTTAATGTTAATGTAAATTAAGACTACTTTTAGTGAATCAGAACATTGGAAACACAAGGCTATTATCAGATTTCTAAAAATGTTCCAAACTTGAGTAAGCTTCAGAATACTATCATTAACAAGGATAATGATACGGTGTTTCATTTCATTCTGACACAGAATCAAATTAAATTACTCAATGGAGGTGACTTTATAAATGCAGCTTCGGACATCTATGATTAAGTGGGTTGTAGTGACCATTTGCTCTCAAGCAGAAATCAACAAGAATAAAGACAATGTAAGTTGAAAAAAATAACTTTAAATGAAAAAAAAAAAAAAAGAGTTTGGTTAGTTTGGTTTTAGATCCCGCTCTGTCATGCTCCCAAGAAGTCTGAACAGTTTTCATTGAATTTGATGTGGACTTCCGAAAAATAGTGATTTATTTATTTTTTGATAAATGTACAGCAGAAGGAAAAAAGTGATTTGATCGCATTTTTCAGTGTTTCTCACTGAGATGAGCTTTTACCTTTCCTTTGAATTAGACCATTAAACAAAGCCACAATAATACACTTTAGACATTTTAAGAAAGTGCATAAGCTGCTTTTATGTGTCTCTTGATGCTTATTGTTGGTTTTTCTACTCTCTTCCTCTGCCATCACTGAAATGACCCTTTATTGTCCCACTTCTCCTTTTAAACTCCTGGTTCCCTCGAGTCTATTTCTATCCCTCTTAAGTCTCCTTATGTACTTTGCCCCCCCCCTCTCCCCGTACACCCGCATCCTTTCCAAAAGTCTCATGGATAAAGATGATTCCGTCTATATTTTTGGCCAGAGAAGGAGATTTCAAATAATGTTTTTTTCTTCTTTTTTTAAAAAAAATAAATAAGAGAGGAAATAAAACAGCTGGGTCCAAAGTGACTCATGTCCAGAGAGACCATGGCTTATCTGGATGCAGACATGTAAACATACATGAATGTAGTGGAAAAATAGCTGCATACAAGCAAAGACTGCATGAAATATATGATTTTAAACTCTCTGAGGCAGTATACGCATGCACACTCATAAGAACATTGGTCACACAGACAGAACTAGGGAGGCAGACACATGAGAAGAGAGTGTTATAAAGTTACCATTATGCAACTTCTGTGTTTTCTTTCAGTAATTCTCACTTTGCTGCAACAAAATAGTAACAAATAGATCATATTACACTACTGTCATGTGACCTCTTTGTTTCTTTCCAATCATTCTTCCTTCAATTCATAAAGCAAGCTGCTCCATCTAGGACATGATTGCTTTTATGTGGCAGTGAATTATCTGAAGACTCCCCAGTTCAATAACAGCTGTATGAATGGGCCATCTTTATGGGAGACAAATGAGAAAAAACACTCACCCCAGAAGCACAGTTCTTGCCAATGTTGAGCCTCTCAGCTATTAAACATGCTGTCCTTATCCCGACTCTCATTCTCCTCACTGCACAGTATCCAGCATAGACTGCATATACCGTCACAACACACGTACATTTACTGAAAACGTATTTTGAAACCTCTTTTCTGTCTGTCTTTCTGCATATTGGCAACAATTAACACTATGGGCTTAAATTCAAAGCCTAATGTATTTCCAGTAAAACCCAAAATTTGAGAATGAAAACTCAGAATCTGCAAACAACAAATCAAAATTTGTGACCAAGCCTTTAATCATCTTTCTCGGTTAAACTTTTCTTTTCTCACAATCAGTTCTAAAACCATTTCAGTTTTCAAACCATCTGTCACAGTGCCACTTTTCCTTTTTGCAGTTTCAATCCTGAAATGAGCATCAAATCAGCGCCACATCAATCAACAGCAGAGGAGGCGGGACATCACTGAGATCTTGCAATTCATTGGTCGTAGAATGACTTGGCACTTCAGAAACGTACATCAGAGCACCAAACTTTTGCTGATAAATGTAGTGTTGCCGACTTAGAAATTTAATTGCTATATTTAGTGAGTATTCAGATACAGATTCTGGGTTTTGGTTCTCACATTTTAGGTTTTGACTTGACATTCGTTTGGCTGTGAATTAACAACATATAACACTGTCTGATTGCGGGCTACCTGGTGGCCTTCTTCTGCAGTCATGAGGGCTCTATCTGGCACCTTCTAATGAATTGTGCACTGATTTAAGTAAAATGTTCCCTTGTTTTATTAGATCGTACACTCATTTTCCTAATTTGTGAGCTTGTTGTTTTTTTATTTTTTAAAAAAAAGCAAAAAAACAAAAAACGTGCTCTTGATTTATTTAATCGATTGTCCATTTTGCTTAAAAGTTCTCTCTTTTCAAATAAATCCTGCTCCCGTAGCATTCGCTCTTCCTGGTGTGGCAGAGCCGCATAAAGTGTTTTTGATGACACTCAAGTTAGCTTCCGATTCACAGCTTCCAATTCGGCAGAAAATTAAAGGGCTATTCCACCGCATTTTAAAGCTATAACACTGTTTTTATAACAACAGGTGCAGATGACACACCACAAAACGTAAATTGTTCAAACCAGGATTAAACTATGTCTTGGATAGTAAGGAATTTATCAAACACAGTTTCTGATTCGTGAAACATTTTCTGATTCGCAAAAATAGATCAGTTTTCCTCATGTTTCAACAGTTAGACCACTTTAGACAAGGTCCTAATATAAAACCACAAGACTTAGACTGCTCAAACCTGCTGCTGCATATGTGTCCTCCAAAGATGCAGCAGCTGGTTGTTTTTCCCTCTTTTTTCCCTTTTCCTTTTTCTTCCGCTCACCCCCTACTCTCACTCCCTTTTTCCCTTGTCCTTTAATTTCTTTTTATTATAAAAAAAAAAAAAAAAAAGATTCAAAATGGTTGTTCATACTATGATGAGAACACAGGCTCTGTGGGCTTCTTGCTTTGTTGATGCCTGTACCTCTGAATACACCGAAAAAGAAAAAAAAAAAATCTAATTATTTCTGAACCAGGCTAATAATTGTTTTTTGGATTTCTGCTGCAGAGTTGGACATTTAACATGAGTTCAGTGGAGGCTGATTTAGTTTTGGATCCAGTCCCCAGTGGTCAGTTTAGAAAGTGCAATTTTCTGCACTTGCAGGATTATAGCTCCTTGGCGCCTACACATCATTGCATCCATGGGGCTGTTGGGGCTCCAGGACTCCCAGCTGTGGAACTCACTCTCCAGCATTTCAGATGTCCCACCCCCCCCATTGTGGATGTCAAACTTTCTGCACCCTGGTCTTTTTCATTCTTGAATCTGTCTCTCCTCATCTTGGCTCTCCTTCTGTGTTAGTTGATGCATCTTCTGTTTTTGGGTTGTATGATGCCAAGCCCATGATCTGCAACCCCAAAGATGGCTTCTGAGACAGGTGTTCTTTCTCCTGATGCATAGTCTGTGCCAACTGCCATCCATCTGTTTTACAAAACATTTCAGACATTAATTTCCACTATAATTGATAAAATCAGCTCAGGTTAGAAACCCTGTTTCTAAGATTAGGCAGACAATGCCTCGTTCCCTAGAGTGACCTGAATAATAAACACAAAGACCATGGCAGAATTAGCCGAGGCCATGCTGATGCCAAATCAGCTGATGACTCAGCTGATGTCTTACAGTGTTGCTCCTTCTTTTCACTTGCCTGCAATATCCAGAGATAGTTGTAAGTTGAAAGGATCATCTGTTTGGTCTGCTCATCTGAGACCCATCAAGTGTCCAGCTGGTCCAGCTGGTGAGGTTTTCAGCCATCTGCCTTACTCTCATTCAATCCAGGACTACAAAAACCAAACCCACTTCTGACTGGCTTTTAGTGAGTTTTCATCTTCACTGGCAGTCATCTGCCTTCCGCCTTCACCGCAGGAGCCACTTTTATTTTCTGCCAATCGGCTGTTCTCCTGAACAGCATTGCCTATCTCAACCTACAGCAGCTCCACTCCACTTGAGCTCTTGGATTTTGCTCCTGTTGTTTGGATTTTTGTCATAATTAAGCACAGTGTTGATTCAGGCATGCCCCCGAGTCAAGCTCAGCCCATTATTCCTGTACATCAGCTGAAGTCTTAGCTTATCTCTGCATCACCCCTCAATCAGCTGACTGTCTAGCCGTTTCTTCTCCAAGAATCCTGTTTCCAAATTTTAGACACGGCAAGTTATTTTAGATGCTTTTGCCTCGCTAACCCTGCTGCCTCCTTTTTAAACCACTTCACAACCCGCCTTAACTTCAACTTCTCCATTTCGTTCTGTACCATACTTGAGTGTATTTCTGACTATCTCTGTCACAAACGATTGTTCTGTTTTCTTCATAGAGGTTCTGATTGCCTTGTCTTCAATTTTTTTTCGAATGCACATAGAAGGGACAGGCTTTTTCATGTGTGCAAGCACAGAAAGGCCTTGAACAGAGTAATATTAAATTTAGTATCTGGAAAAAGAAATACAAACATTTTCTTTGACAAAATGACTGTGGTTGGAATACATGTTCCTTTTTTTCTTCCATTTTTTCACACCATTGTGATGTGTGCCTGCATTTTGGTCCTCTACCTTGAACTGAAAAACAACATAACATCATTTTGTTCAGAGGTCTGCTCTGCAAACCAAGAACAGATAGTGTCTTGCTTAAGGATGTCTTTTTTTCCTGTAGAAAGTTGATGTATTCCATCAGTGATTCAGAACATTTCAGCAACAATAATGTTTGTGGTGGTCTCTGTAAGGGATTGTTGCTCTTACTGAACTGCTGAATGCATTTGTTGTCTTTGCTGTCCATTTATTTAAGGTCTATAAAGATCAAAGAGACATTTAATGCATTTGCAGGTAATTGACCATATAAAAAAAGAAAAGACTTTCATTATTGTGTCTTTAAGTCTTTGACTTAATGTATACTCAATGTAACAGACAAGAATGGAAACCGTTATTGCTTGTGATTCAAGGCCCCTCAGCTAAAGCTGCATTAAAAGCATCTTCAATCATGTGGTTCAAATCACAATAGGATGCTCAGTAATCATTTGGATAGCTATTATCAACAAATATATTTCTTTCTTTGTACCCACAAATACAAGTTTAATGTGCAGCATGTGAATAAAGCAATAGAACACCAGATTAAAAAATGCCTACATCCTTTCCTTGGCCTGGGCGCACTTAAAATGAAAAATGTCTAGGAAGAAAGCTGTATTGTTGTCTCACAAATATGAAGGTTTCCTGTTCAAATCTTGGCTGTGGTCTTTTCATATGGAGTTCTGTCTAAACAGACTGTCTAATACCATCTAATTACTGAACTTTCTTGGCTTCACAACTGTGTTCAACTGGCTTCACATCCTACATCGGCTACATTTAGCATTACATGGAAATGTCATGCATGCTCAAAGAATGTTAAATACCTACATTTAACACTGAAAGCTCAAAAAAGGTTACATGTTCCCATTCTGTGTCATCTTAAACTTTCACAAATATGTTATCACACAGCCATAAAATATTAAAAGAAAAAAGAAAACACACTCAAATGGTGCATGACAGCGTACGTGCCCCATTGTGCCCCATCCAATATTGCCCAGGGACTTTTCACTTCTCAGTTGGTTATGGTCAGGCATAAAAAATACATGGTTCAACTTAAATATTAATTCATACATGGAAAAATGTTGGCTTCACATCACCTGAAGACTGCCTTATACTAAACATCAAAAGAAAAAGGACCCCCCCTTAATGTGACACTACAGGGTGACATGACTTAAAAATAAACATCCAGTTTTTTTTTTGTTTGATTTTAATAAGATTTCATAAAAAAAATTAAAAAAAAAATTAAAAAAAAAGAAAGAAAGAAAACATGCTAACCCGTTTTTGGAGCAGCTTTGCTCCACACTGAAGAGCCACAGGCAGGGACTCAGAATAATTCACTGCTCGGCTAGATTCGTAAGGGATAACAAATTTACCTGAAGGTTTTGAGATCACGTGACTGTTGCATCAGAGTCTGCTCATTTAAATACACACCGTTCTTTCTAGGATTACACATTTGAAAAAAAAAAATGCTGATGTTCTGTCACAAAAAAACGTGTTTTTCAGCTTGTAGACCGACCCTTTCCTCATACATGGTTTCAATCCAGACACGCACACACACACACACCCGCACTACATGTAAAGTATTCTTAACATGCACATTGTGCGAATAACCAAAGTCCTGCTCACAGAAACAAACGTAATGCTTGCCCCTACCTGAAACGATGATGGCAGATTTTATTCTTCAACTGCTTCATCCAACTTAGTGCCATGTTACTAACAAGATTTGGCTTTTGCTTCCTTCGTTCGATCTCCGGTCCTTTTTGTGAGAGATTACAATTGCAATATGAGCTGGTGTCATCTTTTTGACTGAAACATGACAATCGAGTGCCTCACTATTTCTGCTTCATCGAGAAGATTGCATCTATTTAGTGTCTGAAGTGTCCAGCGTGTCACTCATATCTCAGACCATTTTGAGTGCACCATCTGGGAATCTGCAGTGAACTGCACGACAACAGAATTGTCAGTATGAACACATTAATGCCCCCAACATAATAGGCATAAGGGTCCCAGTGTGCGACTTGGAACGTAGCCACTGACGGGTGCTGAAAAGACAATGAGACACAGGTGAAGTTAATTCCAACAGGGGAGAACAGAGGAAGTCTGACACCAGGGAAGGTCCTTTCAATATGAAAATGGAAAGTAAAGCGCAAGATAATCAATGCTAAAACTGAGGGAGAAAAAAAGTGAACACAGCTCAGGAAAAAGCCATAATCAAAAACAAGACAGTGAAAGTTTGTCTCATTTCTCTCCGTATTGATGCTGTGTTGGACTGGTTTATCCCATGGGATAAGCTTTAACATGAAGCGGTGACTTGATTTGATGCAGGGATTGGGTTTAGTTGTGTATTCACTGTGAACACACATTTGGAAGAGGGAGAAAAGAGACAGCACAAAAAGAGAAGAACAAAGACAAGATCGAGGGCAATGTTGTGAAAGAAAACACTGTCCCGGGAGAAAGTTTGGATAGCAAAGAGCATAATTGGTCCTTCTCTCACCATGTGGAAGTGCAGCTTATTGTTGCAGCCCCTAAAAGTTTCAAAAAGTTGACAGGAGGAATGGAAAACTGCAGAAAATAATACATGAGGACAGAGAAAGATGAAGGAGTGAAAGAACAAGTATGGGTAAAGAGGACAGGTGAAAGAGAAAGCCTTAGAAGATGGCTAAGAGGAGAGAGATTAAAATAAAAGTGACATAAGATTTTAAAAGAGGGGTGTGTGAAGGTTTGATAGAGATGGGAAGGAGGAGAGATGGCTGGAAAGTCATGGAGAAAAGGAGAGGGTGGAGAAAGAAACAGGCCATTCATCCACGCCTCTTGAAAGTACGCAGTCTGAATTCAGGATAACTCTTTCAAAAACGCCAGCTCCACTTTGTCCCACAACACCTCTGTCAGTCACTGCTACTGTTACCAAGTGGCTGGGACACATCCAGAATACCTTAACACCATGACTGACAGCAAATCGTGGACTCCCCCTTTTCCCACACCTTCCAACCCCCCCTCCCCCTTATTTCCCCTCCAAAATCAAGTGAGACATTTTGGTGCCATAAACATGATCAGAGCCACACTCTGGAAGGCCATGATTGTTCCAAATAAGTAAGCCCAGGGCCATTCTGATGATTAATAATACACATGCACACAAGCATGCATATGCAGGACACACAGACAAAGACACACACACACACGCATATATACACACTATGAGGATGCCTGGGGAAACATGTTGCAGTGTTGTCAGAAATGCACAATCTCCCTTCTCTGGCACAAGAGAGTTTCCTTAACCCTGTCACATAATTGGTCTCCAAGGAAACAATGTTGCTTAAAGCTAAAAGTTAAACCTTAATAAGGCTGTAAACACACACACACACACACACACACACACACACACACACAGATTAAAATATATCTTACAGGTTTCTGCTAGAGTATGCAGGGTAGATGGACATATAAATGCATCTACATTTGTGTACTCACAATAAATGAAAAATGAATCATGGCAGAGTAATAAAGGCAAAAAAAAAAAAGAAGTCATTCAATTTTGCTGCTTTTGTCATTTTGATTTTCAGACAAGAAGCACAGTGTAAACATGGGCACACTGTCCTGGATATTCAGTGGTTTTCCAACCAGGCATGAATGTTTTCTTCTCTTCTTCTTAGGAAAGCAGCTCATCCCAAAGGTGTTCAAACCAAGAAATCTGTGCGTGCGCATGTGTGTGTCTTCATACATGTCTTTTGTCTCTGTGCCTATATGTGTAAGTCTGTGTAACCTTGTCAGGAACGTTTCCTATTTAATCATCTCAGGGAAATCTCAAACTTGCCTTTAAAATTGAACATGAAAGGTAACCTTCTCTATTTTTACTTGCTCTCTCTCTGAAAATGAACCAGGGAATTATCTCTCTCTCTCTCTCTTTCCTACTCTGCCTGAGATCTGTGGAGGGCACATGAATAGGATGGAGAGAGGAGGAGAAAGTAAAGAAAATGACACACACCAAGTAGAAAATTGGGATGGAGAGAAGTAGGAGTTAGTATGTAAAGAGTGGAAGAGAGCATAACTGAAAGAAAGAGTGAAACCAAGACAGGAGTGAGTTCAGAAACTGCAGGAAAGAAAAGGTGTTTGGTTGAGCTGTGGAGGGAGAAGGCCAGTTTGTACAGCATTGAAGCAAGGCAAATATTTTGTAGAAATTGATAAATCTGCAGTTTTGATGTGCAGAACACAGTTTCCACTTTAGGTTCAGACAGAGGATGTCATAATGAACCAAGTTTAAACTGAAACTCAGTTTGCTGTAAAATAAATGTGCACTCTAGTGACACTATCAGGAGACAGCGGTTTCATTATATCTTGTAGATATTGTAGATTTCATATGTCACTAAAGCTGTCAAACATTCACACACCAATATCTGTGTTGCTACATTCTTCATGCACATGTTTTATAACTATTAAGCTCTGCTATTTTTCCCCTTGGTCTCTGTGAGAGTAGGGTGGTCGTCTAAGTGGTGGCGCTAGCTCAGCCTGAGGCAAGAGCAGTAAGACCTCACGTTTGGCTAGGCTGAAATATTTAAGGGATCCAGCCAAAGCTTGTTTCATGCAGTCAGGACCCAGCGGGTCACTCCCGTCAGAGACCAATTACAATTACGGCTGAGACATGGACAAAGGCTTGATGAAAGAAAACAATCGAACAGGACACAGAGCCTGTCCTTACACGGATACATAAGAACGTGTGGAGCTAAAATGATGGATGTATGCAGACATACAATGCTTGAGTGCATGTGGGCAGCAGGCATACCTCTACATTCAGATATTTTTCACCTTTTTCCTTTTTTGGTTGCCATTTCTGTTAAAGCTTTCGATCTCTCTGTGTTGATTTCTTTTCTCTTTTCTGACAAACACAACATAATCCTTCTGTCTCTTTGATCCCCCGCTGGGCCTACAGGTTTTAAAGGACATAGCAAAGCCTTCAAATGTTTAGCAACTGAAGATTATATATAGAAAGAGCAGAAAGACAGATAGTCACATTGATAGAAAACAGGTCATTGACTCAACCACCAAACAACAATAGAGCAATATCAGAATATCATTTGAATTAGATAAGTGGACTTGAATTAGAGTTGTTTTGATTCTCATAAAAGCATTGGAAATACGTTCAGATTCTCTTGGAATTACCTATATTGGGCTCTGCAAGTATACAACATCCTAGAGCCACATTATTTTCATAAACAGAATCCCAATTCTTCTTCATTGTTTTAAAGACAGCACAGGAAGTTATGCAACACCATCTTGCAACTTTGTGGTTTGAATAAGCAGACCATACAGAAGTGGTGGTATACGTGTTTTTTGGACTGACCTAGCTACCTAGCATCAGAATTATGGTGTTATTTCACACAAGAGCTCCCATGATGCTAGACTGTGGTTTCCAGAGGCTCATGTTAAGTATAGCATGAGCTTTATGATCCACAGCATTGTGCATGCAGAGCATCGGAACATTAAAGGAGAAGCTGATGTTGAGAATTCTTACCACTGGTTAAGAGAGGGTGGTCTGAGAGAAAACACTGAGGCAATAATCTTTGTAGCACCGGACTGGGAACTGACCTCTAGAGCAAAAGAGGTGAGGTTCCACCACATTAGAAAAGACCTCAGGTTGATGCTGTGAAAAGATTCTCAGCAGGCTGCAAGATGCAGGCACCATCTGAAATAGAAATCTTCAACCGATAAGATGAAGCAGTATACCAAAAAATCGGTGCCACAAAATTAAAATGTGACGTACTTCAAAGTTGGCTGAAAATGGAAAAGCAAAGATACTATGAGATTTTCATATCAAGACTGATAACCTAATGATGGCTAACAAACCCTGATATTATTGTGGTCAACTTAGTCCTGGAATATACATGATGTTTATAACACATATGTGAACACCTTATGGCTGTCTGCATTTGGCCCATCTGACACGTCATGAGATGCAATATTCACTTGAATTCAAAAATACTGTTCATATTTCTCGTTGTCATTTTCCGCATTGGTATAACAAGACAAATTCTCATCCCGACAACATTTTGTTTATTGGACTAACACGTGTAGTAACTCGAGGCCTGTGGGGCAAATCTGGTCTGATTCTTCACGAGAGCGTGCAAAGACAAGATTTTAACTGCGATTGCGTGTTGGATTCGGTACTGAAATAATTGAGTTAAGGAGAGCAGCCGAGAGAGTGTTGAGTAGCTGGTAAATTTCAAAAAGTCATGACTTAGCAAATGTTTGCAAAAGATTTTACAATAAAAAGTTGCTCACTTTTAATCAGACCTTGTAATTTTTGTAAAATTAACCTTTTTCTAATAAAATTTTTTATGACTGTTGTAATTTTATGTCAAAATGTTGCAAAAAGTTGATGTTTTCCCACAAAAACAAAACAACAAAATTTGCTTTTTTATGAAAAAAAGTGAGTTTATTTAAATTTTCAACAAGAAAAACTATTGGAATTTTAGTACAAATGCTTCAATTTTGTGATAAAAGCCATAAATTTTGACAAAATTTGAAATGTTACAAAAATTCAGGAACTGGCAGGAAATAGTACAACATAACTGGGTGAGAAGGTAAAGAATAACTGTCCCTCGGTAACCATGGTGATGATGTGACCCATGATGAAATAGAGTTCGACACCCCTGGTCTAACGTAACATCTCCAATGGCGGTAGTGTTGTTTTCTCTGCTATGGCCACATCAACAAAACAAAACAAAAACTTCCCCTTGAAAGTTGTTGAGACATTCAGTATCACACGTACTGCCCACATAGCATAAAGGCAACAAAAGTAGTAGTGATTCATTCAGAAATCCCAAGTGACAGCAACATTAAAAAGGATGAAAAAACAGAATCTTGAAAAATACATTCAATACCTTGTGATTGTGAGTGACCCCCAAGGCCCTAGTTGCAGCATATATATATATTTATTTATATTTTTTTCTTTTCAAGGACAAGTAAAGGTGAGTGGGTCTACAGTCCAAAGCTTCAGCACACGTGTCTGTCACATGGTGACTAACTCTGTCAAACCTCCTTATTGTCACATGCATATGCGGACACACACATGACAGAAGATCATAAATCATTCATAATGGTCATTAAAGGCAGAGAGAAGGGAGGGCATGTAGGTGGAATAAATTGCTTCTGTTGCCCCCCTCCCAGAGTCACATTGATATGAACTGACAAGCACCCAGATAAACACTAAATAACTGCAGCCATCTGGGCCAGGTAACATAAGGTACGCCTGC
This sequence comes from Arrhamphus sclerolepis, assembly GCA_037176975.1. Taxonomy (NCBI): domain Eukaryota; kingdom Metazoa; phylum Chordata; class Actinopteri; order Beloniformes; family Hemiramphidae; genus Arrhamphus; species Arrhamphus sclerolepis. The sequence goes on along the minus strand of JBAMYA010000001.1, from coordinate 6,505,313 downwards.
ACGCTTGTAGGGATACATGCGCATGTAAGGTGGGATTCACAAGGAGGAGCATGCAGAAGGATTGTTATACACATTCAGATTTTTTGACACCTATAACACACTATATTCAATACACACCAGCCTCCAGATGCATAAAACATAAAAGCAAACAGTGAACCACATGATCTCTTTCACTCATGCATGCAGTGCACTTACCTTGATTTTTTTTCTTTTTTTCACCTTTCCTACAAGGCTAGAGGGGAATAAGTTCTGTCTTTCTTCCTTTTTGTAAGCCCTGGGGAGAGAAGGCACTTAAGATAACGTAGCTGCAAGACATGTTCAACTGGGCTATTACTGCGACATTCTAAAACTGAGCCGAAGAAGGCAAGAGCTGTATTCTAACAATAAAAAAAAAAAGATTACCAGTTATTGAATAGCAAATGATGAGCCTGGAGACTGGGACTAAATATTCGCAGACTTTAAATGGCAGCGCTTCCCATTTGGTAATAACGTAATTCATTTCCTTAGAAAATCTCCACTACTGTGTCATTTGAAGCTTTTCTACTTTGTGTCCAACAGGCAAAACTATGAAACCAGATAAAACAGAGCTTGGAGTGATGGCTCAATTTGTAGAGCTAGTCAGCCACTAGTTACACTCCACAGGCAACTTACCCATATTACTGTTATGCCTACAGAGCAAGTATGAAGCTTCCCAGTCGTTCTTTGTTTCATTTAAAATCCATATTAAGAATATATAATATTAAAAAATGAAGTGTGCTTTATTTATTTATTATTATTATTTTGAGGAAAACCTCAGGTATCAGCTTGTACTTATCACTTAGCTCCATCTCCATATTTGGAAAGACAAATCAAATCAGGAAAGTCTACATTGTACGGGCAGCTGTGGCTCAGGAGGCGAAGGTTGAGCAGCTGTCTGCCAACCTGAAGATCAATGGGTTGATTCCTGGCTTCCTAACATATATATACATATATATATATATATATGTTATGTCAATGGGCAAAATGCTGAATATTGCATTGTACCCATCATTGCTCTGCATAGACTTGATAGAAAAGAAATCAGTGTAGATCTCCAGAGGCCGAGAGAGTGCTGTGTGACAGGGTTAATGTCGCTTCTAGTGTGAAGTGCTTTCAGTGGTTAACAAGACCAGAAAAGCACAATAAATATTTACAATTTTATAGTGCTTCTACAATTTTGGGGCCTTCTTTGTTAAACTGCAGCTCTTTGTGTACTGGACGCAGGCACATCTCGGCCAGTTGAAGTTCTCATTTTTTCTTCTTCATTGATCTTTCAAGAAAAGCTTTTAGATATATTTGCTGGTACAACTTTGAAGTCTTGCTGTCTAGAACTTCAAAAACCAGGAGACAGTAGGGTTCGAAGAAAACATTTTCTGTAAATGAAACTGAATGCTAGCCGAGCTGAGGAGCAGACAAACCAGGTAAAACAATAACCAGGACTAACTAGACTAAAGCACTTCTTACACATCTGTCACATCAGCATTGATAGAGAAAAAATATTTCTTTGTAATCCATAATTATAAACAACAACTTTAACCAGATGATCTCAGGAAACACAACTGGCAGAGGCAGCACTGTTGAGTAATAATACAATTACAAAAGAGATCACTGGCATAGATATCCTTGACCTTGCGCTTGGTGGACGACAGAGCTGAACTCACACAATGTGATAAATTGTGCCCAGATATCTGTAAGGCACACTGACTAAAGCAAGGAAGCCTTGGAACAACATGGAGCACACCACGCTTCATACGGATGTGCTGTGAACTGGCCCTGTGAGTGATCTGGATGTGGGGTGGTTGTTGAAGGAAGCCAACGACTCCCCTCCCTTTCCTCTCTGTGTGGAGCGTATGTGAGCAATTTCACCAGAACCTGGCTGCTGCTGTGAAGTAAAAGATGACAACGCGGGTAGATTTACAATCAGCCAGAAAGTAAAATCCAGGATAAAAGTTATCTGAACTTTGTACACAGTTCTCACCAGCTCAGAATTTTAAATAAAAGCCCAGCTGAAGCAACATTACGAGAGTCTGCCCGCCATTTTCTCATCCCTGCAGGCTGAAACCTAAAACTAGAGTTGTCAATTTAAAGGTTGTTATATGCATTGGAGTTACCAGCCTCAATTTTGGAATAAGTTACAACATTTTAATGTAAAATAATTTGAACACTACTGTTTACTTGGTACCCCTGCCTTTGGCCTGAAGAGAGCTGGGATAGGAAGCAGACCCCCATGACCCTGAAAAGGAATAAGCACTATAATGGATGGTTGGATGGTAGACGTTACCCAGTTGGACCAGTGGAGTTTGCTGATGAGAATCAGGTTTCTCAAATGGCAGCACTGTTTCTTAGTAAACAATTTCTTCTTTCAGGATGCCTAGCCAGATCTACCAAACTGTCTTCTCTCAGGGATTAAAACCTGCGCTTCTATTTATGTTTCAAGTAGTATGAAATATTCCACTGTGGACTGGATGCCCTTGCCTTTAATTGAACCAACAAACCTCTCTCTGAGATCATTCTTGCAAACATTTCTTGCATGCACAGTAATGCAATCAAGCTGCCTGTTGGGAGCTTTCAGATTACAAGTTTCTATGCTGCAAAGTAGGTTTTTATTGAGGCACCTGGAACCAAATCCAAAAGCACCCTGCTGCATAGACAAATGAAATCTTTTCAATACATCCTCTAGTTTCTGCTGAAATGCTGCATTGCTAAACATGGAACAAGGAATTAAAGTCTGTTCAGAGGTCATTTTTCCAAAAGTCTTTTGCATTCTTTTCAGACAGGGGAAACTTCTTCTGGACAAACAAGCTTATTTAGTCTTCTTTTATTTGCACTGTCATATGCTTAACATTTAACATGCTTAGTGAGAGTTTTAGTGTCTGAATCACAAACTGTAGGGTCTAGCTCTGCAGTTAGGGTTAGTTGTTTTGTTTTGTTTTTGTATTCCTATACGAAATGCATAGTCTTTGCTCAAAACTTTTTTTTATTCTGGGCAGAGTAAAAAAAACACTTCCCTTCCAGTTATTTGGAAATGGTTTTATAAGCTTTTCCATATTACTTTTCCAAATTAAATTCTATATATATTTGCTGATTGACCAGTTCACCAAGATCATATTAACAGCACTAGCTGGATTACATTTTTTAAATCCTATGAAAACAGTAAGGTGGTTCATAATATTGCTCACATATTTTCTTTTTAGCTTAATTTCTGATTATTCATATATATATATATATATATATATATATATATATATATATATATACACACACATACATACACACACACACATACACACACACACACACATAACACATATATACATATACACATACACACAC
>JBAMYA010000001.1:6488765-6501862 GCA_037176975.1 Arrhamphus sclerolepis | reverse complement strand
TGACAGAGCTCCTCACCCTATCTCTAAGGGAGCGCCCCACCACCCTGCGGAGGAAGCTCATCTCAGCCGCTTGTATCTGGGATCTTGTTTTTTTGGTCATGACCCAAAGTTCATGCCAATAGGGTCTGAACAGTTCACTGAATTACATGTATATATAAATATACATATGTGTGTACACACACATACATACACACACACACACACACTAATACACACATATACAGACACACAAACAACAGCAAAAAAAGCAACGTATGATTAAAAGGGGACATAATTCATTTATTTACTCCCATTTATTATACCTAATTATTGTATTACTTGCTTAATTGTTTTCAAATGCCTGTCTGTATGTACATAATATTTTGCGTGCTTTTGAGTTTGTATAAAAGGGGATTTTAAGGCTCTCAGATGTTCCATGTGCTGTAGAAGTGCTGAGTATTGATCATGGTCACTGGTGAAGCCCTTGCTCGCTTCATTCTGCAAGAAGACCTGAATGTGGGTGGATGTGAGGAATCCATCAAGGTCCCCCGACGCTGCAGATGGTCACTCCAATTTTTTCTTTTCTTTTTTTTTTCTGACAACACAGTGTTCTAAAGGAACGTTTACCTAATTAGGTACAGGGAAGAATATATTTGGTAAATATCACAGGCTAGTCTGTAAGAAACATTTTTTTTTTCTAGGTGTCTTTCAAAATACACTTCCTCTCTCACTCATGCACATCCAAACTGTTCTTTCCATTTTCTGTTTTCATTTAAAAAGCCGATACCTAATTAAAATGAAAAAGGTGTGGCTCCATTTGGTAGATAGACAGCATATACCTTCTTGTACCTCTCTCATTTACGATCTTCTTGTACAGTCTCATTTTTTTATTTAGTGATTACCCATATGGACAAATTCAAGGACCATTGGTAGCAAATGTAATAAAACTATGTTGATCAAAAACTATTATAGACCCAGTTCTCTTAATTAAAAAATGATTTTGACAGTTTAAAATATGGCGTGCTAAAATATGTCATGCTGAAAGGAGAAACTGCTTTCTTACAGGGAACATTTGAATATTAAAGAGGCTGTTGTCAAGCCAGGAGGTTTATTGGCTTTCAGCTCCCCAAAAACCTCATACACACAATTTTACATTCTGTTTGTGATATCACTGTCTCCATCGATCAAAAGAGAAAATGTGGCAAGCCTTTCCTTCAGAGCATCTGCAATTTGTCCAATCATTTCTGCACACATTTTTCTCATTTTTTTGTATTGGATTTATTTCCACTCTCTCCTTCTCCGGATAATAAGTTGTCATAACTTCACAAAAGCTGTCTAGTCTTTCACAAGAAAATATTGCTTTTTTTTTTTTTTTTTTACTTGGCTGTCTCTTATTTTTCTCCTAAGAGAGCGGCATCTGCTCTTTTACAGCCACTGGCTGGTGGCAGAGTCTTTGTTTTGTCCTGTGATGTACATGTCTCTGCATAGTGCATGAATCTAAAATATGCCGTCTTTCTGTTGGGTATTTCATTAAGTTTTCTTTCTTTTGTCTTTTGCACTACCTGCATAAAATGAGGCAATTCTGGAAGAAAAAAAAAAGAGTCACGAGGATGGTCTTTGCCACAGGACTGGTCAGCAAATGTTACTTAATTCCCTTTATCCATTTCAGTGGAAACATTTGTTTCTACTTGGTCTAATGGTGAACAAGTTTTCATACTTGGCATGTTCCTGTCTATTGATTTATTCACCTTACCTTTCTTTTCTTAAGACCTTTTCAGAGAGTTAAGGGTAGAGCGGTTAGCAGGAGAGGGAAGTAATGGCCAAAGGTCAGTTTCAGACCTGGGTCAGCAGCGGACCAGCGATGGCTCCCCGTATTAAAGGTGTACACTCTTCCAGGTGAGTGAGAGGGCCACAAATTACATGTTCTTTTTTTTTTTTTTTTTTTTTAATTTACTGTTACTTGAAATAACCCTTTTCAAATAACAAGTGCTTCACATTTCCAGGATTCAAGAGAGCCAGACAACTCTAGCGGTGGAGGACTTTAAACTCTTTAATGATGAGAACACATACTTTAGTTTTTGCGTCTGGGCTCTATTCAAGCATCATTTATTGTGCTTACATAGAGATAAAGGGGATGATGAACTTAATGAAGAACTAGAATAGGATCCCACAGGTTTAAGCTGAGAAGGAGTTAGCATTTGAGAGATGCTGCCGGGTGAGACATCCAAAGGTACCTTGGAATGAATAATGCAAAGGGGACAGGGAGCATGCATGCTGCAGAGATTGTCTGAAATACCTCCTGGAGCTTGTTTCATTGTTGCGGTACTCTTGACCTTTTTGTTGAGACTATTTGTGCTGAAGTATTTGTACAATCATTATTGAATTTCACAATTAGTCGCAAAGGTGACAAATGAACAGCTGAACCTTATTCAACAATTTTTTAACTTATTTTATTTGTCTGAAATGTCTGCAGATTGAAGGACCTATATGCAGGTTCACATGCAGTGATCAAATGACATGAAAAGACTTTATTAATTTACTAAGCAGGCATACAAGACCACATACTGATAAATGCACATAATGCAGAGTACTTTATGTATTTATCAGTATGGCTGTTGTCGTTAGTTTGTAATATAGCACCAATAAAACTTCCATCTAGGCAACTGCATAACTGGAAGCTGGCCATGTGACCTCTGGAAGCAGCTTCTTCTGTAGTGGCTGACGGTATTACTGGACAAAGTATTCTGGTCAGTTGTATACTGGAAAGTTTTACTGGAAATAGCATACCATTAACAGACAAGGGTACTTACGAGTTAAAAAACCCAGCTGTGAAACAAAGATGGAATTGCTTTTAAATAATAAAACACGAAACACGGAAAAAAAAAAAAAAAGACCAAAGATTCTGGAAGGTGAATTGGACAATCACCCATGGGACTCTGAAGAGTGGTTTTGAATCTAGATTTTTGATTCAGGGATATGGAGGTAGGGGGTTCTGCTGGAGCTTATGGAGCTCTCAACAGGTGAAGGCCAGGGGTGTACCCTGGACAGGACTCCACCCAGCCATGGTTAACCCAAAAAGGGGCAGAATGAACAAAGTTGGGTGGTTGTTGGTGGGAAAAAGTTGGTTTGAACACACACAAGCTAACAGAACAAGCTAGCTGGATCCTGGGACCCTTCCACGTTGGCCAGGGAAGGGTTAGGAGGTTGGAGGTGGCTTAGCTACCTGTAGATTGGCTGCCAAAGCTAGCAGCCTTTGGCTTGATGCAAATGTGGCTGCTGCTCCCTCAGTGCTAATCACTACAGTCTATTAGTACAATTAACAGCACAAGAAGCTAATTATTTTTAAAAGTTACAGGAAGTATTAAAAGGGAAGACAGCACAAAGTGCAATGCAACTGTCACTCAAAAATCATTCCCCTAAAATGCATACATTTGTGGTTTAACTCTTGAGGCAAATACAAGTTCATTAAAACAGTGGTCAAGGATGTAAAATTAAGGTGTGGAACACCATGTTTTTGGAACTAGCCTGTGAAAAACATTTATTTCTGAGGTAAATCTGAACATTTTAACAAGAAGATAAATAGAAGTGGAATCTCTTTTGGATCGAGCCCGAGTGATCATTTGGGGAACTGCATATTTTGGCACTTTATCGACGTCATCATTCTTTCAGGAGCTAAAAAAAAAAAAAAAAATAGCCAAAACAAGAAAATAATTAATAAACATTGCGAAATCCGCAGAGCAAATTAGTTTAACTTTGAAATAGTGGCTATCCGAATATCTGCAAAATGGTATCCTCTAGGTGGCAAGAGCCGTTGAAACCAGTCGTTACTGCTGCATTTTGGGTTTTTGGAAGATGTGAAAACTTCTGGCCTTAAAATAAACGAACAAGAACTACTGATGTGGAAGGCACCGATTGTAGGTCGAGGGTAAGAATAAAATGATGTCAACATGTCAACATGCTGAACCTCACAAATTCCAGGCTATGTCATTTCAGTATGGAAAAGATCAACACTGACGGCGAGACGAGTGGTAATCCTGTCTACTTTGTCTGGAATAACTGGAGGAAACCATAAAGAAGAAAGGCGCTTGAGTGTCAGTGCTGCTCGACACATCGTATTCTGTGGGAATCCATCTATTATGGATATAAATTAACATCAGCTCCATCTGTAAATTTATTTAAATTATTCAGATGTCACTGAATTCCTGCAAACTCACACTTGCACTGGTGTAGGGGGTAGCAGCTGAGACAGGTGTGAGAATCATGATAAAATGCAATAATAGCATGTGAAAAAAAGAAGAAAAGTGTTCTCCTAACAGCAACAACTCTTAAAAGTAAAACCAGCATGCAACTTTGTGTTTTTTTTTCCTGAATGAATGTCAGAAATGAAACTTGTTAAACTGATTGTGATTTGCCCTGCTTTCCTGGCTTCTTTTCTGTTGTAGCTCAGATGCTCTCCTATGATTTTCTTTGTACCTGGGCGAGCTGAACAAGTTCAAAACATGTACCAGCCCGTGTTTCCGCCTACTGACCCGATGCAGTAGTGCCACTGATGCAGTGCTGAGGAGATGATGTACCCCCCCGGGGCCACGCACAGACTGTCAGACTGGAGTTGAGAACAGTAAATAGCAATGCTATTATTTAACAGACTGCAGAGTCAAACGTCGCTGCAATGCGTGACCTTTACATCGCTTGTGGGCTAATACAGAAATAAAAAAAAAGTGAGCCAAAGCAGTGGGGGGGAAAGAAATTGGGGGAGCAGACACACCCAGATAAACACCCACGCACATTCATATTTGTGCATACGTTCAAATTTAATAAAAAGCATTCATGTATGATGGTTTAATGTTGTTACAACTGATGCAGAAGATACTCACGCACAGCCATGAACACTTACTGAATGCTCTGGTCACACTGTGTGGCACCATACACACCATACACAGTGGGGGGATGGGGTGTGTGTGTGTGTGTTGGTGGGATGTGGGTGCATGTGTTTGCGTGCGTGTGGCAAATCAGCCAGTTCTGCAGCAAAAGTGACTGTCAGACCCAAGCATTGCAGGGATGTGCTGATAGAGAGGTTTTAGAGCAGCAAACTCCTGCCTGAGGCCTAGAAGAAGAAGTGGTGGTGGTGGTGGGGGGGTGATGTAGGTGGGGTGGGGTAGGGGCAGGGGGGGTGTGAACAGAAGAGAGGAGGAGAAGCAACAGAGATAAAGAAAACAGGAATGCGGCAGAAAATAAACAAGGTTACACGGAAATGGGGAGGGAGGCAACAAGCAAGGGATTTGAGAGAGGTGGGAACCAAGGTCAAGCCAGTGAAGCAGAGAGACAGACAGGTGAGGGAGGAAAAGAAAAAGAGAAGGGATGAAAAAAAAGAGTGACAATGAAAGACAGTGAGGGGTGGGCTTGGGGGGAGGGGGTGGCAGAGTAAAACCTTTGCATGATAATTTGTTCATTAAGAAAGACCTTGGCTGAGACTTTTCTCTTGACATCCTGATTTCCTGACTGCTCCCCTCTTTCTTCTCCTGCCGCTGCACCCACCCCTTCACATGTAACCCACACCCCCACCCCCCACACAAAACCCACTCTGCTTAGATTTCTCTTTTTCTCCCTGTCAACGTCACCATTCTCTCATTATAGAATCGCTACTCAGCAACTCTAAGACAGAGAAAAAGAGGGAGGGAGAAAGATTATGGCAGCCTACTGTCACCATCTCTCTCTGTTCTTCTCTTCACCTTTGTCTTTTAAGCCTACTGTGCATGCACATCGAGCATTCCCTTCTCAGTTGGGGGTTATAAGTGCCCTAACAAGATAAATAAATCTTTTCAAAGAAGATGAGTGAAGAGAGGGAAGGGATTTTTCTTTCTTTTTTTTTCTTTTGAAAGTATGCTCTTGGCAAGCAAATGTGAAATCAATAAGGGGCAGCGTCAGAAACTTAAGTGTGTCCCATCGGCTACATGCAAAAGAACGGTGAAGGGAATTCTGAGATCATAAAGTGAAAAGTTGTGCTTTGAGTGAATAATTTATAAAGAGCCTGAATGTTAGGGAAAAGGTGTCACACTGAGCAATTATAATGAAAATTGGACAGTCACTTTTAGTAAAGTGGAATAAGAGAAGCGGAAATCGAGGATCAAACTCATTGCGTCAAAGTTACGTCCTAGGTGTGAACCCTCTGCCATAGCTTGACGTGCACTTCTCTCCAAATACGTTATGTTTTTCTTTGGCGTTTTTAAGTCTAGTAGAACGACGTCTGTACTGTCCGTTTGCAAAAACGAATGAGCAACATTTATCAGCAGTAACTTATGTAATTTAATTTTATTTATTTATTTTTTTTTGCTCTGTTGCTATGAATGAGCTACATAAAGGAAGTAAACAACACGAAACCTGCACGCTATGGCTCTGCAGAAAAAGTACACACACACTGCTGTTTATTGGTTGCTGGTGTAATTGCAAACAATAATGCACAAGTAAAATCACCAGAGACGTCGCATGGACGGTGCATGGCCTGCACATGTAGGTGCTACACAGAAGCACGAATCAGGATTTAGCCTGATGTCCATCTATGCAAATTCACAGCCTATAGGAATGTTGTTTTGTTTTTGTCCTTTTAAAGCAGCACAAAGGAGTTTTTGGTTGTTTTTTTTTTTTTGTTTTTTTTCTTCGTATTAATTTGACTCAAAGGTCTTTTTCCTATTTTTAGCTTAAGGGGTGCCTGTGCAAGTGTGTCACTTTTATGACACTGTGCAAGATTTCATCTCATTTGTTCTCTTGCTTCTTAACTGTTTCATATTCTCTTCCATCATTTCTTACTCCAATCCCTTGGTGTCTCAAGTTAGTTGAAACCTTGGCAAAAACCAGCCAAAGTAACTTTTATTAAACTAAATCACATCAACAATCATAAAACTTGCTCACAGTGCTACGGTGGACATCATGCAGAAGGACTAAGAGACTGAAAAAAAGTATGATAAAATTGACTTACCCTCCTCCGTGTTTGTCGGGGGTGCTGCTTTAAAAAAATTGGGATGACATTAAAGAAATCCCACAATGATTTATTTAAATGTCTCTCTCATTACATTTTATATTATTTTATTTAAACCATCTCTGCTTGTTGAAGATGATGTGGCTTCATCTAGCCAATGAGACCACGGGACCTCCAAATATGAGACGATGGTTGTCAGTCGGAAAATGGTAGAATGCCGTCTCCAGGTTGGGAGCCAAGTACTGCATCAAGTGAAGGACTTTCTCAGAATCTTATTCAGTAGTGAGGGAAGAACCTGTGCCAAAATGCAAGAATCAGGCATCTGGTTGGGATGCCTCCCTGGGGAGGTGCTTCGGGCATGTCTAACCAAGAGGAGACGTGGAGACCTAGTACATGCTGGAGAGATTATGTCTCATGCCTGGCCTGGGCGACCCTCAGTAGCCCCCTGGAAGAGCGGAAGGAGGTGGGCCTCGCTACTAAGGCTGCTACCTTTGTGACCCACACAGCAAAAACACAAGTTAATGGAAGGATGGGTGGATGATTCTTAATGTAAAAGGAAATAAATAAATTTGGATAGTAAAACTTTGGACAAAAAAGCTTTTACAACTTTACGATTTGCCATTCTTTCTCATAACACTTGAAAGGTCTTCTGTTACTGAGCAGCCATGTGGCCATTGTTATAAACAAAACAAAACAAAAAACAATGCACGTCTTTGGAAAAGCCAAGGTCTAAAAGGCTTTAAACTTTCACAGTACTTTTCTGCACTGATGCTGCTGTTGAAGAAGTACAACACCCTTTACCAAGAAAAGTAAAACATCCACATAACATCACTGAGCCTGGCTTTAAACTCACTGCTGATTATAGTCTGGATGATCCTTTATGTCTGACAACAACACACATTTTTATCTTTTACAATCCAGGAGGGTGCTTCATTGCCCCAGTACAAGACTTACTTGTACAGTGAAGTTTAAAGTGTAACATATTGTAACTTATTTGTTGTAGTAACCACAAAGTAATCTAGTGCGCTGGTAATTATGTCAGCGAGTGATAAATGATGATCCTTGATGCAGAGCTGCCTGAGTGAATGGAGATCAGGAATATCTCTCTTTTGGCACTAAACTTTCCTCTTCCTTGTATGCCTTTTATAGGGATAACAATGCAAATCCCTCCTAATCTTTTTTTGTCTAGGACTATAGTTCTTAAACATTTTAAAAACCATACTCCTCTCTTGTTTGTCCTTATGAAAGTAGATCCTGCTTATGTACATCAGAATTGCTATCAACTGTGCACACAACATGATGAACATAACATCTATAAACTTTGAAGCACAGCAACAATACATGGTGTATTCTTTATAATAGTATTATTTATTGACATAGAAACCATAGAAAATACTACAGCAAAATACGCTGTCTGCAGCACAGTACAACTAGGCAAGGAAATAAAGAAAAAGAAAAACAAGACCATGGGATTATAAAAGATGAAAAAGGATAACTTACAGCGAGACTTTACAACTTTTCAACATATTTTAACTTCTACAACTGGTTTCAAGAGTCCACACTTTCAACTGCGTTGTCCCTGGTCCTCAGGTCACTAATGGGAAGCATACAGCCGTATATAATGTTCTCAGATGGACATTAGGCTTCTTGGGAAGTGAAGATGGGGGTTCAGGTCATGTTTGAAGTGCTTTAGTTTTTTTCAGAAAAGCATCCTTCAGAAATAGCCTGGTCCTCACCAGACTCTTGCACTTCATTTCATTCATGTTGAGTCTGGCCAGGGGCAACTGGCAAACTTTTAGTTCCTGGAGGGTGGGCGCTTGTCTGAAGTTTATAATCATTGGTTTTCCCGTAACCCAGTCAGTAACGTATGGCTATGACATAATATTATGTGCTGGCACGGCCGCCTAGTACTTCCACTGTAAACACAGTCCTCCATACTGAAACCTGTAGGGGGTAGGAGTGCTGCATCATTTCTATTCATAAAACTAACCAAACGATCATCTTTTTGTGGCTTTAAGGGATCTTCTCCACGCCAGAGCGAATGGCTTCACGTGCATCCTTCTTCACCACCATTATTTTGTAGGAATAAACTGGACTACAATTTCTAACTCGGCACAGCGGCGATGTCATGGCTCTCAACCACGGCTTCTGTTTGTTGATTTGTCGGATTATTCAGTGCCAGGCTAAAGGGGGTAGAGTTTATCTTTCCCAGATGTAGTAGTGAAGTGAAATGAAATTGAGCAGAAATGTGGCGTTTGGTGAGGACCAGGCTATTACAGAAACTGAAGGATCATGGGAATTCTTTTTATTTTCCCAGTATGCTAATTAGGCTTTGATGGGTTACAGTCGTGTTAAAGTTGGTACCCACTTTTTAATCCCATGTTTTTTGTGTAGTGCAGTGGGTTTTAGTAATAGGTACATATAACTTTAGACAAGCAATGATATATAACATTTTTATCATGTCAGCATTTATAAAAAAAAAAAAAAGAAGCTTGATAGAGATGCTAAAAAGAGAAATATAACAATGTGGGTAATCCTAAGTACTCCTTTACTGGCTCCACAGGATTTAAGAAGTTGCAATCAACCTTTGATGAATTGATCATCAGCAGGTGTGTGGACTAGAATAAGAAAAATGTGTTTATTGTCCCTTTTTGTCCATAATTATTGTATGTAACTCATTGCTTACAATCATGTCCTTACAAAAAGGAGTAATCCTTTACTCTTTACTCATATATTGCTGCTCTTGCTCATAAAAACTACGACTAATACTACTACCAACCCTTGGGTCCACCCAGAGGGGCAGGAAGGTGGTGACTGCACGTGCCTCTATGAAAGTAAATGATTTAGTAATATTCAAGGATAAGCTAATAGAATGCCAAGAAGGAAAAACAGACAGTCACTCCATATCATGGGTTATAAAATCTATTCCAAACCATTTGGAAATTGTTCTTGTTAAATATAATGGAATGAAAATGGTCAGTGTTTTATAGTGCTTGTGAGAGTTTTAATACATGGATGATATTCAAGACACACTTTCCAGGAGGTAGGAAATCAGAAACTTCACCTCAAAGTCAGACAGTTTCTTGAGCCTCTTCTGAGTCACATCGACCATGATATCCACTGTTGTTTGCGTTTGTGGCACTTTCACTAACTATGCAGTTAAAAGGAGCTTTTTTTGTTCTATCGAAGCCAAACAGCTCAGCTCAAGTACTTTCAACACCTTAATGAGCATGATCAGCGTCAGGCTTATAACCTGTTACTCAAATGACATCTATCGAGCTGTGTTTTTGTGCTGTACATTACCCACTCATGAATAGTAACAGGTCAGCTCGTCATCTATCCCACGCTAATGTGTGCAGCTCTGGGAACATTGTGTCTGTCATTATTCTAATGACGTAGTAGCATCTGTGTTCACAGATCAGTGCCGTGTTTGTGTATAAGCAGCACATTGTTGTTGCACTGCACCAATTTGACATTTTAGTAAACCTGGACAAAAGTGCACAGATGCAGCAATTACAGGATATGAGGAAAACCATTTTCAGCGCCTGGGTGAAATTCATTCAATATGAAGAGATAAGATGTGAAATGAAGGGGCACACTTTGGTCAGCTAGAATTATCTCAGAATAAAGAATGTGATAATGCTGGGGCTATTTGTACATGCAGAGAAAAAAACTACAAGAAATATGTGGCTTCTATCAAAGCTGGAACAGAGGTTATCATCACCTAAAACCTTGTAACCATGTAAAAATTAAATGTTACAGACCAGTAAATCATAGTGGGAACTCTGTTTAACAGACTGGCTGACAGACAGACGGAGTGTATCTACTGGTTTTAGTTTAGATTTCTGTCTTTTGAAAGATGCATCTTCTCCTCTCACTTCAAAAGCTGTCACAATTGTCTGAGGCTTTAAGGAAATAACTCTGAAGTATTTTTGGCAAAATACCACACAAAATTCAGTACAAAAGCCCCATTTTCAACCATATCTTTTCAGCTCTGTCCATAGCAGCTAATGTAACTTCACTCCACCCCCCTGTTCCACCCCATGCAGAGAATACACAACAATTCAAAATTAAAATATTTAAATTCACTTTACTTGTATAGCGCCAGGTCAAAAGTAATGTCAAGGCACTTTATACACAAAAGCATTCTAAGTGTACAAAATTGAAAAAAAAAAAAATCCAATTAGATCCAAAGGATCAGAATTCAATTAATTCCAACTGAGTTCAAAATTCAGATTTCATGTCATGTCATTTCATAAGAAAATAGCCCAGCTAAGGAACCCATCAGATGCGGGAATGTTGTGGCCCCATGCTTCCTGAGCAACCACAAGCTGACAGTGAAGAGGAAAAACAATAAAATAAAACTCGCGTACCAGGGCTGAAAAACCTCCAGCAGAACCAAACACAGGGAGGGCAGTTATCTGCCTCAACTGGTTGGGAAAAACAGTTATGACATTTCCATACAATAAGAGAAACCACACCACATCACCATTGTTGTCCTTTAACTATAAGCTTTATCAAATGAAAGCCTTTAAGCCTTAACAAGGTAGAGAGGTTGTCTGCTTCCCAACACTAACTGGGAGCTGGTTCCATAAGGGCAGAGACCGATAACTGAACGCTTTCCCTCCCATTATACCGTTTGAGAGTGAAATTCTCAATTGGGAAGATACGGAACTAAAGGTTCTTTAAGATAAAAGGCAGATAGGCCCTGAGAAGCTTCATATGTGAGGAAAAGAATTATAAATTCTAACCTGAATTTAACAGGCCAGTGAAGGAAAGCTAAGACTGGGGAAATATGATCTCTCCTGCTAATCCTCAGCACAACTCTGCAGCGTTTTGGATCAGCTGGAGGCAGTTCAAAGTCATGTCAGGAGAACCTCCAAACAAGGAACTGCTGTAAACAATGCATAGACTAGTTATCCTGCGTCACCTTTTGCAATATTAATGAAGAAGGCGGTTCTAGAAATCTGTTTTGTATGCAATTAAAAGGACAAATTGTGCTCAAAATTAATTCCAAGGTTCCTCACGGTCTTACCAGATGCGAAAGTCCAAAGTGTAAAAACATGCGATCCTATAGGATTACACGCTAGAGCTGGACAATTAAGCAAAAATTAATCGAATCGAAGTAACGTGTTAAATTAATTGTGTTTATTGATTTGAGTTCGTATCCCCGAGCCCTATTATATGTCCATCTGATTTTGCACATGTGAAATCTAATGTAAAAATGAGTGAAATATGTGTTACACATATGTGAAACATGTATTTTACCCATGGGAAATGTGGTTTGGGAACATTTTCATGGTGTAAATGAAACCAGTAGGATCACTGTCAGGTTTCAGGGGCAGAGAATTCAAATGTAGGAGAGTGGGAGACAGCAGTAGCAAACAGACGTCTTTTTATGTTAAACAAAACTGCTGCCGCTGTAGGATAACCGATGAACCAAAAACCAGCATGGGGAGAAACTCCAGGAGCACAAGGAGCACAGCAAAATGGGATCAGACGCACCAGAGAGAAGGAAGGAAAGCAGGAGATTATAAAGACACAAGGGCTGATGAATTTAAATCATGGAATCACACTTTCAAAATAAGACAGAAAGCTCAAGTGTGAAACCCATACATATTCCAAAATAAGAGTGTGATGTTGGACTGACTTTGAAGACTTTGAAGCACTTGGTGTCAATATTTTATACTGAGGCAGTTCTACTTCACTTGCTTATTCTGTCAGAATAGTACACACCTTGTAAAACTAAAAAAAAAAAAAAAAAATCTCATGAGAATCGCATGCTGTCCTTGTTTTCCATATCATGTGATTACATAGGAAAGTAATGCTCAAAAACTCAAAAACAGCAACATTTGGAAGGGATGACATATGATACAGGTTATTACATGCTCCAGCAGGTGCAGCTATATTCCACTGGCATCCCACATGTTATGATGTTTAGTAACATGTTATAATGGAGCACACGTGGTGCTCCATTATAACGTGGTGACATATTTTCCAGATCTCAGATCATATGAACCAGTTGCCTCTGACAAAACTCAAGAAATGACAAGAAATGTAATTCTGAGACTGTAATTTTTTGGATAGGGTCTCTACTGACAAATTAAAGTGATTTTAATGTTGTGTATGCATAAAACTCAGATTA
>JBAMYA010000001.1:6461960-6485938 GCA_037176975.1 Arrhamphus sclerolepis | reverse complement strand
GGATTTGTATTATGATTTTTCGTTAATTGTTCAATCTTTTGTTCCAGATCGCTTTCTGTTTTTTGTTGTTGTTTTTTCCGATTAGCTGAATATGCTATTATTATGAATAAGGTTTGTGTGTGTTCGTGTGTGTGTGTGTGGTGTAGTTCTACACATGACCCCAACTGTCAACTCTAATGGTTTAAGGCACATTTTATAATTCGGTTATTTTCACTTATTTCATCTCAAAGGCAAAACCTGCAGAATAAAACAACTAAAAAGATGAGATGTTTGTTTATTTTTGACTTTTGATCTATCATAAAAGCCAGTTTAATATCTGTTTATCTACTGAATAATCAGAGTGTAGTAGTTTTTTTTTTTCTCTCTCTACAAAGAAAA
The DNA here is from genome assembly GCA_037176975.1 of Arrhamphus sclerolepis. Classification (NCBI taxonomy): domain Eukaryota; kingdom Metazoa; phylum Chordata; class Actinopteri; order Beloniformes; family Hemiramphidae; genus Arrhamphus; species Arrhamphus sclerolepis. The sequence continues at coordinate 6,485,560 of JBAMYA010000001.1, read as the reverse complement.
GCACATCTACGAGTAAACATATTTTACAATGGGTCTTCATGTGGAGTTTGAAAAAAAGTTCTCAGAGCGAAGCTTCAGTTCTTCAAAGGCCACTTGTACTTTTTACTTGCTAAGCCCAAAACAGTCAGGAGGATTTCAGCTCGTCAGTGTGGCGCGATAGATGTGTGCATGTTTCTGAGTGTGATATTCATCAAGATGCAATTCCCAAGAGAGTCAGGCAGTGAGACCTGGAGTCAGACCGAGGAGCTGAAACAGCACAGCCCACAGATGGAATTAATAAGCTGCACTACTGTGTCGTACCTGTCTCTGTGTATTTTTCAGTTGAACAACCCTCCACTGAATCATGTCAGCCTGAACATAGCTGAAATTTGTTCCCAGTCAAAAAAGTCTTTACCTTGTTCAGTTTTTTACTCTATTATATTGCAAATTCATTGAAATAAAACCTCAGTGCAATAAAGGTCCAGCAGTAAAACCTGTAAAAAAAAAAGAAAAAAAAAAGTACACTTACTTACAATTAGTTATCAAAGGACTTGGAGTACTGTAATGAGAAGCACCATTAGTTCGTCAGAGCTAGTAGCAGTATGTAGTGGAGGAGCGATGGTGTAAACTGGTAGTAATTGAATACCAGAATCCCCAGTGGGAAAATGGGGCTGGCCACGCTATTAGACAGAATTAGCCACCTTCTCCCACAGGAACCCACGTTTAGCCTGCACATGTTATGTGTGTATAAAATTGTGTGTGGAAGACCTGCATTTGTAACATCCATATGATAAAAGCACCAAAGTTGGATTTGTGCAGATCCCAGATGACAGGAAGAAGTGTGGCTAGTGGAACTGTGTGGGGGAAGAAAGGCATAAAGCCAAGGTGACTTTGGCAGAAGGTAAAATATTCTATCATTCAAATCCAATCAGGTGATTCCCTGTGAAAACTGTCAAAAAGTGCCAAAAACGGAAGTGAATGTGAATGAAGTTGTTGGGTTTGTGTCTATTTTGGCACCATTTAAAGAAGCTAAAGTAGACTGTCTTTTACTTCCAGTATTAAAAGACTATAATTAGCTCTTACAGAAGGGCATTACAAGCTGTTATTGCCAAGGATCAATAGTTGAGAGAATGGATAGGTCTTTAGATGGGACGCATACTTTAATAGAGTATGTTGGACATATTGTATGAGTCGGCAATTAAGAGTAATGACTGCAGGAATGAATGAATGGGTGTTAACTTGTATGTTGAAAGTGATTACTAAGTGTGACGGCTTTCGCTATTACCCTCATAAAATATGTCAAATGAACAATTGAGTTCATTCTCAGAGTTTTGCAGTCACATTCCAAGTATCAGGGCTTATTTTGGTTATAGTTACCGTTAACTCCAATTCCAGGTGACGTATTTTTGACTACCCTACAACATCTCATTCCATTTCAACTCTGAACAACATCAAAACTAATTTTCCGAGATGCACGAAATGCATCAACATTAGACCTAAATGTTTTGCTTAATAAAGCATAAAAATTCCATCATTTTGTGAATCAAAAGATGAGGTAAACCAGACACTGGCACTGCAAGTGGGATGAGGGTTTGCATGACAATCAGATCTCCATCTCTGGCAGATATAGAGTGTTTACAACTTTGGCTCATGTTATAAAGGTAGGAGCTTGTACCTTTTAAAAAACACAGTCATGCAAAGACAAGAATGCACTCTCTTTAAAGTTTTTTTTTTCATATTCAGATCAAACACAAAAGGAGGAGTTTTGCCCTTTGAAAAGTTCGGCTTACTAGTTTTACTGCAGAACTAAACACACCTTGTTGCACTATTGAATTATTTGAGAATCTAAACCAAAACGTAGTGTGTGTAAAACTAAGTGCTGCCTGCGTTTCCCATAGAATGTTAACCAGCTTTAGCTCTCTTAAACATTGTTTCAGTTCAAAGAGATTTGCAGAGAAGTCTCTTATGCATGTTTCTAAAGGTTCTGCCACAGCATCTCAATCATGTTGAAGTCTGGACTTTGAATGTGTCATTATAACATCCATCCATCATCTATACACACTTTATCCTATTCAGGGTCGCAGGGATCTGCTGGAGCCTGTCCCAGCTGTCTTTGGGGAGGACGGCAGGAAAGGTTGGCAGGAATGTCTTGATTCTTTTCTTTTTCAGTTTTCCTTTTGTAGATTTGCCGGTCTGTTTGGGATCCTTGTTATGTCGTATGACCCAGTTTCAGCCAAGCTTTTCCCCATCGAACAGATGGCCCCTCATTTGAGTCAAAAATGCATTAAAGTCAAATCCATACAGTTACAAATCCATGAAAAAGGTGGGGAAAACTCCTGCGAGGCACTTCCTCCAGTTTTCACAAATGTACCGCATTTAATCTCCAGAAAGCACAGGTTTTTCACAGAGAGAACCGTAAAGGCTCTATGCCTAATATTTTCTGAGGTTCAAATTTGCAGACATTAAACTTAATTGATTGTTCAGAATCATGACAAATTTGGCAAAAATGTCACACATGGGGGACATTGTTAAAGTCACTGAAGTGTGGGTTGTGATTGCTGAAAATCTGCTTGGACCCTCACGATTTCTACTCACAGTGCCATCTATCCATTCACTATCTATACCCTCTTGGTCCTGTGCAGGGTCACGGTGATCTGTTGGAGCCTATCCTGGCTGTCTATAGGGGGATACACCCTGGTCAGGTCGCCAGAGTATCACAGGGCCACATGCAGACAAAAAATAATAAAAAAATAAAATAAAAAATAAAAAAAATACACATTTTATATTCAGCCCTAAAGGCAATTCAGAATCCCAGATCAACCTGGCATACATGCTTCACTGGGATGTATTTTACAAACATAGTTCAGTGTGAGTGAAATTTTGATTTCAAAGAGGATTCATTTAGAACTGAAACATAACCTCAAAATAGATGGAGTTTTTCAGTTGTCACATCCAAAGCAGTAAATAACAAAAATGTATGGTGCTGTTGTTGTTGTTTTTATATATCATTTTATACAGAAAATACAGCAAAAATATGATATTGATCAATTGATTCATTCAGCTCACAGAGGGAAAATGAACAAAAAACACTTGAGATGGTAAGATACTCCAACAGCATCCTGATAGATCGCTAAATAATATGAATATAAAAATGTGTGCTCCTGATTATCAATGGAACAATACTTATAATGCTGCCTCTCAGCTTCCAAATCTCTCCTCACAGATGAAACCTTTATTGAGAAAGATGCATGAACAACATAACCTCCCATTCTGATCTGAGATGTGCGAATCCCTGCAGAACCAGGTTAATCACCTTTATCTATGAGCAGACTTGGGGGGGTCCTGACTCTCAAACTAAAGCACTGATCTCGCATGTACCTCGTTGCAAGCGTCCTCAGAGTCGTTGCCCAAACACGAGTCCGTCTTTATGCTTGTTTTTGAAAATAAAGTGAAACCAAAGATAATGCCTTTGTTTAGATAAACTTCTTAAAACAAGTATTTCAGAAGTATTTATTTGTAGATGAAGAGGCCAGATTCGTCATCAATAGTCCTGATTCTTAAAGTTATAATTTAACGGATTCTAAGGTTCAGAGACGGGTGGTGAGTTTTGTGGCTGGTGAGGCGCCAACTCCATCAGAATCAGATTTACAAATATATGAACCCAAAAAAATAGATTATTCACCATTTGATCAACAGCAGTTAATGGGTTATGTTTCATATCTCATATCAGCAATCTTTACACATACAAACTAGCCCATGTGACACACATTTCATTTAAAAAACATTACCATGGTCATACCCTGGTTTGTAAATTAAGTCCATGGACCAAACCTTCTGGATAAAAACATGCGTTGCTTTTTTGTAGAAGTCTGTCTTGTCTTCTTTCAGTTTTAAAAGTCAATCTTTCTCAGAATATTGAGCGTGCTCTGCATCTGTGGAGTAGAATCTCTGGGCTCACTACTGCCCCCTACCATGAGGCAAGAGAACTGCAGCCTCACCTAGTGCCTTTTCACTGCTGCTGTAAGATCGCTGAGCTCACTAAACAGTTACACACATATATACATCAGCTAAGCTATGGAAAGTCAGAGGGGCATATATTAAAAGTGTTTGAAAGATTTGATTGATGACATACAGAGAGACACTATCATGCTCTCATTGCATGGCAGAGCACAGTTTGTGAGGGATTGCACAATCCAGGGTGAGGCTCAGCTTGCTGTTGCCTTAGCGTGCGTCTCTTTCCTGTATTTGAACGGGAAATGTGAAAATTCAGCAATTTTTAATTTAAAAACAATCAAAATTGTTTAAGCTAAATGGAAAATTTATTTATAGTTCATTGGATAAATATAACCATTTAATGTATCTTTTAGACTGTGAGCATTTACTCAGGAACATCTAAGGTTCCTGAGTAAATGTCAAAGGTTAATCTGACATCTCACAGAAAATGTCAGTATGTTTGCTTACATTTAACAAGTAAAAGAAAGAAAAAAAAATCAGTAGCCAATCTTCAAATCAAGTTGATCAAAAAAGAAAAAAAAAAAAAAATATATATATATGTGTGTGTATTATATATATGTACATATATAATATCATACAGTACCACTTTTGAACACACGGGGCGAGCACATCACAAGAAAGTTCATGTGTCAGTTCCTGTCAAAGTGCACCTGTAGTGGGACAAAGTGGTATTTGAAGACCTGCTGGACGGTCCCCACTCATTCACACAGTATTATCAGCGGTTCTTCTGTCAGCAGAGTAGATCTATATTTCTATATTTAAGGGGAAGGTGGCTATGTGTGAATGGGTGAATGCTTACAGTGAAAAGCGCTTTGGCGCTGTAGACGTACAGTTGTAAAGCGCTATATAAGTGCAAGCCATTTACCTTATTTCTCTCATGTGGTCAGAACTGGTATTGCTACATACAGTAGCTTTAACAATTAGTGAATGGTTTTTCCACTATTTGCTGCAGCAAATCACAATTTCAAGTGGATTTCAAGGGATTAAAATGTACATTTTATTCTGCTGATCTGAGGCAAACCTTTCACAGCAGCCCATTATCAATTCTGAAGTTTATAATTAAATAAAATAAAAAATATAAATATTCAAAAAAAAAAGGTTTTTCAGAAACTACTTAAGTGCAAAATTCTTTGGACAGAAAATATCAAAAATCTCTTTCGTAGTGTAATTGCAATTACATAGGACTTTCTATTTCATCAAATGTTTTCAGCAGCTCCAAAAGACAATTTGACAATATATAAAAAATCAGCTTAATTCATTCAGCCAGTTTGATTCTAAGTGCACATTGAGGTTAGCAAATGTTAATAGTTATTTTTTTTCCCCATTTGCTTGGAACTGATCACCACTTAAATATATTAGCATTGTTTAGAAACCAGGTCACTGAAGACCAATTTCATGTATATATTTTTATCAGAAACTGGCAAGAGTTGGATGATTATGCAGTGAGTTTCTCAAATGGGAAGTGAAGCAGATGACACAGCTATAATTTGGTCTCTCGAATGCTCCATCGACAGTCTCGGCACACACTCTGCCTCTCTACCGCTGATGGAGAGTCACGACTCCTCAAGTTGAAGAAATGTACAAGCACACACTAACGTGCATGCGCACAGACACACTCACATATGCGCACTAACTTTTGCATCTGTTTAAGCTTTCTGAATTAAAAAGCTCCCACGTGCACACAGGCATTTCACTCACTCTCACTCACACACACACACACACACACACACACACGTGCACACATACAAACACATGCATACATTTAAAGGAGTCAGAGTCATGAAACCACATAATGAATAGTAATCATAGGCATTTCCATAGCGCAAAACATAATCCCTGATGAAAATTCAAACGAAGAAATGAATTATAGAGAGATGCAGCCAAGCACCGAAACAAGTGCAATAATGCAATGAATGATAATAATGTGAGGGGAAATGAGGGGAGGTCAGCAGGAACTCAAGGGCAAAGAGAGGTTTTGCATGGATGTGCACATGTGTGCATGCATGCATTCACCTGTCACTTATGCGTTAATGCAGAGTTTGCAAAAGCACACACAACTTTAACCTAATTAGCAGTACTTGTACCGTTGTAACATACAGAATTTGATAAAAGGGAAGAAGTACAGATGCAAAATATGTTCTCAATGTGTAAATTCTACCAGTTCTTTAAATAGAAAGCTAACTGAAACTCACAATGTAATATAATTTAAACAATATCAAGCTTTAAAAAAAAACAATTTATGCAAAGAATGATATGCTGAAAATAATACAGACTGACACATCAAGCAACAAAACAGCTGCCAACTTCACACACTTCACCCATTTAGAACAAAAAAAAAAAAAAAAAAAAAAAAGCTTTCTGAGACCTTTAAAGAACATCCTGTATAAAACTTCAACCTGTCCACTAAATTCACTGCCTGTGGAAAGTAAGGAAGCAAAAAGAAGAAAACATTGAGAGCTCAAACATTCGACTTTAAAAGCAAATCCATGCTTGCTTATTTTTTTTTTTATTTTAAAGAAATTACTATTTTCCTGTCATAAAATGAAAGGCAATGCTCAGGATCAAAAGGTAAAAGCAGGATTATGTTGCATCAGGACAGATTTGAGCTGAATAAAAATGAAGTACAGTTTGCAGCTCTGAATCTGCTCCATCTGCTGTGTTGTCCTGTTGTCTTCCACCCACGTTGCTCGTAGTTGGCTGTTCCTGTCTCCCTTGTGTCATTTTTTATTTTTTTATCATGCTGTGCCGTATACCGTTGGTCACTGACGGATGGTCATTTCTTCATTTTACTGTCCCATCCAAGTAGGTTGCAATCATTTTTTATGTTCATAAGGTGCCCAATGATGCAAAATAAAAGTAAATAAAAGTGAAGTGCTTGGTCCAGCACTGTCTTCAAAAGATGTCAAGAAAAATAACCTCGCCAACAGATGTACATATGGGTTTGTTTATCGGCTGAAGCCCAGTATAGCCAGTAAAGAAAGTGAAGCCTATGAATCCAACAGGAAAAAATAATCCACATTACAACACCAACATTTGAAACAGCAGTGTAAAGGATTAGGGCACCCTAGTGGCAATGAACACAGCAAGACTGCAGCTGCACAACAAGACTTTTTATTTAGTTGCACTTTTCAGTGCAAAACTGCACATGCAGCACAGTCTGGCGGTCCTCTCTCCTCAGAGCCAGAGTGCTTCTGTTTAAATAGAGGGAGCTTGATTGGTAAATGCAACACAGGTGTGCCTCTCAGTCCCTCTCAGGCGCTGCTTCCTGAGCTGCAGCTTCACCTCTCCTCTGCAGCTCAGAAGGACCACACCCCACCACCACAAGGAGGTCCTGCTGTGGACAGCTGCAAAACTACAGCAGTTTCTGCTCCTGAGCCACAGTCTGCCATTACCAACTAGACCAACTAGCCATAATCTCTGCCACAGTTTACCACGGCCCCAGCCAGTACAACTGTAACATGAGAGTTCTTACATAGATGGGCAAACTACCAATATTTGTAAGCAAATTTACAGAAAGACAAGTAACTTAAACTCGCTTATAAAAATCCAACATGGCAACAATGTTCACTGTGTTTTCTGTGTCAAGTTCACCAGAAGCCATTTATAAGACGAAACTATAGAACTTCATGGCAGAGGCAGCAAAGAAAGTGAAGAATGTTTTTTTCAGAAGAGTCAAGAAAAAGAGTGCGCGATCAGCAAGATCCCCTACATGAGTCAATATTGGACTGGAATAGACTTGCTAGTGTGAGACTGGAGGGCTACTAGTGGGATAGCATCCTACCTTGCCTGCTATGGGATTAGTAAGTCATATTTTTTATTTTATTTCCACGTCCTGTGCATTTGAGTTTGAATGATATTAGGCTGTATTACTAAAGTTCTTTGTTTGCTTTCTGGTTCATAGTTTATTTCACAAATGAAGCTGGGAGATGAGGCGACAATATTTACAATGATGGCCACAGACAATTGCGCTTCTTAACCAGAGAGGGTGCTAAAGAGCACAACCTTACATGGTGTTGTGTTAAATAGCTAATTTGCAGGGACTGAAATACGGTCAGCTTCCAGGCCTGCTTGACCTATTCACAACTATGCATACTGCAGTACAAGGGGGAAAAAAAGTGTGTCAAAAGCACTCTTCAGGCAACATATTGGTGACATCACAGGGGATTGTCCAGTTCTTCTTATACAAGCTATGGTTCTCACAAGAGCAATGCAGCTGTACCACAAAGTTCTGCTCTGAGCATGCTGTATTAGTTCCAGTTCCCATTCAGTCTGATAAAAGGCAACAAAACATCAGATAGCTTTTGAAACAAAAAGTTTAGTGAAAAACATTTCTTTAAATTCAGTTATAGATGCTACAAATAGTTTTTTTTTTTTTTTTTTTTTTAAACAAAAAGGTATAAGTAAAACTATTAAATAAATAAGTAAAGTAGATATCTGAGAATTCTACTTTGATACAGTAACAAAGTATTTGCCCTTCATTACTTCCAACCTCAATTATTTTATAAAAAAAAAGACACAAGCCAAATTTCATTTAATTGTTCATCTGCATGGGCAGGTTTGAGTATGCATCTGTGAGTGTGTGCCCGTGAATGTAATCTAATGGTTTATGCAGCGAAGTTAGAGCTTATTAAAGGGAGTGTAAAGCAGAGAGAGTGTAATTACCAAACATAAATGAGAAGCTCTCACCCAATGCATTAAATTACCCTGAGAAAGGAATGCCAGCTGATAATTGAACTTTCTCATCTCGGTTTGCATGTTGGTGTGTGTGTGATTAAGTTTGTGAGGGGTTATGCAGATACAAGATTGAACACGATTCTGAGTTAGAAGATGCTGTGCAACTTTTTGCTTGCACCTCTGTGACTGTGTGTGTTGCTGGAGAGTGTGTGCATATCTGATGTCCTTACTTTATTTTTATTTTTTTCCCCAAGAATCTGTTGTTCCTAGTCCTGCAGTGTGCTTCTAGGGTGATAAATCCGTGGACACTCCGGTAGTGACAAACCATGCTTCAAAAACCATGGCTTTACCTCCCCTGAGGTCACTTTGGTAAAAACCTTATTGTAAGCAAGAAAATTATAGTTTCAACGTACAGCTACATGAATAAATAAAACTGCACATGCGTCGACCTGAAGGTTCTGGTCATACAGTGTGTCTGTTATTTGTTTTAGTTAGTTTTAATTTTGTGTGAGAGATTGATTGTGTGTTGTTGTTAGTGTGTCACCGGAAATGAGGGCTCATGTGTCCCGGGAGTGTTCGTGATGAAGACCGATTGTCTTTCAATGTGAGATATATGAGAGACCCCACATAAATTCAGCCCAGTGGGCGGTACCATACGGCCGGAGATATGCATGTCAAATTCTTGTGTGTGTTTTTTTTTTTTTTCCTCTTGTGCGTCCCTGAGTGCATTTCTTCATTTCTTCCCTCCTCCTCCTCCTCCCCTCCCTTTCCTCTGCACTGTCCTTGCAGTGTCCTTCTTTCTGCCTCTCTATTCTACTCTCACCATCTCCGTCTCCTGACCTCACTATTTCTCCATGACTGCCCCCCCCATACACACACACACACACACACACACACTAACCCCACCTTCAACTTCTTCAAACACATCCTCTCGTTTCTCCCCCTCCTTGCCTTTTGCTCTCTTTCTCATCTTCCTCTCCCTGCTCCCTCTTTCTCTGTAACTTTCCGCACTGGGGGAATAACATGCTTCAGAGCCTCCAGATTGAGACAGAAAGCCTGGCTCCAATCGCAACTGCACCAGAGCTTTTAAGTAAACACAGTGGTGAAGTTCACACATGTACCTGTGCACACACTATCAAATGTGCACACACTTGCAAAGGATAGCGGGGTGCGGGTTGCTTCATCTAAAACAAAAATCTTTAAAAGCACAGTATGTGAATGCCAATCCAGAAGCAGACAGACAGATGAAAGGGAGACAGAGGAAATAAAGTGACAACTAAGAGGAAAACTTGAGGCAAATTGGAAGATAAAGGGAAAAATGGGGCGCAGCAACCAAAGTGAACAGAAACTGAAGGGAAGAAAATAAACAGAAATAAAACAAGGTAACCGCTCGTAAGCTGACGAGCTTTAGCAGACAGAAACACACGGAGGCGAGCAGTGAAATGGGGATAATGGGGATAGAACGATGGCCATTAAAGCAGGCAGCACATGGAGCAGAATGACAGACCAACAGAGGGATAAACGGACAGAGACGCAGTGAAGGGGCTGGTTTGCTAAATGGGTCTGCTTGATAATTGTGTTCTGTGACAGCTGACAGTAGTGCTACTTAATTAAAGCCAAGCAGGAAATGACTATTTATAGAGGCCCCGTCCCATCAGCACTAAATGACATGGTGTTTTATTTCCCTGCAACCGACTGGCTGCAAAATGCTGACTTTATTTAATTCGATAAGTGTGTGTTTGCAGGGAGAAAGTCTGAGGGTGTCTGTCTGTGCAAGGTTTGGAATAGCTTTCCATGTGTGAGAGTAGAGATATATTTTGTAAAAAAGAATAAATAAAATACAAAAACAAATAAACAAACATCAATATTGTTGCATAAATTTGCCTTTGGCAATAAAAAGCAAGCATAACATCCACTCAACTCCTGGACTCTCATAAACTTAAATGGACAAAACACAGCCACATTCAGGCACATCTGGCAGAGTTTGACAGCACTCTGTCTGACAGTTTGAAATGTCAGTCCCGAGTGTGTGTCCAAGCGTGCACATGAATGTGTGTGACTGAAGACGTGTGCAGTCACAGAGCTGGATGTCAGCTATCCATTCACAGAGGTATTCAGCTGACTCCCTCTTAAGCTGCGATGCACTTGGTTGGCCTTGAAGCAAGGGAATTTGAAAGAAGCAGTGGATGGATGGAGTTACCCATAACAAGCAATCAAAACAGAACAGGCTTGTTTGCCCAAGGATGCACTGGAGGCACTTTTCAGAATTTCTGGGAGCTAGTTTTGTTTGCTGAGTGGGCCTAACTTTAGATGGCAAGCATTAAAAAATAAAACTCCTGACTGACTGAAAATTAAAAATGTATTTTTTCCTATTGTATGAGAGTTGTGTGAGGGATCTGGTGAGTACGATGAAACAGTAATATTGCACTTCAGCTGATGGAGTAGAGAGCTCTATGTGCTTTTACCTGAAATCTCTGATAACCCAGATAGCAGATACCTAAAGGCAGGTTTCTGGGGGGGTCTGAGGTAAAACCTTGGGGGCTGGAACTGTAACAGGGATGAGCTCCCCTACGTCCTTTTAGTCTTCGTGTCTCTATTACACTGACCAAGCAAACACTTCATATTACTACTTGGTGGAGGTAAAGCACCAATTTCACTGTTTGCCAACCATCTATAACATACAAGTAGATAATTACAAACAACAAAAGGGAACTAGAAGGACATGGTCAACATGGTCATTACATTTCTGTTTGTTGCAATTACATTGACAGCAATAGTGGCAATGAATGAGAAGAAAAGACTCAAACTTTATAGTAATTTCCTTCATTCAGCTTCCTTAAATCAGCACAGACTCAATGCCCCATCTAGACATTTTTGAAGGCCACGGTTAAGACCCTGTAAAACTTCCCCAGACCCCTGCCAATGGAAACCCCCCATTAAAGTGGACCACTTTTGGTACTCCTGGCTCAATTATAGTCCTGATATGTGCTATGTACTTAGACATGATCCAAAGATCATGATAAGTTATGGGTTATGGCATGTGACGTATTGGCAGATTTGTCCCAAATGTCAAAACTCAGGTATGATATGTGTTCCAGCAATTATTGTGAGAGTTAAATGTGGATAGAAAAGTCCACATTTGAGCTGTTTAAAAGTTCTGTTCTGCAAGAACTCAAGGGCAGAACATTTCAGCTTTTCCACATGTACAGGCCTTATTGCTGGATTCACATGTGCATGTTGCAGCCACAGAGGAGGTGTCTGAAGCTTCCGGTTAATTGTTTTGCAATGACCAGAGGGAAAAAAAAAGCTAAAAAACTGCTGCCTGCCAAATAAACAGGAAGTGTAGTTGTTGACCAGCTAACTGATCGTAACTATGGTCTACAGAAAAGTACTTGAGGGATGAGTCAGGATTGTGGTTTATTCTGATTCACTACATCAGCTCGATGTAGCGTTGGTTACATTTACAAACAACATCAAAACGTTTCGTTTGCAGACGACATATCACTGCTGTCCACAGCCACACACATGCAGTTCATACTAGATTCATCCACTATCTCTGCCACTTCCTTCCAAGCTTTATTTCTGAGACTTGTGTCTACGTTTCCACAAACTTTGATCATAAAAAAAATAGGACGACTGTACACCCTCATTAAATTCTCCTCCATCTTCCTGTCATGCAACGTCTGATCATAGACGCATACAAGCTGCTATAGGCTCAACCCCACATATGATTTCAGTGGCTAGCACTTGATGCATCGAAAGTTGAAACTTTCTTCACTTTTGATGCAAGCAACAAACCCGATGTAATGCATACCCATAATTCATTTTGACAGCCCATGATGTCACCCCATTTGAAGTCCATGGAGACTGACGAATGCAACGCTGTTGTGTGAGCATACCCTGTGGGTTATGACCCTGAGGTTAGGAAACTATAGATTTGGGTCATGTTTGTGTCAAACATGCCTGTTATCTGGGAAATGTAGCGGGGTGGTTAGGTGGTAAAAATTCTCAATAGCAAAAATTAATGATTGGCCATTTTCTATGCTCCTGGTTGTTTAGTCTCTGTGCTCATATTGTACATCCTTTTGGATATCCCGTTCTTGCAATACCCCAAATGATCAATAAAGCCCTATGTTCTGTATTGCAGCATCTTGTCTTCTTCATTTGGGCCCTTGCCAGCACCAGCTCATGACAGCAGTATCTAAACTAATCTCTTCAGAAGTCATCATTATTGGCTGTTATTACACCTGCAACATGTCGACAGTTGCAAGATGATTGATCTGAAACTCCAATGCCTGCATACGGATGCATAAAACTGCGCAGCCTTATGAGTTAAAATGTGTGCACAAACACCAGGCAGAAATGTTCATATGCATTCTTTTTAACAGCTCTGTATACATATTTTATTTTCATTTTTTTCTCACTAAATCAAATCTGTTGCCATAAGTGCATTTCATCACCTGAAAAAATAGTTCTGGAGTAGGACAGTTTAGAACTTACTCTGGCTTTTATTACCCACATATTAGATTACTGGATGCTCTTCATGGTTTGCTGAAGCATGTGTGTTGCAGCCTTTGGGGATATGGGTGTTGTCACACCTGCACTTTCACAGAAACACAATTTCATCACCCCAACTTTTGAGGTATAGTCATTGCCGAGATGAAAGTTCACAAATGCAATGTATGGCAGCTCTTTTCACTGGCTTCAAAACTCTTAGGAATATTGTCTTTTTCTGAATATCCCAGAATATTCTGTCCTTGTAAATGTAGTAAAGTGCTTTTTCACCGCTTTATATGTAGGATGTGAGATCTAAGAGAAAACTAAAGGAAATGCAACAGAGTACAAGAAAGGAAGGCGGTGAGAACACATGACAAGAAGTATTAAAAACACAGCGTGGCAGGGCAATATTGCTGCTTTGCATCTGTTTCTTAGAAGTAAAAAATTACAGGAAGAGGACCAGCAACCTTCTCTCGCCGCAGCTGATGAATATATGGCTGCTCCAGGAATGTGCAAAAGTTTAAACCCCCTTTTATTAGCCTTCTTCTAATTGTGCTATCATATGCATAACATTTAATATGCTCAGTTCTTGCTCAACTCTTGGGTTTTATTGTACTTCTCTGAGAATTGCACTGTCTGACCTTTTAGTAAATTTGCTAATAGGTCCACCCCTGGGAAGATTTGCAACGGTCTTCAATGCTTCCACTTGTGAATAATTGTTCTTACTGTTGCACACTGAACTTCAAATTGCTTGAAAATTGCTTAATAACCCTTTCCACACTGAGGTACAGCAACAGTTCAATCTTTAAAACCATGGCTTCCCCTTTTGGCATTGTATCGACACACACCTGAATGCTCCAGACCAACAAAGTCCCAAAACTTTGTCTGTTAAAGAAGTCAGCAGTTGGGGGGGGCTACAGGCCATTCGGTCCCTGTGTAAATGGAGTGACAGCTTGTTCTGTGTCGCCACTATTGGCAATCTTTACGGCTGCTCTTTGTCATTAGTTCTGTTCATAACTTGTATGGACAGAATTTTAAGGTGCATCGAAGGAGCAAAGGGGGTCCTGTTTGGTGACCTCAGAACTGCTTCTCTGCTTTTTGCAGTTCATGTGGTCCTGATGTAGACTGCATTCATTTACATACAACACATTGAGCTGACAGGAAGTCAGAAAACAGAAGGGCAGAAAGAATCCAATGCAATTTCAAAATAAAACACCACCAACAGGGTTCAACTTATACACTGACATTATATTACCCCGTGGAGACTTTGTGTAAACAGTTCAGATTGCTTTAGAAAAGATGTTAACCACCTATGAAAAAAAGGGTTAGTTTAAAAGGTAAAAAAGTACATTTTATTTGACACCACTCATCCTTTTGACAAAAAAGAAGACATGGGGAGAAAACGAGCAGACTACCACACAACTGTCATCACATCCAGCTGAGCAAGCATCTATCGCTGGCTATGTACTGCCTTTGGGAGTTGAGGTCGCACCAGAGCTGGTTCATAAAGGGACCACAGGGCTTTCTGTGATCTGTGGGGCTCCAGCTGTAGAGAAAGTGTGAGAAGTTCATTCGGGAGAGACGTCAAGTCACTGCTCATGATTGAGAGAAGCCAGGTGAGGTGGTTTGGGCGTCTGGTTTAGAGGCCTGCTGGATGCCCGTTTAGGAAGGTTTTTCAGGCAGGCTCAACCAGGTGTCCTCAGGGAGTCCAGAAAGGTGATTTCTGTTCCTTAATTGGATAAACTGCTGTGAAATCCCTTTCTGGAGTTCAACTTTTACTAAAGCGAAACAGACACATCAGAGATCACATTGCACAGGCACATATGTCAAAAAAGGGCTTGAACCATATCAATGCTCACTTGAGTACAGCAGTTATATTAGAGAATTAACATGCAAAAGAGAGAGCTGTAAACAAACCTATTCACTATCACATATGTTGTGCTGAATTTCATTCAAAACAAACACTGTATAAAAGGATAATTAGCAGCTTTTATTGATAGCAAAGTTAACCATTTTTTCTGTTACTTTAGTAGTCTTTTAAAATGCTTTCTGTGGGAAATACGGATATTGAGAATGAGGTAAGAACAACATTTGGTCACAGGTAATTACAACTCAACTGCTAAAAGCCTCCTACAGATGTATGAAATGTGTCAGTACACTTCCATGAACAATTTAGAGTCAAAATTTCTCTCTGAAACAGCCTGAAGCTGTCAAAGGATAAAGGCATCCATCACTATTTATTACATTATAAATGTGAACAAAAAAAAAATAAAAAAAACAAAAAACAAAAAAACAAGTGAAAATGGTGTGGACAGAAATGATACATTTAACTTATGAGTTACCTTTACAATTTAATAGCATCAATCAGATTATTTTTACATGGACAACAATAACAATATTAATTAGATTAAGGTAATAATCTGAATATGAAACTACCTTAATATAACAAACTAATGTCATAAACAAAAGAAAACAGTAGTTAAGTATTAAAATAAGGACTGTATTAATCAGTCTTATTATTGTCTATATAACCACCTAAATCAAATTTAAGCATCTTCTCTGAGTGTCCAAGGCATTTTGTGGCACTAAATGTAAATGGATGTTGTGAAACATTTGAAAAATGACAACAAGTGCAAAATAAAAACAATTTCCACTGAAATCAAAAACAAACAATTTAAACTTATGTCAAAGTGCAACTTCTTTTGCTAAATTAGGAGCCAAACACTTTCAATGATATATGATAGTGGTTAAATATTGAAAAACCTGCTTTTGGTGTCTTTTTTTGGTGTTGTAGAGGAAAGACCAGAACAAGTTGTTGCTGTGTTTGTGCATGCCTGCTGAAAAATGCTGGCAAGAATGCACCCAGCTTACACAAAGGACTTTCAAACTGTTGTTTAAGAAACATTGTGGAGTTTAAACAACTTTAGGTCTCTTATTAGATGATTAGGAACTAAAATAATGTGAATCAAAGCAGTTTTGAGTAAAAATGGAATATGTGTTTATGATAAAGCAGATTCTTGTAAGACCATCTATAAGCAGCTTTATGATCTTGGTGTGTTTAAACATTTAAACATATTTAAACTGAGCAGCACTGATGACAATGTGCAATAACAGTTTCAATATCTCCACCCCTTGCACGGTAAAACCACTTGCATACTACAGTGAATTTAACAGACATGTTATCTTTACGCCAAATAAATTAGTGAAATGAGACAGATGTGGGTAAAAAAAGAAAGTCTACTGTAGAATATGTTTGAACTGGAGCAATGTATTGTTGAGCAAACAGGTTGTTGCACCCTTGCAATACTGGTCCACTTTGTTAGTTATTTACTACAATTCTGGGGCGTCAGAACAATAAAAGGTCCTGCATACTGAGGTATACGTGAGAAGATTGCTTTTAATTCAATTGCCTTTTCAGGAGAAATGGAGTAGCTATTGTTTCAATGAGCTGTGAGGGTACCAACAAATGTGTCTGTGTTTGCAAAGTCACAGGACACAGTAATGACAAAGTAGTATTTAAATGTATTATTAGGCCCAACTATGCACAAGCATGTGTTACTCCACTAGAAAAATCATTCTAAGTTAATTAGTGAAGATCATGACAAATGAAAAAAAATGAAGAATCAAGGAAAAGTCCTTCAGTCTGTCAAAGGTTAGCTCCTTTAATTATTGCCAGCCCTGCTTGCTTTGAAGAACACAAGACAAAACCCAAACAAAACCCATTAAAGCCTGCTGGTTTTATCCAGACTAAAAATGAAGCTCAGCTTAATCTTGCAGCTATCCTTCTTTTGCAGAATCTTTTGGTTAAAATACATGTTCCCCATTCTGTATTTTGCTCTTACATTGGGGCATTACGTTCAATCAGTAGTGTTAATAAGAACTTGCATCTTAATGTGAAATTGTTTTCCCAATTAAAACCTGACATCAGAAAGTAAATAGAGTCCATTGTGTTGAGCACACCAACAAAGGTGTCTATAATGAATTACCTTCCTCTGTGACCAAGCACTTGATGGAAGATGGAAGAAGGAATTTCCTTTTAACAGGAAGAAACATCCAGTAGAACAAGATTCTGGGACAGAACCCATTGCCTTGACTGGTGAGAGAATGGAGAGGGAAGAGTATCGAGGAAGAGCAAGCAATATATCAATAAACTCTGGGCAGTAACTGCAGATAAGAAACTTGCAACTTCAGAGCCAAAGATATAGAGAGAGAACAGAGAGAACAAAGAGAAAAAAGCAATCATAGTGCACTTACGGTGCTACTGAGAAAGCAATTCAGCTGACAAGAACAGCAGCTCTCTTTTACAGACGTTTAGGCTAAATCCTGTTGTTCAGTTCTCAGGAGCAAAATCCAGCCTAATGTGACAAAAATGGGTGAAAAAAGCATGCCCTAGCCAGTGCATTAAAAGGTTGAGGGTATGTGATGTTTTGGAATTACAAGCTGCCTGACAGAAAGTAAATTAACAGATTTGTTGTCGTGGACACATGGCTTCCTGGACTTCGAATTGAATTACCCTAACCCCCACAAAATCCCATTTTCGGGGAAAGAGCAGACCCTACTGTTGCAGAATGAATACAAGTCTTTTAAAAAAGAGACTTGTGGTTCAAACTATTGGAAGTTTTGTCATGATTTATGGTTCTACATAGCAACTATGCACATGTGCATAGTGTGTATCATTTCTTCTTCTTCTTTGCCGTCTTTATTGCTCTGTTATTACACAATCAAAACCTTGGTGGCAGTGTGGCTTCTTTTTTCCAGCACTGCAGCTTCCCTAAATTCACTTCCTTTATGTAGCCCATATATGTACATCATAACAGAGCAAAAAAAAGCATATCTCATGGAGGTTGGAGCTGATAACTGTTGCGCAAACAGCAACTTTTACAGACATTGCCGTATTCAGCTTAAAAACGTCAAAGAAGTAGAAATAGTGTGAAATACGTAGAAAGAAACACCATGCAGATCAATCCTATTTGTTGTGGTCCGCATCAACCTGACACGTAGTAACAGTCCTGGAGGAGTGCACCTGTAAAATGGCTAAATAACTCGATATTGGCTGTTCTCTGAATAAATGGATCTCTGACCTTTTTACAGATGAGGTGGTGATGTTGTCACTGCCTGGAGCAAGATTTGTCATGCTGCTAAACAAGCAGGCTGGTCTGACAGACATAAAAGAGACACAATTTCTTTTCATCCTGAGGTCAATGGAGGAATGGTTGTTGCTTTCTGTGGCGTTGGCAAATCATCTCAAAAAATTTCATATTTCATTTTGACATATAAATGTGTGAATTTATGTCAGTCAATCCTTCATCTGATCATTATTCTTTAATTAATTATAGATTGGAGCCTGGGTTCTGACCTCATCACAAGAGTCTACTGGCAGATACTGGAATGGTGATAGGAAAGTTTGAGCCTAGCAGTTGAATATTAGAGTGCTTTCACACCTGTTGGTCCAGTAAAGTGGTTCGATTGGACCCAAAATTTGTTACAATGTTGCAATTCTCAACTAGTTCAGTTCACATTCACACCAGAGTTTTGGCAAACAAACCAACCACAGTGGATGTTATATATCCCCCACTCATGTGGCGGCTCTGTTCACAAAGTACTGTGTTTTGGGTGACGTAGATGAAAGCTGATTGGTGCAGCATGTGAAAAGGGAAAAATCCTCGAAGAAAACATTATGCCACTTGTGCTTCATTTATTTCTTAACAATGAACTATGCTCTCCTGCTCATGTTTGCGGCTGTATATTATTATCATTGCTTTGTGCAGCAAGCACAAATACTGGTGTTGTTCCCGATTCATCACCAGCGTCAGCTCCAAAACAAACTTGTGTGGAGAAATTTTGCGCTTACAAAAACACATCACGCAGCTTTCTTCGGAAGCTTCGGTTGACCAAAAAGCTACATATGTACCAGAGTACGGCCGAATGGGGGCCGGGCAGCATTCTCACCAGCAGCAAACTGAACTGGAGTCCAGATGGAACTGCGCCACATTGAGACCACCTTCTGGAAGTGTGGTTCTTTAGTCCAAACCAAATTAAACTGGTCCATTTTCACACCAGCCCAAACAAACCGTACTTGCAGTTGTTCCGGACTCCAGTCTGCTTCAAGTGTACCAAATGGTGTAGGTGTGAAAGCACCCTTAGTTAACGAGCCAGAGATGGGAACTGGTTTCTCCCGACATAGACTAGTGAACTTGACGGAGTGGTTGGAATGAACCATGTGGACAAGCACGTATGAATGCAAAATGTCAGTTCCACTGTTGGCGAGAACTAACTGTCATCTTGTTTGTTCTAACTGGTATCTCATTTGTTTCTCTTACATAAGGGCTGCAAAACTTACTAAGGATAGAAATACATGTTACATCCATTATCTTAAATTCCATAAAATTGTTAGACCTAACAATTTTGCTACATTTCTTAAAGGTTGGGCACAAGAGTCAGCAAGATTTTGAAAACAAACTGTTAGACAGTACAGCTTCCTTCAGAAATGGCAATACCTGTTTAGAAGAAGAAGTGTCTTACAGACAAGCTAATGGTCCAGTGACTTCAGCAGGGCCACTCAAGATGTTTGATGGTGTTTTTAGAGCCTTGTCACTTCCACAAGTGAATAATAGTTTTTGCTTTAGTGAGAGCTTTGATTTTTTTTTTTGCTATTGCTGTGTAAAGAGAATTTAAGATGATGTGGCAATAAAATATTGCACATCATAAAAACATTGTCAATATTAAATTGTATATAAAGATGTAAAATTGCAAGAAGGGCAATTGCTTATGGTACTTGCAGAATTTTGAGAACCGGTCTACACCACCAAGATCACTGTGTGCCCCTCAGAAGCAGGCAGGTCCGTGACAAAGTCCACTGCAACATGAGTCCACAGCCTCTGAGGAACAGGCAGTGGCATTAATTTTCCGTCCGGAAGATGACGGGGGGACTTGGTGGTAGCACAGAGAGAACAGGAACGGACGTACTGGAGAACGTCAGAGGCCAGGTGGGGCCACCAGTAGTTCTGGGCAATCAGGTGGGTTGTGTGCTTCACTCTGGGGTGACCTGTGAAGACTGAGGAAGGATGAAGAGGGAAAAGGAGGAGAGAGGCTCGCCTCCCCGGTTCTACACGACTGTAGCCCATTCGTATGCCCTTCCTCCAAGGAGAGAGATGATCGTGGCCATCTTCTCTCCATCTTGAAGGTCCGGATGGTAGGTGAAGAAAAGCTCGCACTGCAGAAGAAAACCAGAACAACCAGACAGACCTCCAGAAAAAAATCTCAGGCAGTCTTACCGGGGACGAGGAAGCGGCTTGGTTGATGGCTACTGAGGCAGCCACCGGGACTGAGACAGGAAGGTGGTTCCCTGCACGCCTCAGAGTCCTGGAGGCGTGCAGGTCCTGGAGAGATTGCTAAACTTCATACTTCACCTCTCTCAGTTGTGTAATTTCCCCCTCATCAACAGTCTTTCCTTCACTGCTGCAGTTGTCTTCGGAAAGCCATGTGACTCCAATAAAATCTCTGATTCAACGAAGGACAGTAGTGTTGCCATGGTGAATCACGGTACCAGCACTCCAGTGATGATGGCTTTCTCTCATGCAGTAACTCAAACTCAACATATGTAGAATTGAGTGCAGGAACACCAGTTCTGAAACCGGAGACCGGAGAATTTCTTGACTCAGAGTTTGTTGAACCTCCTTTCTGAAACAGACCCCAGATTCTATTTCAGTACAAGTAATCTCTAAGCACTTTACTACTCCCATGTCATCTGTGGAGATTAAGCTTTATTCAAAAATAACCACAAGCATAAATTGAAAAAAAATAAACTGAAAACCAACCATTTGTCGCAAAAGTTGCACTTTTTTATGTCTTTGGTTTTCGACTTTATTGTTTTGTATATTTGAGTAGGATTCACATTTGATATTTTTTAAAATCCAATAATAAACAGAAAAAACACCAACATTTGTTGTTTCTGTGTTTACCAAAAGTAGTACATTTATCAGCAATACTTCCTCTAATTTACTTCAGCCACATAAAAGACAGACATTCATTATGAGCATATTATGCAGGTGGAGGCATCATCAGGTACAAACAATGCTGTCTTGCATGGCGTTGCAGTGTATTGCATTATGTTGCAAAGTCTGTTATCAAGGTTATTATGACACATAGCAGGGTGGACTCACCGTTAGATATCAAAGGATTAGTGTAGGTGAACAGATATAACAAAGGGCACGTCAGTGGGATTTTGAAATGATAGATACTGTGATAAAACACGTTGTATATATCTGTCATTTTTCCATTGGTCTTCTTCCCCAATTATGTGGACTGTTAGTTTAAAATTTCACCTCCTTTTCATCCAGTAACAGTAAATCTATCAATTCATATAGAAACAGAATTAAATAAACCAGAGGTCTATTAAAAGATGGTAAGGACTGTAAGAAAAACACACAAACAGTTGAAGCAGTTTTGAGTTTTTGATTGCAGTTTTGTTGCAAATGCAAATTCAGTTCTTTTAGCGCAGGAGTTATCATGCTACATCAAGATAAAAGACACTTTTAGATGTTCCACTTAAGTTATAGAGTGGATGAGGTCCCTAAAGACAAATCAAGGTAATTTCAACTTTGTATCTCCCTCGAGTAGGAGCCATCTTCACGTTAAGTTTGTACAAGTCAAGTTCCGATGGATTCCAACATATAGATGCAAAACAGGGAGAGTTCATGGTCTCTGCTTCTAAGACCTGCCTATTTTGTTACAAATACATGAGTATTGATCCAATTCTATGGGCGCTACTTTCCCTCTTTAGTTTTTTTATTGTTGTTGTTTTTTGTTTTTTTTGTACCCATAAAAACTTAATAGTACCTCCTATTCACACTATCACATGTGGCATTACATTTTTTGGTCTTGTCAGAGGGTTAAAGGAGCAATTTATAGTATTGCTCCCTTTTCTAACATTATTGTTATTTTGGTGCAGATAGATATTATGTTTAATTCATTAAAAACTGCTTTGATTCAATTCATTCAGGTTCTTGATGAAAGTTTACATTCATTATTTATAATCCTTTAACTGTAGTGCCCTGTTTTTCTTTAATGTTTCATCACCATGTTCTCTCTTTTCTGTACTTTAAAATAGTGCTGACAGTGATATCACCTTTTTTTTGAACACTTGAAGTGGCAGTGATTCAGAGTCATCAACACTTTGGTTGTTTAAGAAGTGCCGCAAGTTCTTTTTCTACTTTTGACTTCATACGTCACACCACCCATGACTTTCTCTTATTTTTTTCTCTCACTTTTCTCCTCACTTCCTTTTGTTTTCCTCTTTTTAAACTTCCGCTTGACATTTTTGTAACCACTTGCCATCAACACCAACACTTTGTTGATCTTTTCTGTCCACACTTGCTTCTCTGAAGTGCTGGTGTGATGTCACAAGAAAAAGCATCTTTTCCTTTCCTTTCCTTTTTTTTTTCTCACTTGGCTTTGTCCCACGACAAAGCTGGCAGGGCAAAGTGCAGAAGACACGGTGTTAAACAGTTTCATCTGCCAGCATGTGGGGCCCAGGAAGGTGAATTGTGCTACGTGTTTTGTTTCTGTAACAGGATTTTTGACTTGATGCATGTAACCTCTGTGTTGAAATGCATCCTGATAGGTATGTATGATCAAGTTTCTTTGTGTACAAATGTATATAACCCAGCAGCAAAATGTGCCATCTCTTAAAATGTGGGCGTAGAGACACACGGAGACAGGGAGAACCATTGGCTTTGAACAATGACAAGCTCCTGGCTGGCTCACTTTGCCTCATGGCGGCCGTTCAGAAGTCACCATCTTGATTGGCAAATCAAAGGCATCTACCGCCAAGTGCTGTTCTGGAAGTATATTTCACGCGGAAGTTCTGTCCTCTATTAAGTGAAGCCCCACAAGGGTTTGACAAAATATTTATGAAGAAAGTGGGGGTGTAACTGATTTCTCCCTTCTTGAAGGCTCAATAGAATGAGTGTTAATTATTTTATTTTTCTATAGATGTGTATGTGGTGGCGGGGTGTGGTTCTCCTCAGCTGCAGGAGAGGTGAAGCTGCAGGTCAGGAAACAGCACCTGAGAGGTACTGATTGACAGACCTGTGCTGCATGTGCCAATCAAGGTCCCTCTACTTAACCAGCAGCATTCTGGCTCTGCAGGGGGAGGTCCACTGCACCAAAAAGTTTTGACGTCTTCTTGTGAAGCTGCTGCCTCACAGTGATCACTGCCTCCAGGGTACCCGAAACCTTCACAGGGTAATCTTATGGCAACTGCTAATTTTTCTCAACATGGCTGTAACGAACAGCCTGTCCGTTACCATTTATTTACTAGCACTTTAAAATGCACACAGCACTTTTTGGAAGGGCTAAAAAAGAAAAGCACACTTGATTGCACACGATTATTTTAAATTATTTATTGAAATATTTATTGTAGGTGGGTCCAATCA
>JBAMYA010000001.1:6430566-6461860 GCA_037176975.1 Arrhamphus sclerolepis | reverse complement strand
GTAATATACTTTAACACAGAACAAATATTGAAATTAACAGCAAAACAGAAACAAGTGCACACTTGCAAAAAATATTTTATATGCTCAACATACAGATACCATGTTGACTAGTTTTGGGCATGGTTAACATTAGTAAAGCACTCACTGGAGAAAAAAAAAAAAAAAAGAAGAAAAAGTCTTGTCAATATCTTCCTCTGAATTCCCATTGTGCTATGCTTAGTGCTTGCCTGGAGAAGGATTTAGTGCCTTTTTGCCTATCTTTTTTGTCTTTTTTTCCTTTATCTTTATGTTCATAGGTGTCTCTCAAAGCAACCTACAATTTAATATAAAAGAAGTACAATGTATATACCCGTTTTACAGGTTAAACCTGAGTGGATTACGAGAGTAAAATGCGTAATGTAGCAAGAAGAAAGCAGATGGCTAACAATGCAAATAAAGAAAGAATCAGTCAAGCAGCAGCTATTCTAAATAGTATTCTAACATTGCCAGATGCTAGCAGCAGTGTGGTCTTTGCTTTGACAGAGCAAATGCCCATGACTCACCACAACGAAACAGAGACTGAGTTGGCCCTTTCTATTGAAGTTCAGCAGAAACACCCAATAAGATTATTTGTGCTCAGATCTCCGATATTAAAAGCTAAACATCTGATGATCATGCAGGAACCGCTAAACTTGGTCCTGTGGTGTGACAGCAGTTTTTGTGACACTTAACATTCATAAGCGGCACAGGTGTGATTGTGCTTAGAAAATTTTCACCTCAGCTAGGAGGGTAGCTTCACGGATCTGATGAGCCAATTCAAATTCACCAGAAGTAAGTCTTAATTTCTGGGTTAGTTTTCTGTCATAAACGAGCCATGACATAAGCCTGAAGGGTCACACAAAGCTGTATAATATATATATATATATATATATATATATAGATGTATGTATATGTATGTGTGTGTGTATTTTATTAAGCGTGTGACCTCTCAGAGCTTGAATATCTGTTAAAATTTCAAAAGGTTTTTAATGTAGGCGAGCCATCAGCTCTTTTCTACCAGTGTTGACGTGCTATAGTCAAGTACTGCTATTTCCAGTGAGCTTTTCCAGAAGTGAATACACATCTGATTCAAAACATCTCATGTTGTCCTCCACATTTAGAAAACACTCAGTTATATGCTGTTCATTTGTGAAAACAGCTCAACTTTTAGCATAATATAACCCATAACGAGTGAGATGAGTACAAATATTACTCATCTCAAAGTCAAAAGAGCGATTGGAAAATCCTCTTCATTATGGAGTATGATGTATGACTAAACGGTCCTGGATCAGTGGCAGCATCATCATTTCAGTGCTGGCACACTGCACCACATCCCAGCTAATCCATTCTCACTTCCAACTCGTTGTGCACTGAAGCTTAGTCAGGAGCCCTTGGTGTCTTTTTTTTTTTTTCTTCAAACAATCAGTGTACCCGAACTGCATTCCTTTTTCAGATGTGTGGGGTATTTCACAGCTAGTGACCTTGCTGTCACAATGGTAACATAAATGCTTTAGAAGCTGAGTTTTTCTCAAATGCAACTTCAGGAAACCCTAGCCTGTTAGAAAAAAAAGAAAAAAAAAAGTGATGCCACTGGTGTATGGTGTGAGCCACTGGCTTACAGTCTATTGTTTTAAAGCGTTGATTTCATCATTTTGGTCATCGTAATCATGCATTTAAAAAAAACCCCAAAAAAAAACCTGATGTTACAAATTAGCTTGGCAAGAAGGTTAAACATGTCAATTATACGTTTAGCAAAAATTTAAGATACAAAAAATAAGTATAACATTGCATTAACAAATTAAATAAAGTGACCTTTCACATTCTCAAAGACTTCTTCACAATCTGACTTCTTTTTTTTTGTAACTACCTGGGTTGCCTCTTTCTGGACATGTGAGCAATGTTTAGCATATGAGTTTATGATGGAGTCACAGTAATAGGGCACAATTGATAGTGCTGTTAGAGGAGCTTTCTGCAATAAAATGTGATTTAACCATTTAACCATCTCTCACTAACCCTGCGGTTTTCTTGTTTAAATATAACCAAATATTTGAAATGCTAAAATAAATACTTACCTAACTACTCACAATGGGTGCCAGCCAGCAATTAAAAACAAAATTGATGAAAAGAAGAAAATAAAATATATAAAGTTTGGTTTTAAATAGGATTTAATCAGATCCTAACACACGTCATATGTATGTATATCAATATATGTATGTGTGTATATAGTTCCATTTACCTAAATTGTTTTGAGATCAAACGACAATCTTGTGGTTCACATTGTTCTTCATGGAGACCAGATTCCTTATGTCAGGGGTGTCTAAAATCCAGTCCTCAAGACCACTATTCTGCATGTCTTATGCCTGGTTCACACTGTACGATTTTAGCCATCTCAAATAAAAGATGGGCAATTGTGGGAAAAAATTGTAGCTCAAAATCAGGGGTCTTAGATATCGCAATGAGACAGGAGCAAAGATGAAAGATAGAACCGTCTTGCAATCAAAGACAGGCTGCGACAAGTATCAAGCAAATTTAGAGTTAAAGTTGTCACACATCTCAGGGTGTGACAACTTCTCACTGCCTCTACAATCTCTGTCAGCTAACCAACCAATGGGCACCATGAAATAACGTAAACATCAGCGCCTCTAACCAGCACAGTAGCCTAGCAACAACAGCACAATATACAACAGAGAAACAGGAAGAAAAATGTGCAACTCAAATGAAGAAGAAAGACAATTCTTTTTCTTGCTTTTGTTTGTTTTCTTTTCAAAGCAAATGGACACCACTACAACAATGCTAACTTTCAAGTCATTAGAGCATTAGATTAGATTACATACAGTATACTTAATTGATCCCATAGTTTGAAATGTTTGGGCAACAGCAGCGTGACATACAATACACAGACAGCAAACATGTTATACATAAAACCTAAAAATATCTGTCCATATTAAATAAATTAAAATATATAAAAGATTATGGGATTATGATCAGTACCAGTGCTAATTACAGAGTTATTATACAGATAACATAAGCACATTAGCAGCAACCTGCTAATGACATGGTGATGGGTTGGGGTTGGTTAATGACACAATGATGATGCATTTAGAGCTTGAAATACACTCAGATTTACTTCTGTCATGGCCATGATTCAACGTATGTTCAATCACAGTATAATATGCTCTAAATTAATTATCTACTGATTGACAGAATGACCTCTAAATTAATGATCTACTGATTTCACATGATGCAATGTGGTTTGAATTATTCTAATACGGCTGTAAAAATCGGACAGTTTGAACCCAGCATTAGATGTTTTCCTGTTTCAGCACACCTGATTCAGATGAATGGATCACCATCAGCTTGTCATCAAAGTCTGCACTAGTCTTTTTTCATGTTAATCAGGTGTGTCATGGCAGGGAATCATCTAAGATATGCAGGACAGTGGCCCTCAAGCGTTGGATTTGGACATCTCTGCTCTATGTCATTCTCCACCAGCTTGATCTTTTCTGTGTAAATTGACCAGCAGAGTGGATGTGGCTGCAACTCAAAGCAGCTTAAAGAAGAATGACAAAGAGCATCCAGTCGATTTTCAAAATTATATACTATGGGGAATGCTGACTCATATGTCACAATTACATTAACCTGTGAAGTCTACAGATAAACAGGTCAGAGGATCTGGGACGAGATTTCAGCCATGGATGAGAAGTTTATTTTAAAAGCCAAAAAAGCACACCAACCATATTTGACACCAACCATCCATCATACCCTGCTCGGCTGCCTGAGGCCGGGATCATACTGTAAGGTTTTTGCAGTCTTAGACAATTAATTCAAGCCACAATGCACAACGTTCAATCTGTAGATATTTAATTTCCTGTATGATACATTGTGCAATTGTAAATACATTGACTCATGGCTACGACAAAAGTAAATCAGTATATTTCAGACTCTAAACATAGTCATTGCATCATTAGCAGGTTGCTGCGAATGCGCTAATGTAGCAATGACTCAAACGTTTATGTTGTCATAGTGGTGATTGTGTGCTTTGACAGAAAATAAATAAAATCAAGAAGAAGAAGTGTTGTTTATTTTATTTGAGTTACAAATTGCAAAAGTTCCACTTTCCCTGTTGTATCTAGTGGTGTTGTTGCTAGGTTGTTGCTAGTCGCTGATGTTAAGATCATTTCATGGACTTGGCTGGTTAGCTGACAGAGATTGTAGATGTAGTGAAGGCTGTCACACTTGGAGACAATTCCTTCAAATTTCTGACAGTGCTGATATCTGTTTCAGCCCACCTTTGGTCACGAGAGGATTCTGTCTTTCATCTTCCTCCTCTCTCATTGTAATATCTACAACCCCCGTTTTTGGACAATGATTTCTGATTTTTCCCACAGTTGCCAAAATCACACAGTGTGAACCTGACCGAAGTTGCATTTATGTTCTTTTGCAATTCAAACTCATTTTTCACTTCCTGATTCTTTTGATGCTCATGCTTTCTGGCCTCTTTCAGGTGACTTCACTGTCTGTCTCACGATTGTTTCATCAGTGTAACTGTCTGACTATTCTCTTTATTTATGCACCACTCTCCCTTTGTTCCATTCTGTTTCCCTCCATAATCCAGTGTTTCAGCTCTTCTTCTTCTGTTTGACCCTACTTGATAATTATACCATATATCCGTTGCTTTACATCCTTTTTTGCTCTCAAGTGACCATCACGCCATTTACTCAGTTGAGTTGTGCTTTTGAGTCCATTTCCCTTTTCCAGCTTAACACCATCCTTTTAATAATGATGGGAGCAGAAAAGACCAGGTGATACACTTTTTGGAGTGGAAAGTGAGTAGTACCTTATAATTATGTCTTTGACAAGCAAATTGCAGCCTCATTCCATGATTCTCACGCAGTCTTGTAACTTTTGGGTAAAGTCAAAACCCAAGTAACAGGCACAAACAAGCAGCACGAGGAGGTGCTCCACTTTTGAAACCCTCCTGGTGGGAGCGGAGGTCACTCTGAGAACAGAACAAAACATGTTGCAGCTGGAACATGGCACTTCCAGTATGACCTCTTGTTTATCTTGTGATGCCAACTAACAAGGGGTGATGATCTTTCTAGGTTTCAAGGCAGCAAAAGCAGGTGAAAAGGCATAAATACATGTGTATTGCTGGCTCTTGTGAGCCTGCTCCACACATGGAAAGCTTCCTCAATGGCTACCATCATTTTATTTGATATACATTGTAATTCATAGCTTACTACTTTTAATACCAACTCTCTCTCCACTCTGTAAATTTTGTTTACAGCGTAGAGACTTTTTGAAAAGGCTGCAGAGCATGATTGCGATTTGAGTCATACTTTCAGAATATAGGAAAGAAATGGAGGCAAATACTGTGAAAGAGCCATGAGACAGGGAACAAGAGCTACAGGGAACGACTGCAATAAGGTAAAGAAGGGGGAGAAGAGAGCACAGAGAGTGTTGGAAATCGGGAGGAGGGTAGTAGAAGAGGAAAGGGGAGGGAGGGGACAAGTGGGAAATACAGGGGGAATGAAATCCTCCCGGGACACGCACACAAAGAGGAAACACTTAGGATGACTCAATTCATCACAATCACTGCTGGGGAAAAAAGGGGGTAAGAAAAATGAAGAGGGAAGATAAAAAAGACAACAAGAATGTTCACAGCAATACATAGCAAGACTGCTATATTTGCATGAAAAATAAATAAATAAATAAAGTATTGGATGCTGGAGACCTGAGGGGCTCAAAGATAGAAGCCTCTAATATTCAATTTTGCTTAATGGAGACAAAAAATAAGTTTACTGGAGCACAAGGAAGTCCCAATGATTTTTTTTCCTCTCCTTATTTTCCCCATTTTTAACACAGAAAATTAATTTAAAAGATTTTCACGCTAAAACATCAGAAAGGCACAAGTTTTGGTTTTTGAAGTTGTTGAGCTGTCAGAGTACAAAGTCACTATTTTAACTCATGAGAATCAATCAATCAATGTTTCATAAGCTTCAGCATCAGTTTCGTGATGACAGTGAAGGCAGAAAATGCTTGAGCCACATGCCTTATCAACCAGCATTAAAGTCAGAATCAGGACATGGTTGGATAGTTATTTTATCATTAAGATCGTCAAACTCACATATTATTCCCTTTGGATTTGGATTGTTTTTATTTTATTTTATTTTATGTCATTTTATGTCATTTCATTTTATTTGATTTGAGGGGAGGGGTTTAGACACCAGCAGGACCCTGTTTGCAATTCAGACAAAATCACATTTTAAGCAGAAGTGGTTGATCACACATCCTTTCAGCCTCTTTTGGATATGAGGCTTTGAAATCAAACAAACATTTTATTCCAGTGAAAGGACTAAAAAAATAAAAAGTTTTCATAAAGCAGCAGAACAGTACAAAAGGTTGCACAGTTTAAGGCCAAAGCTATAAAAGCTATTACTGGGCCCATGTACATATTTCCCAGCCTAGAATTCTAGATGTACCACTGGAAAATTTTGAAGTTGTATCTGCATCTGTTGGCTACTAGTTGAGGACTTCGACTGTTGACTGGAGGGTTGTTGGTTTAATCCCCAACTGTGGGGGAGTGCCTGAACAGTGCCTTCCCATGTCCACACCCACAGATGAGGTGCCCCTGAGCAAGGCACCTGAAACTCCTGACTGTTTCCCTGGTCCACTGCTCTGGGTGTAGTAACCTGGACAGGTTAAATGCAGAGGACCAATAAAGTATATAAAATAAATAAATCTAACTACACTCTATTTAACTATGCTCAAAAATCTTGGGGAACCAATAAGATGAGTCTATCTTTCAGAGAATCTCTGGGTGGACTTAACATGATGACGACAGAGCTGAGATGTTGTAGTCTGGATGGTGGACAAATAAGATCACTGCGGCAGAGGTCATTTAAACTGTTTGGACTGCTGGCATCTTTCCTGACGTACGAGCTGAACTGTTGAGAACTGGGCATCGGTGCTTAACGGGGAATTATTACCAATCATCATACAGTTGATTATTTTGGTAGTGGTAGCTATAGGATGTCTATATTTTCCACATGGTCTGAAGATGGGAATTGGGTTATTTTAGAGTTTAATCGTGTTTCTTTAATTAAAAATCCATTATTAAGCCATTGCTTTTGTCAAATTTTACAGTTCATATATTATGTATATTTTTGTGAGTGGGTAATATATATTTATTTTGTTTATTATTTGATTTTATGTATTATATGATGCAGATGTTATTTTACAATGACTGTGGTTATGTAGGATGTATATGATGTTTAATGCTTTATTCAGATTAATCATTTAATTTCATCACTTTATGTGACGTGAGGGAGGGAGAGGAGATAATGCTGCACATACACACACACACAGACTTTCATAAAGATGTGCATCACTACGCAATCACAAGCTGGGACTTGATATCCTGTGACAAGAAGTGAAGATAAACTTCCAAATGTTCATCGCATGAGAAACCTCACTATAAAATGGAAGCAATAACAAATGGTTGGGATTTCTGGTATTTTCCTGAGCATGGCTGTATGAGTCTGAACTGTCTAAATAAAAATGCTTTTTGAGGTGCCAAGAACATTCAAGAGGCCTCATTTTTATACAGAGTAATGAATAGATAGAATAATACTGGAGGTGGAGCGCAAAATCAAAGAGAAGATTTCTCAATGAGAAAGGTTGGTGGAACAGAGGAAAATCCAGACATCGTAAGATGGAAATCAATGACCACTGTGGTGAGCACTTAAGGATGAAAGTAAAGTAAGTAAAATTTAATATTTGATTGTATAATGAAAGATCGAAACATCCAATCCAGATATTTGAGGCATCCTCAGAAAATTCTTTTTGTTTCTGCTCACAGACATTTTATTTTAAAATGTACACATTATTGAAGAAAAAATAAAGGAAGAAAGAAGGACAATGTTTCTGTGTTTGAGAACATTTAGAACCACTCAGAGTTGCAGGGTTTCCTCCAGAATATAATTATCCACCCTCCCCATCTTTATATTTAAGCAGCTTCATATCACGCATCATCTAATGTAAGATATACGTATGATCTCAAAAAAAGCATGTGAAGGAGGGGTTGGGGTGGAGTGAAGTGGTTATCTTCGTCTTCTAAAGTCAGCTACTGTGACCTCAGCTGTGAAGTAAAAGCTGAAAAGAGAGATTTCGTACTTTATATCTTTTGTAATTGTTCCCAAAGCATTTTAAAGTTTAATGAAGACCTTGAGAAAATGCTTCAACTGTGGGAAAAAAATGTCCCCTTTAATATCTTAAGATGTTTTGTAATTCCTTCTTTTTTTATTTTTTTTCTTTGTAGAAGAAGAGAGATTTCACTAAAACTCATGCACAGTCTGAAATGCAACTTCTGTAAATTGTAGCCTGTATAAAAAACAGTCTGATGTTGACACTATGATATCAGCTTGTGGCTTCTGCTCTCCCCTAATGGAGTTTAACATCTGTTTGACTCTAAACCGAGACAGAATATAAGAACCAGAAATAAGTGGAGTGATATGTTACAAGGCCTTAGCATCACGGTGATTTGGAGCATAAGCTTATTTGATGAGTCTTTATTCGAACTGAGAACCACACATACTATTTGTGGCAAAAGGATTGAAGACGTTTGTTACAGATGATACTCAGATACAGCAGGGCTAGTTTATTTGTGTAGCGCTTTTCATACACATAGGCAGCTCAAAAGCATAAGGATGAAAGACGAAACA
Organism: Arrhamphus sclerolepis; assembly: GCA_037176975.1. Classification (NCBI taxonomy): domain Eukaryota; kingdom Metazoa; phylum Chordata; class Actinopteri; order Beloniformes; family Hemiramphidae; genus Arrhamphus; species Arrhamphus sclerolepis. Next base: position 6,453,119 of record JBAMYA010000001.1, on the reverse strand, counting down.
AAGTTTAAATGAATTAAATTTTGTTTCGTAAAAGTTGATTAAAGCAATTAAAGCAACAATTTAAATATGTAATAGAATTCCATAAAAACAGGTATAAAATATATATATTACAAATAATATAACATAAATGAGAAATGGGTATACCATACATGACGCAAGATTTGACATGTGAACTAGCTGGATGACAAATATGCCTGGATGACATTAAAACCTGGATGACAAATTTCCTGTTACTAAACTCAGATAAGGTTGAGGTTGCTGTCTTGGACCCGAGTCCTTTAGTCTATTCAACAAACAAGTTCTTAGAACCACCCTTTTCCACATTTGTAATATTATCAAAACAACGTCTTGTCGAAGAGTGATGCAGAAGTAGTTCATGCATCTGGCAGTCCAAGGCTGTACTACTGCAATTTATTGTTAGTCCTAAAATTACTCTGAACTTTCAATGCTGATGCAAAATGCTGTGGTGAGATTTATGATGATTATAAGCAGGAGTTTCCATTCAGTGGCTTTAAATTCTTCTCCTCACATACAAAGCCATTAAGGGCCGAGATCCCTTTTATCTTAAGCAACTTTGTAATGTTTTCACTAGCCGGGGTGCAGAGTACTTGAATTTGTTGTAACTTCTACGTGCCGAAACACATACCTACCCTAAGTTAGGTACAGAGGTTCAGAGTGGCCCTGAACTTCTCAGTCGGGTGGTGATGTTGATCTTTTTCACCCTGTGATGATTGGATATGCTGTGGGAAGGAGATGACAAACTTAAGCCCTCTTAATGCCCTTTTCAAGTATGACTCATCCCCTCTATTTGGTCATTATGTATTTTAAAGACAACAAACAGAAACTCAACTATTGCATTGTCTTGTCATTTTAATGGATTTTGCTGTGTTCTTCTCCTTTTATTTATTAGCGGTCTACAAAGAGCAAAGTGCCAGTACTCCTTCCAGGTGGTGTGGAATGGTAGTTTACATGTAGTTTACTGTCACTGTAAGCGAAGATGCAACAGTTAAAAGGATCGAGTAAGATGACACCTCTGTTACAGTTACAGTCTCCTAGTTTTACCCTGGAATCCCCTTTAGTGGAAATGACATTTTTATACTTCCATATTCCAACAGAACATTTTACTCTCAAACTGCAGACTCATGGTTCCTAGAGTCTCCAAAAGTAGGACGGGGGATGTTTTGTGAAACTGACTCCTAGTTTGTGTTCAGGAGAGAATCCATCTTTAATTTTAGGCTTCAAGCTTTCAGTTAAGAGGTAACATCATTGGTAACATATACAGTGTTCTCGAATGTGGATGTCATGATTATTACAGTTAAACATTGTTCTCTTTTGTGTGTCATAGGTAGAGATCCCTGGACTAAACTCTATGTTTGTTGGTCTGTCTCTCTTGTTATCTCGGGTCCAACAACCAGTAAAGTCAGATGGCAAACCTCTGAGAGTCTGGTTCTTTTGGGAGTTCCCTTTTTTAGTTGTTCATTAGATTGTTTTCCTTTCCACTGTTGTCTTGTGCTTGATCAGAAATAAGGACTGCACTGAAGTGATAACTGGATGCATCTGTCGGATTCCTTAGCTAGCTGTTTGTAAATTTGAATTTGAATTTTTTGAATCAATTAGAATTATATGAATTATGCATGAGGGGTGCTGGCGGATGTGTAGGTCCGGGTCTATGGGGTGGCCCTGGGGCTGCACCTTGCGGGCAGCGATCACCTGGCTTTTTTTTCTATCTCGGCCACAGGGATGGGGATCTGGGATGGTGGTGTGGGTGGGGGCACCCCTCATCACTAGTGGTGCCTCCCTGTTGTGGCTGCCTTCCATTGAGTTGCCCACACTTTGTTCTTGCATGTTGCCCATGCCTATCTGGTGCTTCGGGATGGGCTTGAGGTTTGGAACATGGACTGAGGGTTGGGCAGCGGGTGTGCTGCGGCCCGGCTAACATCACTACTACTATCACTTTAAGTCACTGTTGAATTGTTTTAACATGAATTGGGGCGTAACATCAACTTCACACCACCACACACCCACCATACACACATCTACATCCATCATACTGCACTACACCAATACCTTATCAAACAACACACACTACGCACACTACAGTCACCGTCTTTTGTCTTCGTCTTAACATGTTCCACTCTTGGTTTATTTTAGTCCTCTGACAGAATCATGATCAAATAAAGTTTGTTGGATTAGACTGTCGAGAGGGCTGAAGGACACATTCACCCGCACTCTCACCTATGGACAAGGAAATCGCTGCAAGATCAAATTGCATATAAAAGTAAAAGGGTTTTTTGTCAGTCTTGGCACTAACCCACAGCATATATGCAGACACACACAAAAGGAAAGGCAATACAACACCACCACCTTCTCCATCGAGAAACTTATTTCAGGTCGCTCTGAGTTCCTATCCTCGCGGGGCTGTTCATCAATGTTCTGACCCTGAAAAACTACCTGGACCCCCGATAGCAGAAGCGCTCCTTTTGAGTGCTTTCTGTGTGACGCACCATGACGTTGTTGTGAATTGTCACTATACAAGTAAATTAATTGGAATTTATTTGGACCATAAACAAAGTCAAACACACTCTTTTTCTTTTCGTTTCACAGTTGAAAATAGGCTTATATTCTAAAAGACTTCTGCACAATCAGAATCCTTTTGTCCAACCACTGGAGTTGCCACTTGCTGGGCGCTGAGACAATGACCATCCCTTGGAGAGATTACATTAATTTCACCTAAACCACACAGATATGTATTTATAATAAAGCTGTTCACTTGATAACAGCAGAAGAAAAACAGCCCAGTAGTGGCTCCACTTACAAGGTGACTTCAGTGATAACATTAAACTGTGTTTCTCTGCAAAAGGAAATGGTGTGGAAGGTTTTGCTTTTAAATGGTAGTCAAGCAGAATCAAGTGAAAACATTAATAATGTGAAAGAAGGTCTGGCTTTAAAATAAATGTTAATATCATTTCTGGCTTTTTATTGATAATAGCTATTTTTTAATGATATAGCATACTCAGGTAAGTTCATATGATGACACATTAGACAGGCTACACGGCCCAGTTCTCACCTTTATGAAGACATGGTATTATGGAGTTCATAAGTAAAAAAAACATCTTTATTGAACCACGCTCACTCCTGTGAGAGTTTTCCCTCTGCTTCTTAACTGTATTATAGAGAGAATGAAAAGTGAAAGAGTGACAGGCAGGTGATGAGGTTCATCCACCAGTCTCCGATTAGCTTTATTAAAAATGTACCAAGGACAAATGGAGGATGGGCCTTGGATCTCTCAGGAGACCAGATGAACTCTGAAAAGCAAGAGCTGTCTTTCAGGTTTGGACTGCACGGATCCAAGGTGCTCATGCACACACAAAGATGAGAGGGAAATGGTCTCAGCATGCACTCTGAGGGGCAAAATGTGCCAATGAGAGTTAGAAATGAAGAAAATAAAAGAGGTGGAGGAGGTAAAGACAGTGATTCCCATTGAGAGTGAAGAGAGAAAGAGAGAAAGAAAGACAGACAGAGGGAGGTGCGAGATAGTAGGGCGTGCATGTATGTGTGTGTATGAGGGCGGGGGCATGATAACGTTCTGAAGAGGTTAATTGGAGGTTGTGGCGTGATTATGTGATTCAGAGAGATCATTAGCATTCCAGAGCTAAATATTAATGACGACAGTGCACAGCTCCCACCGCAAGAACACGGCGCTCCTGCAGGTTGGCACTTTTAAGACAGTCAGAGGAATAGAAATGCTAAATTTTCAGAACTAAGAGGTATTATTCATAAATGTTTTACACCATCATTACCATAATTTGATGCAGGCTTTTTTTGTCTGTGGATAGTGGGTGGTACTTAAAGTAAAGTCACTGCAGGGTAAATTAGAGAAGAAGTCGGCTTTATAGCAGATTTGACGACGAAGACATAAATTGCTGTATTTCATCCTCACTCTTTTTTTTTTTTTTTCCTTTTCTTCATACTAAGAGGCAGACCCCAGACAATAGGTTCTAGTCTAAGCTTTGAACATGCTGATGTTGTACATGGTGGATATTGAGCTGAATGGCCCAGGAGCCTCAGTGGCAGTGACAGATAGGGTGATGAGGTAATTAATCATAAGCACCAAGATCAAAGTTGCTCTCGAGAAACTCTTGCTGTTGGGACTATTTAGCATTTTGCATGCATGACCATGCAGTCACAATCAGGCTCACCTGCACGCTCGGGCATTTGCACACATTTTTACGCTCACATTCCCCCTCTGGATACAAGAACCTGCTCTGTATTGTGGGTTATTTATGGCAGTAGATTGAAGGCCCGGGCCTTTGAATGTGTTCAGAGACATGTGAACTACAGTAAGTGGCTTTGAAATCCATAGTGGCTCAGTATTAAAGAATTTCTCCTATTAGTGAGCTGGCAAATGCTCACTGGAATGAAGACAGCTTACATGAATCACAGCACATTTTCATTGTGTGTGCATCTGTGTAAATGTGTCACACACATACACGCATGTACGTGAAAGTATGTGCGGAGATATGTGTGTGTGTCTACTTCAGAAAGCCCTTTTAAAAGGGAATCTAGGAGGACGAAGGAAAGGGTTGGGGAAATAATGCATTACTCTTGAGGTAGAGACGCAGGAGCAGATCTACAAAACGATTAATCTCTTTCTCTGACTCTGCCCCCCTAAGCCGCCTCTTTCTATCTCTGCCCTCTTTCTCCTCCTGCTTCTTCCCTTCCCCTCTTCTTTTTCTCCAGAGTGCTCCTCCGCATTTATTTCTTTAATCCAACTCTCCTCTACCCTTCCTTGTTCTCACAGCATCCATTTCTTTCACTTTACATTTCCCAACTCTGCGCTGTTCCCTCACTCTTATGCACTCCGTTCATCCTTTATCACTCTTCGTCTCCATCATGGCTCGCTTCAGACACCCTCCCTGTCCACATCAGCGTTTCACCGTGTCCATATTTCACAGTTTCCCTCTTCCTTTTGACCTCGTCTCTTCTTTGTTTAATCTTTGTTTTTCTCAATCTTTTAGTCACTCATTCCCCGCCTCTCTGCGGCCCTTTCAGTCTCATGCTCTTAACCCTTTCTGTTTTCCTGTCTGTCTCCATCTCTCCCTCCCTCCCTCGCAGGTTTGGCTCATCCTCTCTCACCCACTTCCGCACTGACACTCCGCAGTGTGTTGCAGAGATTCAGACCACAGTCTCGCACGTGGTCAGGCTTTTAAAGCCACAATTCCTACCAGAGGTTGCAGTAAATGCACACGCACGCATACACACACACACACATATATACACACACAGGCTTTGACTTGGTTCCAAACTTGCAGATTCACAGATAAAGTTTATAGAGTCGCAGCTGCAGTGGCTTTGGCTCAGTAGCTGAGGCTGCATGGGGTTCCTTCGTGGGTGAGGAGCCCTACTGCAGCAACTCACTTTTCATCCCTTTTTGTACTCCCTCCCGCCTTGTATGCCCCCCCCTTCCTCTTCTGCCTTTTGTTGCCTTACATGCTGCCACCTCTACCCTCCCTTTGTCTCCATATCATCATCCTGCTCTTTTCTCCTGCCTCCTTATACAAGGGGCAGATGATCATTCAAGCCAATTTTTAATCACATAAAGCATGGTACAAATTGCACATGCACCACACCCAAAGGAACATTCCTAACACTAAATAAACATATCATAAAAAAGAAAACGTTTGGACGATGACTGTGTTCATCTTGGACAAATAACAGTTCTTATTGTTCTGATTGGACAATGGCTGAAGGGATGTGGATTTGCGACCTTCCCATTGATTCTATTGGCTGTGATGATTGCAGAGATGTGTCCGTCATCCTAATCTGTCAAGGCCTTCCTGGGAACTCTTCCACATTGATGCGCAAAAAACTGAGTTATGATAGAAGTAACCTAAAAAAGTTAATATTTGAAAATAACCAATACATGTAGTGACAAAACTAGTGGTAACACAATAAGGTACACAAAATGTTGCTTATATACCTCTTAATTATTGGGAAACAAATGAGGAACTCACCACTACTTCTGATTAGTTACCCTTTTGGTTTTGATGACCATTTTTTAAGCATTACTTTCCTTAATGCCGGGTTCACACTGTGCGATTTTTACAGTCTTATAAGATTAATTCAAGTCACAGTGCAAAATGTGAAATTGGTAGATCATTAATTTAGAGCATGTCGCACTGTACGATTGAATATGCGTTGAATCGTGGCTACGATGGAAGCAATTCTGAGTGTATTTCAGACTCACACTGCAGTGTTAGTAAAACTTGATGATAAACCAATGGTTTTGTAGGTTCATGGTCTGTCTGACAATTAAGTGGTAATTAAGCAACAGTTTGTGTGCCTTCATCAATATTTTACCAAACTAGTTTTATAGAGTGGTACCTGAAAAAAAAAAGCCTCAATGGCTCATGTATGCTCAATTGTACTAAAATGGCCAATTTGGAAAATCTATCTGGAAAGAAATAAGTCTTGATACATTAAATAGTGAGATTTTGCAGAATGAAAGTCCAAAGGTGTATGAATCCAAAGAAATATGCAGTATAAAAGTGTTTTACACCTCATAGCTCTTGACTCATTTTACTTGAGGCGTGTTATTTTTGAGCAGCTTAGTGTGTGTATGTGTTTGTGTGTGTTTTGTTTAACTGTGCATCCAGATGTCTTCTCCCACATCTTGAACCCCCCCATACAACCCCCACAGTTCTCTGGTTTTAGCTTTCAACCCTCCACCCCATCCCAGAAGACCATCCCCACCCACTCTTGGCCCCATTGTCTGCAGAAAAGCGCACACCTTGTTATTCACACTCTGCATCACCACCCCATGTCATGCGCTGCACACTCACATTCATCCTCATCACTTCCCTTTCCCACCTCCATGCCCAGACCTCCTCCTGCACACACACACACACACACACACATAGAAACACATAAACACACACACCATACTTCTTCTCGGACTACCGCTTACACTTGGTGTCCAGCGATGCAGCCATGTGTTGACGTATCCCTCCACTGCTCTGTTCTTATCTCCCTAAAGACTTTTTCTACCACCTTGCATCGTTTCATCCATGACCACTTCCCTTCTCTCTCCCCGCATCCCCACGACGAGACCCCCACCTCCATCCACCCTACCACCCCTCCTTTGCCTCTTGTCTCCCTCATGACCTCTTTAATCTCATCCACCCTGTCTATTCCCATGGGTCCCTTTCTGTTTCCCCTCCTCAACCCAAACACATCAGCTTAAACACAACTGCTGCAGATTTAATAACAGATTTCTTTGTAAGGGCTTCATAAAAACATGCTGGCGATTTTCTTCTAATATCCACTTATTAAGCACTGCAAACTCCCAAGGTTGACAAGAGATCCCTTATTTACTTTTTCTGGATGTCCTTGCCCCTTTAAGCAAATATTTGTCCAATTATTCTCATTCTTTCATGCAGAGACCTCTCTAACAATGAGAGCTTATTTTATCAAATTATTCCACTTTGTTCAACATCACAACTGACTCTCTTTCCTGGAAACATCGCACTGATTACAAGATCAGTAAGGACAGCAATATATGAACATACATCCTTGAAAAACACTTTTTGAATATATATTACAACAAACAATGGGAGCACAGGTCAAAAACTAAGCAGAAGTGTACTGCAGCCACATGCTCTGCTGTGAAAACCCTCTTCTATGACACTTTACTGTGTCATCTCTTCATTCTCTTTGTCTGCTGCTGTCTCTTTATCCACTTCCTCCCGTTTCACGCCTCCACCAGACACACAGGCATCTTTTACCTCTGCAAGTGCTACATTATTAATTGACTGGCCGTACAGTGAGGAAAGCACTCAGAGCTTGAGGCGCACTGCCAGCCACTCAAAACAATGCAAGCACACAACACGCACAAATGCACTTGCATAAATACACTATGCACTCAAACATGCATGTTGTGAATTTGCACTTTTTTTGTTTTTATTTTTATTTTTTATTTTAAAGACATGTTGTTATTGTTGTTGCTTTGTATACAGCATGCATATATTCTGTCTGATCTCATCACACTTGTGAAGGGAAGCCTGGGGCAACTCCCCTCTGAGGCTTTGCTATTACCCTGGTTGTGATCAGAGCCCGGCTCCCATGTGCATCACTCCATGCGCCTTTGCCTTTGTCAGTGTCTTTTTGTTTGATGTCTGCCCTGGATGTGTGTTTGCTTGTGTGAGTGGATGGGTGTTGATCACTACTCTGCTCTGTTTGTTTGTGTTTGCAGCGTTAGCCAGAGTGACTGATAAGCATGAACTTTATTTTAAAAGTACTCAGTATAATACAACCCATAAACATAATTTGATGACATAAACTAGCTCATAAAAGCATTATCCACTCATCCCAGTTTTTTTTTTTTTTTTTTCTTAATCCCATTCAGGGTCACAAGGAGGGGGGAGGGCTGGAGCTTTTCCCAGCAGTCATCAGGGGGAAGGCGGGGTGCAAAAGCAACATAATGCCATCAAATCATGGGCTAACTCATTCCAGTCAAATCAGTTGACAGCTTAACTGGAAGCTTCTCAAAGATAATAGCTGAAAAACTTTTAATGGCAGTTATTTTGCTCAAATATCTTACATTGTTTTGGTGAAAGGTATTTCTTTTCTTTCTTTTTTTTCTTCTTCTTTACATTTTTATTGTCTCTTCAGGTCCACACTGTTGTCTATTGCATTTAATCCGCCCCTATTCAGAACATGGATGAATTATGGATTTAAAAATTATATAATCAGAGTATTTACCTGAAAGCTTAGCAATTGGCTATGGAGATTTGCGATTTCCACGCCATGTTAGACGAACATGAGTGTTTGAATATGTGACAGATGCACAGAGTTAAATAATTTTATCCTCATTGGTCACAGTTGTAATCTTAAGTCTTGTGATTGGACACGGAGATATTGCTGAAGTGCTTTAATTGCTTGAAGCCTAATGCGTTTGTCTTTTGGCCACAAGGAAATTTCTGCCTGTGTGTGTGTGTATGTGTATGTGTGTGCATTCATATGTTTTCGGGTTCTGGTACTGCGGTTTTTTTGAAAAGTTCAACACTGGAGTAGTTTGAGTTTGGATTTTCTCATGTGTGAATTCATATGTGAATGTGCAGATCTGTGGAAAAACAGACATAGAAAGCAATGACAGATAAACCGTGATTATTTAAAGAAGTTTACGTAAAATGAATATCCATTTCCAGCTATTTTTTATCTTATCTTGAATACTTCTAAATTAGCTTTGCACAAATCATACCACCACAGATTTTATCTGTACTGTACAACAATAATGAAAAATATCTCCCATACTGACCTTCTGTAACATTTGGGGGAAGGTGTGCCTCCAGTTTTACCTCAGTGGTTTTTACATACTGGCCCAAGCAAAAAATCGACATTTCAGAAACAAAGTTGCGTCTCGACTTTGTCTGCATGAAATGTCATGTGACGCACGAATTACATTGTGCACCAATAAAACAAAACAACGACAAAACACAAATGAAAGTCGCTGTGCTTGATAAGTACCAACTAATAGTTGGTAGAGTTAAATACATTTGCAAACTAAAAAAGAAAAGTTTCCTTCTGCCACTTACGAAACAAAAGTAGATTGCAATATACTAGAATATATATTGCAATACATTGGAAAATATATTTAGATATATGAGAAACTTCCTCATATATTTGAAAATATATAGCAACATATGGACAACCCATTGCCATATATTGATTCATATATTTTAAAATACAGCAAAACTGTAATACATTACATCTAGACTATGTTTATGGAAACAAAGTATTTTTTTATGAGTTAAGCGAGCTCTTGAATAGGTTTACAGAGAGATTGATCAACAATAGGCTAGTCCAAATCACATTTTGCATAACAATAATTGCATATTTTACATTATATAACCGTATGGATGGACCATACATGGCTTTGTATTGAGTCATATAGCGTACAACATAGATAACAGAGTATTTTAAATAACATTATCAGTAACAACAGCAAAAGAATATTTTTTTTTTCATCCTTCAGTCCACCTTTTATTCTTCCACATGACATTTCATCCTCAACATTTTACTTTTCCACAACATTTCATCCTCAACCTGACACTTCAGTCCTCCACCCTGGAACGTGGAGGTATACATGCATAAAGGTTGGAATATTGTAGCAGATCAACTAACATACATTTCTTGTTGAATTTCATCGCATCAAAGACCTGTTTCCTGCCCTGTAACACTCTTTTCAAGACAACTTCTTTTTATAAACTGTGTGATTTCTCATACTGTCTTCCAACAGCAAAACATTTGTTTTCATCAAGTCTCTCTACCACAATGTAATAATACAGTTATTATGTGTCCAGTATCCAACAAAACAGAGAAGCTGTTCCTTTGAAACAGCTTCACAAACAGCTCTGAAGGTTCTACTGTATATTTTTACAACTGTATCCCTGGTGACAGAGAGTTTCTCTATCAAAGCCAGTATCTCTTCATTAGTAAATCTTCGTACATAGTGTAAACCAAAGGGTCACAACTTGATCCACTATTCTTTCAAACCATTTCAGCTTTTTTCTAACCAAATTGTTATAGCTGTATTCGTCTAAGCCTAGCATTTGTCACTGCATTGTTTTTCAAAAGAGTTGACATTTGTCTTTATGTGAATTGTTTCACTATTTGTAAGGGAACACACAAGGTGCCATGAGACATCTTCAGTATCTCCCCATTAAAAGATTAAACAATATATCCTGAATGAGCCCACAAAGGTCCCCAATTTCTCACAGAGTCCGGGAAATGAAGATATAAATGTACATCAAATTACACATTTTCCTTTCCACACAGTGTTTAAAATCATTTAACAAACTCAACAACTAGTTTTTCACATCTCTTTAACTCTTCTGATGTGACAGTGTCCTTATAGCAAGAACATGAAGGTGACAAGGATTAACCAACGCTGGTAAAATGCATGTGGTAGTGTTCCCTTTAGCATAAAAATGCTATTAAAAAAAGCAACCAGTTCTGCTATAACTTTCCAAAACTTCCTTTGCTGAAAAGAGCAGGGCTGTCTTGTGGCATTGCAAGGTGGTTTGATTCTAAAGAGTTGTTGGTCAAGCTAAGGAATACGATTACCAATATAATGTGGCTCCTCATGGTGTTCACTACCCAGCCACATGCTTGTCATTTGCTGAACAACTCCAAGGTGCACAATATGCATATGGTCAGGGGGCATTCCAGATATGATGTCAAAGTGTGGGATGTTGACAAGACATGTGGGCCCTTTAATGCACCTCACAGATTGTGTGGTATGCACAGCTTCCCTTGCATCATTTAGCGCTGAGGCATGATCCCTTTTTGGAATGTCTTTGTATGGATAAACTCTATCAGTTCCATTTCCCTTTCAAACTTGTTCACCAGGATGTAGGCAGAGGCTGCACCCATAAATTGGGTCATGTTTTGCAGAACGGGCCTGGCAACTGAATCACACATCATAACAGCTGCTATCACTCTACAATGATCCACAATGTTGTTTCTGTGTAACTTGAAGCCAACAGTTGACAATGACTGGCACTCTTGTGTGAATGGGTTTTAAAAATGTATTAACATTTGTTTTTTTTAGTACCAAACCTTAGACCAAAAAGTAAAACATTCTCTTCACAGACATGATAAGGCAGCCCATTTACCATCCCTTGTACTGGCCAAATTTCATATTGGGATGATCTTAATATTGGAACTCCATCACATTTTAATGTTAAGGATTTAGATTATGACACATTTTACCACAAGATATGTCATTATACTTTTCTGAATTACATGTGCCATTTCCTAACTTCAGACAAAATGTAATATATTTTCTTTGATGATGTTCTAGCTGTTTGAATGGGCAAGTATAAGAAGAAATTTCCATTTTTCAGTGTGCTGTTTCTATCCCATAGTTACATACAGAACACTGCCCTTCAGTGACTTGGTAGTCAATGTAATATTCACAGTTGGGACAGCATATGTGACATTCTAGGTAACCTTGTATTGTTTTAAACTCTTTAAGAACAGATGCTTTGAAGTTAGAACATTTTCTGGAGAGTGGATATTAATCAAATCTAAAAGATCAAACAGGGCCACACCAGTTAAGTGAGTGTGTCAAAGGATATGAAAGTATAAGTGAAAAACTCTGAGCTTTGGTTAGTTGTGAAAAAATATTAAAGACGCGGCATTGATGTAAAAATAAAGCTTAGATTTCTTTTTTTTTTTTTTTTTTTTGTTTAAAAGCTAGAAAAACAAAACAGTTAAAGTTTGAAGATGCAAAAATCAGGTATGAGATCATTGCCCTGTTAAAATTGCTCACTGTAATGTCATCACCATCATATGCATTTTCAGATCTGCTGTCAGAGGAATCCTGATTCAGGCTCTGCCGTACAAAAATAAAGAAGTCTTAGAGGAAGTGCTTTCAGTGAAATACTCAAACACCAAAAAAAGTACCCTTTTCTATAAACATTGGGGCTCATTCATGAACCACTTAAGGACAAATCACACATCAGTATACAAAGGTGGTCTTCTACCACCTTTTACCCTTTAGGATTTTTACAAGGTAGTTTTCAATTATTAACAGTACATTGTTCTTACAGTAATCCCACCACCATCACATCATGTGCATCTTCTGAGCCACAGTCAGAGTCATGGTCCGAGGAATCCTGAGCTAGGTTTTGCTGTCTATAAAGAAGTCTTAGAGAGGACGTTCTGTCAGATATAGTCAAACACAGAAACCAGTAGCTTAGTAGCACTAGTAGTAGTAGTTATTTGTAGAGTACTTGCAGTAATCCCACCACCATCATCATGTGCATCATCTGAGCCACTGTCAGAGGAATCCTGATCCAGGTTCTGCTGTGTAAGAGACAACAGTTTTAGACAAAGCATATGTATGGTATACATGGCTACAGACAAACACTTGCTGCTTATGGTTGTGCATCGGGTCCGATGATGACTTCCACTTCTGTCCTTTATTGGTGAGTTTTCTGATGGCTGTATACTCCTATCCTGGACTCACATGTTCTATTACACGTGGGACATGTGAATATGGCGGTGGTGGTGTTACTAGATCTGGCATTCATGGATGTGTTTCTCCTCCTTAACCTCCTCTGTTCTCTCCTTGATGCCCTGTCTTCCTCCAGTGCTTGCATCCCATGTGAGCACAGCTGCCTCCAGGTATCACGGTTGATAGCAGTGTGTTCCAGGTCCCCAGGCTTGATGTTGCAATTTTTTAGTGCTGTTTTTAGCTGGTCTTTGTAGTGCTTCTTTTGCCCTCCAGCCGAGCACTGGCCATGGTCTAGTTGGCTATATACCACTTTGCGAGGCAGCTGGTTATAGGGCATTCTTATAACATGCCCCAGCCATCGTAGTTGGTTTTGGGTAATGGTTGTCACAATGCTTTGCTGAGTATCTCTGTATGAGGTACTCTGTCCCGCTTGGTGATTCCCAGGATGCACTGCAGACAGCGTATGTGAAATTGCTCCAAGGTCTTGATGTGCTGGCTATAGGTGACCCAGGCTTTGCAACCGTAGAGGAGGGTGGTGACACAGACAGCTTGGTACACATAGACTTTACTGTGGAGATGTAGATTTTTGTTCTGAAAGACCTGGCGTCTGAGGTGCTGTTTACACGATAACATTCGTGGGTGAAAAACGCAAAACATTTTATCAGATGTCCATATCGTTTAGACGGCAACAGCGTTTTGGGGGGTTGAAAATGTAAAAAAGTGAAACTACCTTCCAGAGTGGAAATCTTACAAACGCTCCACTCTCGCATCATCGTCTCAATGGTTGACAACACAAAACTGCGTTTCTCGTCACGTAGAATTTACGCTTCAGCTGGACAAGTCCATATGTCCGTATTGGCAGGACTCCCAGTCCACTTTTTATTGCGTTTTTGCAGTCTAACGCGATGTTCAGCAGCAGCTCTACTTCAGCGCTGCCAACTCACACAGTGAACGCGAGACACACATGGCTGAACACCTGACGACAGTCATATGGGTGTATGTCGTGCTCATTGTGTGATAGTCGGCAGTCCTGTCTACCTCCTTGTCCAGACAAATTTTTAGGTTTTCACGCGTTGTTTTGTCATGTTGTTTCTCTTTGTTATTATATTTTGCGCTGGGAATGAACAGGAAGAAGAGAAGGAGAAAGGTTGTACGTAGGCACTTGGTCTTGGTGGTGCTGCCACCTAGCCTCGTGGGATGCATACTGCTTCAGTAAATAGGAAATTTCATAGACTTTTGAGTGTCCGTCTTCACACAGATTTTCCTCCAAAACGCCCATCTAAACACGGTGTTTAACATGAGAACGAAATGCCTGTTTTGCGTTTTTGGGTCAGATCGTTTCCGTCTAAACTGGGCCTGAGTCTCCCAAAGGCAGCTGAGACTTGATGTAGTCAGTTCTGAACCTCGTTGTCAATGCTGTTGTCCTCAGAGAGAATACTTCCTAGGTATCTGAAAGATGGACCTACAGACAGCTGTTTTCCCGAAAGAGTGAAGACAGGTGGTGTGGATGGAATGCTGGAATTCCACTGGCAAACTACCTCTGTTTTGGCAATATTGATGGTCAGTCCCAGCATGCTGTATGCCCTCGCTGCTGCTGAACAATCTGGAGGCCATGTGGGGTGTGAGATACAAGAGCACAGTCATCTGCATACTGTAGCTCAAGGACCCTTACCCTGTGAAGCTTGGTGGTTGATGTTGAACAGGTTTCCATCCAGCCTGTAGGCTACTGTTACGCCACTGTTGTTCTCAATCTCCTTGTTGAGAAGCCAGGTGACACACAGGGGAAAGATCCCTTTCTTACCTCTGTTCTCACAGGGAAAGGGGCAGACTCTTGCTCTCCTCACCCTGGAAGTCATGCCATCATGTAATTGCCGCAGTATATTTACAAACTTGTTTGGGCTTTCATTTTGAAGGAGAATATCCCATAGAAGATCTCTCTGCACAGTGTCAAAGGCTTTGGAAAGGTTGACAAAGGCAATAAACATGTCTTTGTGCATTTTTCCTGGAGTTGTTGAGCTGTAAAGACCATGTCAACTATGCTCCTGTTTTTTCTAAAGCCACACTGTGACTCCAGTAGCATTGATTCTGTGATGCTGTTAATCAGTCTTTGAAGCATCACCTTAGCCAGGACCTTGCTGGCCACAGATAGAAGAGATATACCCCTGTAATTTCCACAGATGGCTTTGTCACCCTTGTTCTTAAAGATGGTTACAATAGTGGCGTCTTTCCATTGCTGTGGGACGTTCTCTTCTGCTCAGATGTTTAGAATGTGTTGGTGTAGTGCTCTTGTACAGAGGTAACATCCCTGCTTGAGTAATTCTGCAGGGATTTTGACAATGCCAGGAGTCTTGTTTTTTAGGGAGTGGACAGCTGATCGCACTTCCTGGAATGTTGGAGGCTGGTTGAGGTATTCAATTTGGGGGTGTTCAGGTAGTTCCCCCAAAATGGTGTGGTCAACATTAGCCTCTTGATTTAGTAAGGTGTTAAAGTTTTCAGCCCACCTTGCAATGATGTTATTCTGGTCTTTTATGATTTTGAGACTGTCTGCTGTTTTAAGGGGTGTGATACTGTGAGCAGTTGGACCATAAACTGATTTGACTGCATTATGGAAGTTATGCATGTCATTTCTATCTGCAGAAGACTGGATTTCCTGTGCCTTGTATGGTCCTTGTACTCGTTCTGTATGGTCCGCAGAGTCCTCTGGACAGCCTGGTGAGCTTGCTGCAATTGTTGTCTGGCGGCTTTGGATGAGGGGTTTTTTTAGGGTTGCCTGATGCACTTTGTGTTTGGTTTTCAGAAGGTTTTGAATTGTTTATGAGTTGTCGTCAAATCAGTCTTGGTGGTTTTTCTTCTTAAATTCAATTGTCTGCGCTGCTGCTTCATGGAGGGCTAAGCTAATTGCTGTCCACTTTTCATCTAGGGGATGGTTACTACTCAGAAAGGTTTCTCGCTCCCCTAGTTTTCCAGCCAGGGAGCAACCCTATTTATGGAGTCCCTAAATAGGGCTGCTCAGTCGCACAGGGGTCTACCGAAGAAAGCTGCTACTCAGCCCCAGCCTTCAGCGACCAATAGCCTGTGCCGCTGACATGGAGGGCTCTGACTAGGAGCTTCCAGTCCATTCGAGCCTGGTCCCATTGCTGAAGACCCCATCACCACCAGACTTCAACCAGGCGAAGGTCTAGATAGTACTCACCATGGTCAGATGCGAATACCTTCGCAAGGAAAAATTTTAAGTGCAATTGGAGGTGCGCTGTCTCCAGCTGCACTATCTTCACCGTGATGAGGTAAACCTGATGGCATGGGTGGGCCCAAGACGACCAGTTCATCACCATGGTTGCAGGAGACTGCCGAGTCCTAGCTCTGTTTAGGCCCACCTTTGCACACTGCCAACGCATTGCTTTTCTGTAGGGGTGTGCTCCCTTAGCCTTACATCAGTAGGTCTTCCCACAAGGGAATGGAGCTATTTGCCCATAGCTGGGGCAGTGGTTGACAGGTGCCAGGACATATCCATGGGTAGTGGGCCTGAACACCACGTCTCTGGGGCCCACTGCTGCTCTGAGATCCCCTGTAGTTTCGCCTTGTACTGCAAAGTACCCAGTTACCGTGTGTGGCCACGAGGAGGCACCACAGGGGTCTTGGCGGTGGAGAGGCTATGTAGACTTACGCCTCTTTTCACCCCTATAGGGGCTAGCCAGCAGCGGTAACTGAAAGCAGAAAGTTGCAAGCAGGAAGCAACATGCAGCATGTACTAACTACAAGCACTTCTACCTCTATTCTACTGCAGTAGACGCTTCACACACACACTGTGTGTAGTTGTCTCAGAGACCCACACTTTTACACTGCTGTGAAACACACACACACACACACACACACACACATATATATATATATATATATATATATATATATAATTATCCCACTCAAAATTTGGTCTGACCCAGGAGTATTTATTTGCTGAACTTACTTAACAGATACTGATCAAGAAGGACTACATTTCAATTTACCAGTTAAAATGTGGCCATTTAGTGGAGTGTAGTGGCTAATGTTTACAAAATACACACAAAAGGTCATGTTCATGACTCACTGTTTCCTGGTTTGACTGATTCATTTTGATGGCCTCCATCAGTTTCCTGCAATAAGAATGAAAAAAAGTCCTTATGTTAATGAATATCTATTGTCAGAGGCTCTCCTAGGTGTATGACAGGTATGGGACACTATGAGTCGACATAAACTTCATGAAGGAAACAAAATTTACTTGGAAGCAGTGGTGTGTGGCCTGGGATCCAAAGGTTAATGTACCCCACTCCCCACAAAGAAGGGCATAAATTGAAGTGGAAATGAGCAGCTATACTGATTATCTCTACCTCTCTCTCATTTTTTTTTTTTTTTTTCTTGTGTGTGTGCTGCGCATCCTTAAACATATTGCCACATTGCTTTTAGGAAAAATTGCCGCCGTTGTGTAAAATAAGTTTGAAACCAGTGTGCAACAGCATGCTAGAGGACACCCTATCGGGCCTCTTAGAGATTCTGCAAAAATACTCAAAGATGGCAAAGTAGTTTTATAAATCATACATTTATTTAAAACATCCCTTTTTTTTGTTTGAAATGAAAATTTCTAATATGTAAACATAAATAATGTCTCATGACTAGTGACATGTGGTAAGGTTTATGGATGGTGAGATACTGACTCTATCAGTATCAGATTTACAAATGTATGAACCCAACAGAGTAGATCATTCACCATTTGCTCATCAGTAGTTAGCAGCTTATATATGTCATATCAGCATCTTTTTAAAAGATTTTCTAATGGCCTTTATTGGATAGAAAGAAAGCAAGGGAAAAGGGGGGAAGACACACAAAAATATATTACAACAGTGGGACTTGAACCCACTACTTACTATATGAAGGTCCACCAACTTAACATTTGCCTACCTGGCAACTGCTGTCACATGATTCTAACATTAAACAACAACAAAAAAAAAACGTTGTTCTAACATCAGAATAATGCCAGTGCAGCACATATGTGCCAGCTTTGCACACTGTGCACTCAGCCTCCCACTTGCCACGATCAGGCGATATGCTGGAAATTCTTTTGCATTTCATCTGTGAAGCTACACTTTCACTTTGGTAGGCCTATGTTGTGTGCAATGCTGCTGCGCTGTCTGCTCTGCTCCCTCTGTGTATGTGCGTGTATGCATCTCAGAGCTGCCCGCAAGGCAGCCTCTCGGGAATTGCGTCACGCAACAACTTAACGTAGTATTCTGTGCAAAGCGCAAGGCAATTTAAGTCGATGTTTAATGGTCCTATGAAGTGAAAACCGGACATTTTCATGAATTTATAAAACCCCCCAGACAGGACGTAAAAAGCGGACATGTCCTGGTAAAAGAGGACGTTTGGTCACCCTATTACCTGTAAACTTGATAGTAGACTTTGATCCCGAAAAATCTTACTAAGTGCCACGGTGGTACGAGGCCTACTAATGGGTGGCTGGTAACCAGCTCGTATTTTGCAGTTGGCAGGCAAGTACAGTTCTTATTTATTTATTACTTTGTTAGTCATGCAACATTAATCATGATAGCAATTTCCCTCTTGATGTTTTTTTCATTATTGGCCAAGTAACGTTCACTGTAGGCTATTAGTTTCAGGACAGTTACAAGCTAGCTAACATTAGCTACCTAGCTAAATATTCAAAGCTAACTTTGAGTCCCATCATGTGAGTCCCGCTTTATATGAATTTTTATTTAGCAAGAAAAAGTTAATTACAATTGTTTAACAGTTATTTTAAAAGTCCTAAACAGAAGAATGTCAGCTAAGATTTGGGTTAATAAGAATACTTTCACATTCACACATTCACAGTCAACATTGTACAGTAAAAATCAGTTCAGTGCAACAACATGGCAGCAAACCTTTAAGGACTTAAAACGAACAAACTAAATTTATTATAAACAAAAGGGGGAAATCAATAAAAAAACGGTTAAGACAGCACCAAATGGGACTGTAAAATATGCTAAAGTATTTGATGGAACATAAACCACATAGTTTTGTTCCTAGGCAATAAATTCTGTCTTGCTACTCTTTTGTTTTTTTGCTAACTGAAAAAGAGTCTACACTTAAGACTGCTGAGCAGAAACCCTTGCAAGAAGATCTACCAAAAAGCAAGAAGAGAACTAGGGTACCCAACAAACTCTTCCTTGACACACAGGAAGAAACTGTAGAACAACTTACAAAGAAAGGTAATAGGGTTCTTTTCATGACAGCTATTTTGAAAATATATTTTTACATTCCTGTCAGGTTTGGAGTTGGGTTGTGAGCCAACATAAAAAATAGAATATTTGCTGTAATTGTTTTGGGACTAATGGCATGGTGGTGCATTGGTATGCGCCACCTCTTGCCACAGCAAGAGGGTTCTGGTTTCAAACCCGCTGACTGGCTGAAACCTTTCTGTGTAGAGTTTACTATTCTCTCTGGGTATTCTCTCTCCAGTTTCCTCCCACAGGATAAAGGTTGCATGTATGTTAGGTAATTGCCCATAGGTGTTTGTGTATTTTACCTAACAGAAAAACTACAGACTCATAGCTGCAAGATGATCTGAATTTCAGTTTCTTTCCCAAGAAGACCCAGACCTCAACCCAGTGGAGACTGCTTCAAAGGCACTTTAGGAAGAGATCAGGGCCCTCAGGGAAAAGAATAAGAGGGCGGGACCAGCAGACTGCAGGATCTTCTGCAGTCAGTAAAGATCTTGAGACCCAACTCGAAGCTTTACATAAGAAGAACACTAGACTGCGCAAAATGGCAGTTAATGGCACCTATCTCTTTTACATTAAAATGGGGATTCTTTTAGATTGAATCACTTGTCTCCTTATTTTTGTTGTTATTCTTAAAGCTATATCTGTCTACATTTTGGGGGAAATCTACCACTGTAGTATAGAGTGTCCTGTAGGGAAAAAAAAAATGGCCAAAAATGTGCCATTAGGGGTTCTACTGCCTTCAGATTCCTCACCAACACATTCTGCTACACTTTGAAACACAGAAAAATGAGCAGAGTATTTTGTTTTATACATGTATTTGTTTGGAGTCCTGATGTGGTAAATTCGGTGGGCCACATTTTCCAGAAATTCCATCACTGTGAAGATAAGATCACAGAGAGCTCAAGATCTGAAGCTGACACATCTCCCTAACCAACATCAGTAAGGACATTGTTGTAATGATCAATTAAATACATAACACATTGTGTTACCTGTGATTTTCTTTGTTTTTTATTCCTGTTTGTCTTTACTTCTTACAATTAATTAGGTGCAACTAGGGAAGGATGACTCCACCAGAGTGTCTGCCCATTGTTGGGAGACTGCAGAAGCACATCCCACAGCAAAAGGAATAGCCCACACACTTCAGCATTGATGTCCTACTGAAGTCCAACCTGATGGGAAGGGACAACAAGATCGATCCATCTGCAGAGAGATGCCAGGGTAACAAAATAAGAATCTTATTTTAATGGATTAATATACTTTGCAAAGTTATTCTAAACAGTAAAGGGTTACACTTAGGACTGAAATGTTCACAACTAATAGCGAAACAGATGGACAAATAAAAAGATTTGATATTGTTTTAGATATAAAGCAATTTCTCTATCTAGTTTGAATGCATCAAACATTTTATCACCATTATAAAATGGATCCCCTGTAGCAGCTTTAAAATACCAGCACCAATTCACCTCCCATAGGCAGAGGCTTGGCTATGGCAAAATACAGTTGTTCTCACTGACCACAATACTTCCTTGAAAACAAAGTGGATACAGTGGTAGGGGTCGGGATCAATAGGATTTTATAAATATCAATGCCATATCGATTCTGCTTATCAGTCCAATTATTTATCAGTTCTATTACCAATTCCTTGCCGTTTAAAAGGTATATATATTCTACATACATTTTTAATATCAGCGAATAGGTCTATAATATATAGCCTATAATATATATGGCTTAATAGACAAATAAACTATGTTAAACAGTTATCTACTTCAGTTGCATTCAGAAAGATCATGGAACAGGGTCTGAAAAATATGCCAACATTGATAAGAGGAGTTGATGATGTCAGACATGATTCCAATCAAATTGAAGCATTCAATTCTTGGTTCTACTCGATTCGCATTGGAGAACCTTCCTAACTCATAAAAAAGGCCCCTTGGGGAGCCTTCCTAACTCCTTCCTTAGTTCCTTGAGATGCCAATTCTGATTTCAAACTGAACTATTTACAGGTAGCCCAATGAGGAGTGAAGACTAGGCATACAGGAGAAATGTTACCAGTATTAGGATCCACCTCATCTTTCACCATTTTGCAACAATCAGAGGCTAACATTGTGTATGTCTTTCTTATTTTATTATCTTTTACACATGCAGTAACACCCAGGGCGATGATTCCAGACATATGAAAAGGATCTGAGTTAAGACACCAAGAGTCCATGGACAACTGAAGGACTGGAGAACGCTGGATCCACAACAATGCACTAAAGGATTGCTTTGTTTTTCATTTTTATAGTTTTTTTGTTTTGTTAAGACTGTTTTATTTCATTACAATGAATAACACCTGTCCATTTGATTTTTTTTTTTTTTTTTAAAGTATTTTTGTTCATTTATAGTTGTTGTTGTTGCTATCTTTTGGATCATATGAAAATATAACGTAAAAAAAGATTTTATAGTTTGGAATGACTTTTGATTTGGTATATATGCCACATGCCAGCAAAGAGTTTTCCATTTGCATTGCCCATTTTCAGATTATGTGCATGATATGTAACTTGATGCTTTGCTTCAGACGGAACCATGGCAACATGCTTTTCATTCTGTCTGTTCTCTGGTCAATGTCCCTTCAGCTGTTACTTTTGAAATAAACCTCATTCAATTAATGTGAACCATATTGATGTGTTATTTGATATAGTTGAAAATATATGGCAGACATTGTAAATGATTATTTCATATTTACTATATATACAATATATAATTATATATAATATATTATTTAATATAAATAAATATATTTTTCAACATATTTAAGACATATACCCCCAAATAAATCTGATTATATTATCTTGCACACTGAGATATATTACCTCATATAATTTTGGATATATATTTACATATATTTACAATGCCTCTTCCAATATATAATTTTGTATGATGTAGGACATATTTTATATATATGTACAGTAGGGGTGTGCAAAGCAGCTGGTATTTGTATTTGTGTGTGTGTGTGTGTGTGTGTGTGTGTGTGTGTGTGTGTGTGTGTGGGGGGGGGTATTTGTATTTGTATTCGAGTAAAATTCAAAATAGGCATAAAAATACTGTTTTTTGTGTTACACTTCTAATTTACGTGATAGTGTAAGTATTCTTTATTTATATCCATTATAATAATTATGGATATTCAATATTGGTCGATGTTTTTCCATAAATTCAGCAATGAACATGTAACAAGGAGCATCACTGAAAATAAATGAACATAACAGCCATTATCTTATCCATGGTTAAACCAACAATAAAATACC
>JBAMYA010000001.1:6396647-6430466 GCA_037176975.1 Arrhamphus sclerolepis | reverse complement strand
GGTAAAATAAGGTCCGATCGCGCAACTAGCAAATGTGCACTCTGCTATCATTGGTGATAGAGCCACATGATGGGTTTCAGCATCCAATGACAAACAGTGTAACCAAAGCCATGGAAGGGTTCTCAACTCATAGACTGTTTTTTTTTGCAAGATTTTGAGGAAACTGCTCAGGAAATGTAACTGCATTAATTCTAGAAATGTAGTGGAGTAGAAGTATAGATAATGGCTGCAAAATGTAATGAAGTAAAAGTATGCAATTTTATTTTTACTTAAGTACAGTTATGTAAAAATCTACTTAAGTACAGTAAGGAAGTACAAACACTCAACTGTCAACATTTATGGCCTAGCCGTAACCCTTTCATGAACCAGTAAACTTATGGCGTCCTGTTATCTGTCCCCACTAAACTGTAGAAGCATGATCACACCAGATGCATTTAGCTGTTTGCTGCGTGTCTCTAAGTGCTCCTTACTAGAATTGTGGCAATGACCCCTATTACACAGCATCTGTTACTGGCTAGCTAAACCCTTCAATGGATCACATTTAGACTGTCAACAATTTAATGTACGCTCATGTGTGCGCGCGCACACACGCACAACTTCCAATTAACCGTTATATTGATTTTAGTTTTTTTTTTTCCAGACATGTGTCAGTGGGTATTGGATGCTTGTAAGCATTTTGGCCGACAGGATTGCAGTGCAAAGCAGGTGGTGCTAAGACTGAGCTGTAAGGCTGTTAAAAATTAGTGCTGACTTACATACCCCATCTTTAAATCAATACATATGTCAGAGTAAAGAACGGGTGCCAAGGTACTTTGGTAAGTCTACGTCTCTGATTCAGTGAATTACTAAACTTAAATCAGTGCTAAGTGACTACATATTCCAATTTTCCTTTTGGCTTGACTCAAAAGAGAGAAAGAAAAAACTGTGATGGGAATGGTACATGTCGCCAATTAACCAATTAGCATATTGATTTGTTCCACCATATTCCACTGAGATTGAAACCGACACATTGTTGTTTTTTTTGACCCATTTGGCTCAGATAAAATTATTGCTCAGAGAAAAGAAAGAATGAACAACATGATTCCAAGAGGTAAACATGAAACAGCGCTGAAAAGAGACATTAACACTGTTATAAACAGTTTAAAATGTGTGTTTCATTTATACTTTTCTTCTCTCTTTTTTCATAGCCAGGATGAATCAATATGTGACTGCACCAGTCTGTGCTCTGATGAGGTTGCAGGAGCACTGAAGCTTAACTTCAATCACACTGTAGTCATTTCATTTCAGTTTCTCACTTAAACATGCATACCTCTGACACCTAATGGTCTGCAACAGATTGTGTACATCCTGCTTTTTAAACACTCTGCTTACACCTTATGCTAGCAAACATATCTCAACACAGATGGTGTCCTTAAGTAACCTCACACAACTATTCACTGTCTGTCATATTCCACTGAATTAAAGGAATTTTTTTCTTTGAGAAATGATGGCGTTGAAAAGGAAAATTGTGAAAAGAAAAGAAAGTGAAATCGATTGGATGAGAGACCTCTTCCAGACAAAGCTCTCTGAAGTTATTCCTGCTGGAGCTGCTCTCCCAGCTTGGGGGCAAGAATCCCAAGTGCTTTGATTACCACTGGCGTTGTGGCCTTCACCTTCTACGTCTTTTCTTTGTCCTGTTGCAACCCTTGGCACTTTTCTAGTTTTTCTTGTTCCTTTTTCACAATGTTTTATTGATGTCACTATTGCTACAATTATCACTTCTGCTTTCTTCTTCTAGAGTCTGTCAGCCACTACAAATAGCCTTGGTTAGCCTTCATTACTTTAATTGTGGATTCTGAAATCCCTCAGGATCTTAGTTCTTTCATACTCAACTACCCTTGGAGGTATCTTCCACCTTGACTTTGGTAATTTACTCCATACTCAGTGCAGATGTTCCTATATACTGTTCCAGCCACTCGGTTGTGGCGTTTCATGTATGTCTTATCTGTCTGCGTCTTACAGTCCACTATTATGTGCTGTTTTAATTGGAGGGCATCTTTGCACAGTGTGCACCTGTGGTCTTCTCTGGTGTGGTGGGCCTTTATGGCTCTTATGCTCATGAAATGCTCTTGTGTTGCTGTGCTTAATTCTCCTGTGTTATCGTTCAGACCAGTGTTTTCTTGCCATGGGTAGGACTTTTCAATATCATCCATTTCTTCAGTCTGGTGGTGGAACATGATACTTTGCATCTTCCTCACTGGGTTTCCACTGCCTGAGATATTCTCTTCGCAGTTCGTCGTTTCATGTTCAGTACGTATTTCAGAATTTTTGTTGTTTCATCCTGGATGGTGGATTTGACCCTCACCTGTCCCTGGCCTCTCTCTTTCCGCTTAGCATAATACATTCTCATAGTGCTGGAGTTAATGTGAAAGTCTCTGCACTGTGTGAAGAATTTCCGTGTCTTGGCATGATTTACTTTAGTTTCCTCCAGTTGGCAGTGGGGTATCTGATTACTGGGAGGGCATATGTATTGATGGCTTGAACTTTGTTCTTTCCATCTAGCTGGCTCTTCAGACTGTTCTGCCTCACCATCTGTAGGTTTTTAGATGTAGCCGACTTCCTTGCAGACATCCTTGCACAGTTGCCATTTGCTCTCAGGATCCCATATTTGTAGCGGTTCTGAACATCTGATATGTTCCTTTCAGGTAGATCAGCCACTTCATTTGTGATACCACTTAAGTGCGTTTCTCTTGCCTGAATATCATTCAAACATTGCCATTGCATTTCTGGATGAGATGGATCAGTGAGTCAGATCCTAGTTTTTCTTATCATACAGCTTGCTGTCATCAGTGCAAAGAAGGTGGCTGAAGATTGCCCCACCTTGAAACTGGAATCCGTAGCCACTTTTTGCATCAATCTGAATGAAGACAGATCAGACCTATGACCAACAGTAGGGGGAATGAATATTTCCTTGGTATAGACTGCACTTAATGGCAACTTCTGGAGATACCTCTATATAAATTAGAATAATTTTATTTAATTCAAACTTATCAAAAGCTTATCAATATAACAAATAAGCACTGATATAAGAAAAAAAATATATAAACATGACATTTTGATATAAAAAGAGCATTGTTTTTCTTGTTTGATGTAATATATTACAGCTTTTGCAAGCTCCCAGAGTAATGTGGGTTAGCCAGCTGTAAAGAAAAGGCTGAAATTTTGACATTGAGGTTGAAATATGTTGTATAAAATAATGCCAATGGATAGAAAGGAGACTATCTGTTGTAGGACTGGCTATGATGCATTCCTATGATGCATGTGTGCATGATGTGCCTTTGCTGGTGTTCACAGTTTGAAGTCATGTGTCAATCATGATTTTAAGGGAAAGTATTCCCCTCCTTGTGACCTCTTCTGGGGGACAATTTATCAATCCCAGACTACAACTGAAAAAGATCAAGGCTAAGTCAACAACAGATGGATAAATAATGCTTTGTACTGTGCAGTTCAATGTAATATTTAGGTACACTTCATCTGTAGATATTAATTGGATGGTACTATTCATATTTATAAAAGAGTCTAGTATGGCCCTTTTAATGTATTTCACATAAATGAGAACAAACATTTGACTGACCAGCCTTCGGCAGAATGGAGTAAACAGAATGTTTCTGCAGTTAACAATGATTGGCATCTTGACAGTTAATTTGGGAGGAAATGTTGGGAAAAGCATGTAAGAGCCAGTGAGAGTTTGAAAATGAACAAAAAAGAACGCCCTTCCTTTAGACTTGCCCCTGAAGCCACAACGACAAAGCATAGCGTGCAAACCTGTTCCCTGGAAAAAAGATTTATTGGATGGACAAGCCAGTGACTTTGCTAAGGTCACTTAATGATCAGATGGTACTTTTAGAATTTTCTTTGTTTTTTTTTGTTTTGATGTGAAGGCATTTCATTGTTTTTTCTGTTGTTGTTTTTGTGTGTGTGCTTATGAGCGTGTAATTCACATAATATTGCAACAGAAATTTGTTGCAATTTGTTGCAAATTCACATGGGCAGTCAATGTATAGCATGTGTTCAAATAGAGACTGAAAGGTAATTGATTGTCTGTCCTCTTCGCTGATCTGGTTCTTTCAATAATGACTCATGCAAACAGACTTAACCTCTGCAGAAATGAACATGAACTGAGTTGGTCAGTTGACACGAAAGGATCTCCTACTTATTCTGCTTCTTCTCACACACACATGCATAAACTCATGGGGCTACTGTCAGTTAGCATGCTTAGACATGCTTTACTGCGATACTGCCTAATCTGTAGCACAAATTTAATTTGCATTGAAGCTGACCATGACTGTGGTGCCTCAACAAAGGTCCAGCTGATTTCACACTTCAAATTGCTGGAAACTGGACATACAAACAGACCTGTAGTAGGTGTCTGATTGTGCAGAGGCCTTTTCACCAACTGTCAAATTGGAACCTACAAATTGAATTCAAGGCTTATCCTTTAAATATAGGTCAGAACGCATGAAATGCGTTGTTTAATTTCTGTGTGGATTTCAGAAATTTCATGTCCACATAGCATATCATATTCTATTCTATTCTATTCTATTCTATTCTATTCTATTCTATTATATACAGTATTAATACTATTATATTAATATATCTATTAATGTGGCACTGTTGGAAGTAATTCTACTGAGTCTAGTGATTTTAGGATAAAGGCTCAGACTGTTTGTTGTATCGATAAACTCTTTTGTTGGTTTGCGATTATTTGGGTTAAGCAGGCCGTTTCCTTAAACCACTCCCTAAAGATTTCTAAATTAAAACCCTGTGTTCTATAGATACAGCTTATTATTACATTCTTTTTCTTTTCTGTATAAATTTCTACTGTTATACATTCTAATATATCATTCATCACTTTTGACATATTTTCCACCACTCTATACTTCAGGCTTGTGTCCTGCACAGGAAATAGCGAGTATAGATAATGAATGGATGGATGGATGTGGTACCTGTACATGGACCACACTTGGCTTCATCTTGAACTCTTCTTAAAATTTACCTGAAGTTAGCATGCAGGACACGCTCTCAAATGTTTTTTGTGAAATTTTTTGACACAACATTGATATCAAGCTAGTCTTCAGTTGCACTTATTCACACAGAGACACACCCCTCCTACCTGAGACTTTTCAGTGACAACTGTGACATGACAGAGGTGATCGGTCTCATCAAACTTGTGCAAAACTAGTTCCATATCTCAAATCGTGATCCATAAGCCATGATTGCATGATAGGCAATAAACAGTTTGTGCTTTCAGTTCTTCCACTTTACTCTTTAATGTTTGTGCATTTATAAGAATCATAGACGGTAAGGGAATGTGTGTTAAGAGACTCTCTCTGCTGCCTCTGATGAACCCCTACCCTTTTACCCCGATCCATGGTTTTACAGGGGAAAATGCTGTGAGAGGTTTTGAAAACATCAAATAAATCAGCACTTGATAAAATAAGATCCAAGGAAGGGTCAGCAGACAGTGTATTTCTCTACTGGAGAAGAAACTCTCTGCTGTACTGCATCTATGGTGATGATGATTGCCCAGGGGACAACCGGCAACCCTGGACAAAACAGAACACCATCCATAGAAGAAACATAAGTGCAATCTCCATCTTCTCCAAGAACATTCAGGGAAATAGTGAAAATAATCACAAAGTTGGTGATCAGTATTGATCAGTATAGGTAACATTAAATAACTACCCAGTAAATTACTACTCCACACACACAAAAACAAGAACAACATATGTGGCTTTTTTTTCTGCCAGTTGCTGCACAAACAACTGGGGCCTGAGAGCCAGGAGCTGAAGTGGCCTTTGGCCAAAGGCAAAGACCACCAACTGGTTGTAGTCTGACCACTGCTCAGGCAAACTATCTAGCCACACTAGATGGCTAGATTAATGAAAACATTCTTGGCAAATGCTTTTTCTGTTGTCCCTCTTGCGCCGGTCCAAGAATTTCACCTCTAGCAGCACAATACGAACACTGTGGCTAGCCATGGTGGCTCTTACAGAGCTCATTAGTGACATAATATAAGCTAACATCAGTAAGCATGAACTAAGATAAGCTAAAATAGCTGTTGGCATGTTCCTATCCTGTGACAGAATTGTTTTTGCTGCCCATTTTCCCATTTTTTGGATTCACTGAGATTGGCCAGAGTCAGCTCCCATCAAGTTGTTGTCCACTATAAATCCAAAAACACTCTGTGAGAGATTGCTTGTATTTATGTAGTCTATGATGGCAGAGCATAGCACAGGCACTAACAATGCTGCAACAGGGTTTAAGAGGTCACATAACTTAATTACCTCACATAGCAGTTTAACACTGGGTTAGGCTTTTAACCTCAGCTAAAATAGCAAGAGTGACCTGCTCACACACAGGGATGTTATAGATTCCTGGGACAATGCCAACCTCTATAGACTTCCAAACATAGCACCTAGGTGGCTACCATTCCCATCAAACTAATTTCTTTTTCTCTATCAGCCTTCACCTCTCAGCTATCAGCCTCTTCGCTTTAGGTCCTTATTTCACGCCTCTTTTGGCGCATTCACTTCCTTTATGATGGACTAACATTTCAAAGAGAAAATATACGGCTACCATATGCGTTACTGAGACACCAAATCAAATGGATTACATTCTACTAAGAGGCACGCTTTTCAGGCATTTTTGAGCTATATAAAGAGTGCTTAAAATTTCTTGGATTCAGCTTCAAAATGAAGACGGATCTGTTTAGAGACGCTCCCCTTCTTATTCTGCCCCCTCTTTCCTGTCCCTTCTCCTCTTCCTCTTCTTCCTGGGCATTCTTGGCCTGTAGGACTAGAAGGTGACAGATGCACATTCTACCTGCTGCTCTCCCCTCTGACCTCCTCTCCTGCATGTCTTCCTCCTGAGTCCGCACTCTCCCCTTCTCCCTGCATTTCTCACACTGCAACTGTCTTGCACACTGAACCCCCTGCCACTCTCTGCCCTTCCTGTCCACCTCTTTGCCCTGCCAGCTTTCTTCTCTTGCTCCTCCCTCTTTTTCCTCATCCATCCTTCTGCTGTACTCAATTTCCCTTCTGTATGATCTTCATCTGACATTTAATATTAGACTTATTGATTCAGTACTTTTATGCTAGGCACTCACCCCCATACAGACACCCACACATACATCAAAAGCATTAGTTTAACAGATACTCCTTGTTCTCACCAACTGTCTTGCCGTCCTCCTCTGCTTTGTTGATTCTTTCTTTCTTCTATGCTGTACCTCTGATGCCTGTCCTTATGTCATACATGAATGCTCAGGTGCAAACATGCACATAGCCACAGAAGCACAAACAGATGTAGACTTCCAAACAGATTGCCACCTCAGTCTGCAGGGGTACAAGTTGACAGATGTAGCTTCCCCTTTTACCCTGGTTCCCCATGCCTTCCTAACTCTGTCTCATCTCTCCCACAACATAGTCACACTCACACACCTTCCTCCTCTGTTATGGGGCTAAGCAGGTACAGTGGCATCTGCATGCCCAACCTTACTCATAGATATTTCATGCTGCAGAACTACATTGAATCTGACCTTCACAGTTCTGTGAGTTATTGTGTAAAATAAAAAAAATAAAAAAACAAGTAATTGCTGTGGTTCTTAATATTAGGTCTCCTGTATGCTGGATGATTTCTGCAGTTGTGTAAGATTATAATATCTCACACTGTATAATTTGCATTAGCTTAATCTTGGGCACAATGTCAAGAATGGACTGTATGTTGATGAGCCCTCTTGCATCATAGTCTACAACTGCTGCAGAGCTGCAGGCTGACATAATTTTAGTAATTCATATCAGAATATCATATCAGCTTGGTTTAGCTCTTTGCTGTTTATTTCAGACCTTTACACCACTGACTCAAATGCACTCTCCTTGTGGTTGTGTGAACATTCCTAGTTTCTGTTTCTTTATACATTAGTGAGATGTTTGAAATTCTACCAGATCTGGAAGTTTTAGTAGGCAGGCGATTATAAAAAACTCATTAGTGTGGTCCTGGAAACCTGCCTTATGAACCATTCTGATGGCTCTTTTCCGGAGTGTGCACAACAGTCTGAGTGAGGATTTGTAGGTGTTGCCCGAAATTTCCACACAGTAAAACAAATATGTCAAATTAAGTGAAAAATATACAATATGTAATGCTTTGTTATTCAAGAAGTATTATGCTTTACTGAGGACTGAAATACTTTTGATAGTTGAACATGTTAAATGTGAGGTTTCCAGCAGCGCTTGTGGTCAGTTATCACACTCAGAAACTTTAACTCTCCTCACATTTACACCCTCTATCACAACACTTAAGTCACTGTTCCCCTTATGATTTTCAAACAACATTAAGTTTGTTTTGTCCAAATTTATTAATAGTTTATATCAAATAACTTTTTTAATTTGTTTAATCCTGAAGTGATTTCCTCTATGAGCTTTTGTAAGATCTCCCCAGTACAGAAAATAGTTGTATCATCAGCAAACAAAACAAACTAGTATTTTTGAGTCTTTACATATGCTAATTACGTATAGAATAAAGAGTTTTTGTCCCAATGCTGACCCGTGGGGGACACCACAAACAATGTATGCTGACTAAGGCCCAGACTCTGTGAAGCCGGTTGCAAGTGGAACCGGATATGTTCCTAGCCAGTCTGGCCTTTATTGTCAGACGAAACCAACGGTTTCACACCTCAAAAGTGCATAGGTCTGAAGGTGGGTTCCAGAGTGCATGGATCCGAAGATGCTGCCAGAGCAGCTTCGTGCAGAGAATGAAGTGGGTAGTACAGCCATCACAGCCATGCCTCTTCAACCCCTAACCTTAAAATGAACCTGTACGGCAAGCCATACCATGACAAAGACAACCATGGCAGATAGCAGACTCGTTTCCCTGCTGCAGCCTTGTAGCCTGCTTAGCTTTTGTTTTGCCAAAAAGATTTTGTTTGTTTGTTTACACCGCATAGGATTCTACGCATGCTCCACATCTTCTCTGGTTAAGAGCTGTATGATTTTTTTTTTCAGTCAACTAAATCTAAGGGCTGAAGTACTGATTTTTCTGCGATTTCAATGCCTTTATTTGGAGGCCTGCACTTTTCGAGTCGGATCTGTGTCCAGTCACTTATTTGGACAAACACGGTTTTGTTTCAGCTTCGTGGAGCCTGGGCCTTAAAGTCCGTTGGAGTAGTCCGTTGCTTTAAATAAGTTTTCATCCAGCGTAAAACTACTCCCGTGATACCATAATACTTCGGTTTCTTGATTGATATTTCATGATTTATTATGTCAAAGATTAAGATCGATGAGCACCTCGGCTGCAAATTTCTTTTTGTCCAAATACCTGGTTATTTCTTCTATGAATTCAAGGACTGCCAATGAAGTGGATCTCTGTGATCTGAATCCAAACTGGCTTTCAGAAAGCAGTTAGTGTTTTTCAATAAATTTGTCCAATCAGTGAATAAATAGTTTTTCTAAGATTTTGGAAAATTGCGGGAGGAAAGAAACAGGCTCGTACTTAGTAAATTGGTGTCTGTCTCCAGTTTTGTATAGAGGGAAGACTTTTGAAGTTTTAATTTCTTTTGGAAATTTACAAGTTTTGAATGACAGAAAACATCAAAAAGGCAGTTGTTCAGCCCCTGACATACTGTCATTTCTATACCATTACAGTCAGTTGACATCTTGTTTTTGCATTTATTTACAATATTTATGATTTCTCTCTCTGCCACTACTGTGAGAAACATCAGCTGATACAGGATCACAGATTTGTCCTGCCAGCTTTGGTCTAACACCTACCAAATACCTGTTGAAGTCATTAACCACTGTTTTTATGTCTGTAAAATAGTTGTCAATTTATTTTTATATTTTTTTCATATTCATTCTCAGTTTCTTCAGTTCTGTATTTTATGATTTTTTTCTTTTTTTTATATAGTGTATGTGTTTTGTTTTGTTTTTTCCACAGATATTTTGCAATCCCTTTGTGATCCAGGGTGTGTGAATATTTATTTATTTCAGTGTATTTCTTTGTTGGACAATTTCTATCCTGTAATAATTTGAAGGTATACAAAGAAGTTTCATATGCTTTATCAATATTATCTTCACTTAATACTGACTCCCAGTTCTGCTTAAACAACTCTTCTTTAAATTCATCAATTGTCTCCTCTGTCTTCACTGTTGTAAACCGTTGTCCAATATCTTGTTCATCTTTCTTGTAGCAGCTGTCCTACACCACAAAAACTGGTACATGGTCAGTGATATCATTAATAAATAATCCACCTATTGCTTTCTTGTCTATTAGGGTTGGTAAATATGTTTATTATATTATATTATCCCTGCGATGGACCGGTGACCTGTCCAGGGTGTACCTTTGGAAATTTCATGTCCACATAGGTCTAAATGAGATTACATATCAATAAAATTAGTATATTGATGTGGCACCTCTGTGATGGACTGCTGACCTGTCCCTGCCTTTCACCTGAAGTGAGCTGGGATAGACTCCAGCAGACCCTGTGACCCTGCACAGGAAATAGCTGGTATAGATAATGGATGGATAGATATTATATTATATTATATTATATTATATTATATTATATTATATTATATTATATTATATTATATTATATTTTATTATATTATATTATATTATATTAATATATCTATTAATGTGGCACTGTTGGAAGTAATTCTATTGAGTCTAGTGATTTTAGGATAAAGGCTCAGACTGTTGTATCGATAAACTGTAATTATTGATTATTTGGGTAAAGCAGACCTTTTCCACTCCCTAAAGATTTCTAAGTTAAAATCCGGTGTTCTATAGATACAGCTTATTATTACATTCTTTTTCTTTTCCATATAAATTTCTACTGGTATACATTCTAATATATCATTCATCATTTTTGTCATATTTTCCACCGCTCTATACTTCAGGTTTGTGTCCACATACACAGCTAGTTTTCCATCCAGTTCAAAGTCTCCCTTCTAAGTGCTGATCTTCGTTTCACAGATGGCATTGATACTGAACGGATGTTTGAACTGGCCTAGACAATATTTGGTTTGGTTAAAGTTTGCATACATGTTGAAATGTATAATGGAGTTTATTGTCAGCTTGAACTGCCCTGTTGAACAGATCCTCTGAGTAACAGAAGTATGCCGTCTATTATGTCATAACAGAAGTTATTTTCTGGGTCAACATCATTTCACAGTCATAGTAGATGATGTTCTGTTAGCAGCTGATGATGAATTATTGCTAGTATGTGGTGTCATCCTGATGGTGAAGTTTGTGTTGTCTTGTGTTTTACCTTCAGTCCTGTTAGTGCTCGGCAACATCTCTCCACATGCTCTATGTCTCGGATGACCAGTACCTTCACTTCCTCTGGGGCTCCATTCAGCTTGATGAAGATCTCACATCTGGAGGTTCACGTTTCCTGGACTTTTTCCTTGCTTCTTCAGGATCCTGGTTTTCCTGGTGATGTGTGTGTTCCATTTGGTCAGACCTTTGTTAATGCAGGCATCTGATCCTCTCTGATCCTCTCAGCTTCTTCCCTTGTTTTAGCAGTTCAGTTTTGTGTTTTCTGTTGACAGACCTCACAAATATGGCTGCTTTTTTGTTGTTGCTCCTCCTGGGCAGCGGGTGACAGGCTTCAATGGTATTCTGGTCAACCTCTATTCCCTTGGACAGGAGAAAAGAAGCCACCTGTTGCTCAGCGGATTCCAATAGTTTTTCATCTGTAGTCTCATCTGCCTCTGCAGTAACTGTCTGTGCATACAAGCGAGATTTGACGCGCAGACAGTGATGGTCACGACACTTATCCACGTGTACTGCCCCATGTCCAACATTCAGTTCTCCAGAAAAGTTGTCCTTGTGTTTTTTTTGACTTTCTGGAATTTCACTGAATTCATTTTCTTAACCAAATCCAGTATTGTTTTCTGCTGGACTCTGACAGCAGAAACCTCCTCGAATAGGAACTGCAGTGACATTTTAATATCGTCCAGATCCTCCATCCCCCGGGTCTTCTTTGGTCCCATTATGAAGGCGTTGTAAGACTTTTTTTTTTTTTTTTTTTTTGCCAGGTACCAGGTCAGTTGTGTGTTAAAACAATACCAAGAGGGCGAGCCATATTCATGGCATATTATTACTGCACATTCATCTGTTTTGGGTTATAAAGCCATTTTTAAACTGTTTAAAATTCAACGTTTTATGATAAGAAAGATCATTCCCAAGAGAAATACAAAAACCCCAAGAGCTAAATCTCAGACCATATAGTTCTAAGAAAATATGACAGCACAATCAGAAAATGATTGAACAGTGTAATCTTTTGGATTTTTTTTGCCAGGAAAATAGCTAATCTTACAAAAGAACACAAACACATGATTGAAATTTGTGAAACTGCATCTGAGCAAATCACCAGTCTCCTGGAATAATGTTTAATGCACAGATAGGACCAAAATGGAGTTGTCTGACTTTTATGCCCAGTGTCATGTTAAGTGAAAACCAAACACAGCAGAAGCAGAAACTGAAGCTAAAAATCCTTGTCAAGCACAGCAGTGGAGTGGTGATTATTTTGGGCTGTTTTGCACAGGACCTGGGAACATTGCTGGCATTGATTCAACCACAGACTCATTTCTGACAAAATATTTTTATAGAGACAATTCTGAGGCCATCTGCCCGGCAGCAAAATTCATTTCAATTTTATTTATGTCATGTCTATTACCATGCAAGTTATCTCTAGATGCTTCACAGAAAACCCAGAGCGTGACCCCCGAACAGTGGTAAGAAAAAAAAAAAAAACTCCATATCAGGAATAAACTTTGAGCAGGACCCATCTCATTGAGGGGACCCTCCTGCCAAAACTAGCTGGGTAA
This sequence comes from Arrhamphus sclerolepis, assembly GCA_037176975.1. Taxonomy (NCBI): domain Eukaryota; kingdom Metazoa; phylum Chordata; class Actinopteri; order Beloniformes; family Hemiramphidae; genus Arrhamphus; species Arrhamphus sclerolepis. The sequence continues at coordinate 6,417,597 of JBAMYA010000001.1, read as the reverse complement.
AGGAAAAAAGGGGGACAAGACAGAGAGGATAAAGGACAAACCAAATTGAGATATGCGGTCTTAAAATCATAAAAGTGCTGGAGTTAAGTGAATCCCCAAAAACATCTGAACAGAAGCAATGTTGTACAGAGGAATGGGCCAAAATCCCCCTACAACCAACCAAACAGGAAAAGACTGCTTCACGTAGCTGCTGCTTAAGGTGGCTTTGAATCATAGGGGTACTTAGCATTACTCACATGCTTTTCTTTCTGCTTTGGCTTTGTGCTAAGACAAAAAGAAAAAGTGAGGGGAAGGCTGTGATGAAAACTCCAAAAAGCAGAGCACTTTAAAAAGCTTTCACACATCTCCATTGTTTTTATTACCAAAAAAAAAAAAAAAAAAAACACAGCTGAGGATCAAAAGGAAAGGAAAAAAAATCTTCAAAGACAACTCATTCAAGATGCTTTGCAGGGAGAAAAAAAACAAAAAGCACATAATGAGGAAAGATGATTACAGGTTATGTATATATCAGAACATGTCTCAGTCATTTCACACCTCCTCCCTCTTCCTTTTCCTTTCCTGTTTTCCCAAACTGTGTCCTCAGGAAAGAGGATGGGAAAAACTATCACACATCTTCAGTCTGCCACTTCACATTAGCAGCAGACATGACCAGTCCAACCAATACAGCTCTGGAGGCTGGTGCAGAATTCGAAGGACTTTTATTCAGCCACACTACCATATAGCTTTATGACTGCACTTAAAATAGACCCTCCACTCACAAGTACAGCACTCTCAGTGGAAATAGGATATTATGAAAGAGTGCAGACTACAAAACACCAGCAATATTTAAATACTGTTACAATCATAAGCTCAGAGGCAAGGAATATAGTCAATTTGGAACAGTACGGAAAATAACTTGGTTATATGAAGAGGAAATTGAGGCCAGGAAATGTGACAAACTGCTGTAGTGTGAAATTTTACCACAAATGAAATAAATATTCCGGTACAAAGACATGAGAAAATGAGAGCTTGCATTTATGAATGTTGTTTACATGATACAATTATGTGATGCATCAGTATGCCAGCATAAAACAAGAGGAATTGGGGGCTATAAAAAGAAAAAAATGAAGAGGAAGTTAAATGTTACACCTCACTGAAAGTACTTCACATGTAGAAAGTCATGGGTAAATGCAGTAGTGAGAAAAACAGAATTTACTCAAAACGACCCAACTGAACGAGCATAAATTTTTTTTTGTTTTTTTTTTGTTTTTTATGGGCCTACAGCCTCTTTGCATCCGTGTCTGCTAATTTAATCAAAATAGAATTTTGATTAATTCTTTTCGGCATATAATGGGTCTGGAAGGCATTTTAACCTGTGCTAAAAAAAAACAAAAAAACAAAAAAACACTTTTAACCAGAAGGCAATGTTAAATTAACATCTCATAAAACAAATCATATGAAGGAACATGTAAAAGTATAATATTCTGATGAGCTACGTGATATGCTTCCAAAGCAGCTTTGTATACATTATTTTACAGAGTTGATTAGCCACTAATGGGTGACAGGTGGGGTACACCCAGGATGATTTTCCAGTCCATTATAGAACTAAAAAATATTTGATCAATGAAATCAAACGATAACATGTTTAATGAGCTGAGTCAGAAGAAAAACATTCTATTTTCAGAATCAGGTTGAAACTTTAAGAGTTTTCTTGTAGCTGAACTACAAAAATGACGGCACTGAAAGTGCATTTTGTGCACTGAATGGAACATAATGGCTTACTAGTTTGTAGAAATAATGATTTCATGCTTTTTCTATGCTTTTTTATGTTTTTTAAATTGAAGCAGCATTATTGTATTGGTTTTGATTTTCATATTCTTCACACTTTTACATACACAATCTCCTTTTCTCATGAATAAAATGTTGGGAGAGCTATCAAATTTGTGCAAAAGAACTGTTAAATACTACTTTTACTCTTTCTAGCAGAGTATTGTATCATACCGTGACCTTAACCAGTAAGGCCTAGGATATACTTGCAGTTTGTCAGTGCATTTGTAAAAGATATAAACGACATCCATTTTCCTTCTTTTGTCCTACAGAAGATTTTTTTTTACTCTTAAAAACAATATTATGGTTACTATTAGATAGACTATTATTCTCTGAAAAATAATATGGATTCTTCATTATTTTGTTACTGAGTGTGAACGAGCAAATGTGAACGTACAGCCCTGATTAAGTTAAGAATTTATAAAAAATAAATAAATAAAAAACAACAAACAAAAAACGTTTGTTATCAGCACACACACAAAAAAACAACTAAATAGTCCTTAATTCTTTAGTCTTATTAATAATGATGGACACCGACCTAAATTGAATATTGGGTTGGATGTACCTTGAACTTTCCTTTCTACTTTTCCTTTCTGTAGAAAACAGTCCTTGTACAAGGGTTTCACATTCACACATTTCATTATGAAATCTCATCATTTTGTAAAGTGAGGCAGCACTGGAAGAAAAGGTAAACTCGTTACAGTGTGGAGGACAAGTAATGTTCTCTGGTTTTTGCTGATGTATTTTAACTACCCTTTGTTTTCAGCGGAGGTGGTTGGTGATGGCAAATCAGAGTAACATCTATTTGAATGCCAGGATGAAGGTAGCTGCCCACATTAAATTCATGTCACTTATGTTGACCCACAGAGTGCTAGCTGAAACTGTTCCCTGTTACTTAAACAATCTTGTTAAGGCTAATGCTACCCCTCATCCACTATGTTCAGCACATGAACATCGTCTGGGAAAATCAGACGATTGGGTTGGTTGTGCACAATCATGCCAATCCAGACTATTTTCACACCTTATCCCGCAATGGGAAAACAACCTTCCAAGCTCTGTCAGAGTCGAGGTCTCATTCTCATCTTTCAAAAAGCTCTTGAAGACTCAGCTCTTCCCGGACACCTTCTTTCCTAGTTAAGTTTAGTTAGTTTATTTAACAGGGGCCATGTACAGATCAAGTTCTATATCAGAGTGAGCTATATAGCTAATTTGCATTTGTGGTCCCTGGGCAGGAAACAAAAAGGACAATGATACAGACAATACATACTAGTGTTGCTACTACAACTAAATACATGCTAAAAAGCAGCAACATCATACAAAGACTACACAACTACTACAATCAATACATGTAAGAACAACAGTAGCAACATCCTCGCACTTAGACGTACACTATAGACAATGACTCAGGGACACTACTATCAGTACGAAAAGGCACATCACAGAGAAAAAGTCCACAACTACCATATACAGTTCTATAAGGGATCAATGATCACATTGTTGATTAGCCTTCAGCCCTGCTTGTATGGTTGTTTTAAACTGGCTGAAACTTGTACACTCTTTAATATTAACTGGGACTGAGTTCCATTGTTTTACTGCACTAATGGAGAAAGCTGATTGGCCAAAAGCAGGCCTCCTGATTTTTGCATAATAATCGCCTCTCGCAGAAGACCTAGAAACCATCATTTTATCTCTGCAAAATGATATGCATTGCTTAAGTGGTGGTGGTGCAAAATCATGAGTAAGTTTGTACATCAAGCACATATCAGCAAAACAAAGAAAACTTTTGAAGGTCAGCAAGTTGTATTTTGTTATGATGGTACAATGATGATAATTTCTTGTTTGTTTGTTTTTTGTCAAGAACTTTTATGGCCTGTTTGTAGAAGTTGTCTAGAGATTGTGAGATAGTTCCACCTGCCTGGTACCAACTTGTAGGGCAGCAAGATAAATGTGAGAAGATCAGAACTCTAGCATCAGTTATACCACCACCAACCCCCACCCCCCTTCTCACTTCTCTCTCATTACTTATCTTCTGCTATACCCCTCTCGCCACTCTCGCTCCATAGCTGGAACTGGTAGTTGGTATTTACACTGTAGGTTGTTGAGGACTGCAAGGTAGTATTTTAATTGATACAGATTTCAAATGTATTAATTGTGCTTTTGTTTAATCATGCTTTTACTTAATTGTGTTTTTTACTTGTGAGTCGTTTTGGATAAAAGCGTCTGCTAAATGACTAAAATAAAATAAATAAAATGTCCATCTCAGCCAAATTACTCTCAACTGCAAACTGCTCCAGTGCAAGCTGTAGATCACAACTCGATTAAGCAAACACGACCACATCATCTTCAAAAAGCAAAGACTTATACCTAAGAACAAAACCAAACCTCCTCCTTGGCTGAAATTCTGTCCATAAAAGTTGCAAACAGATTTGGTGACAGAGGGAAGCACTGACAAAGTCCCCTTCTCACTGCAGACTTATCTGGTTATCAGCAATGTGGACCAAAGTCCCACGCAATTAGTATAGAGAATTGATCCTAGCAATGGGCTCCTCATATTCTTGTACCATTTCCCAGAGGATACTCTGAGGAGACATGGTCAAATGCTTCTCAAAGTCCATAAAATACATGTGGACTGGGTGTGCAAACTCCCATGACCCATCTAGGGCCCTCGGCAAGGGTATAGAGGTGGTCCAGCGTTCCATAGCTAGGATGGAACCTACTCATCTAGGGATGCTGAGGAGAGTGATATTTCTGCAGTTCCCCTGCTTAAAAGGGGGAACCACCACACCCTTCTGCCAAAACAGACCCCAATGTTTGAAGTACCTGAAGGACAATTAATTCTAAAAGTTATTAGGATACAGGTAACAGTAAACTTGGAATATTATGTTCTTTTTGCAACATGACAAAAAAGATAAAAATCCAAGTTTTATCATTATCTAAATAAAGAGAGCGCTTAGACAGAAAATATGTGTCAACCAAACCATCCCCAGCAAAAAAATAGACCAATGACACTAAATGAGTCAAACTACTTCATATGGAAGCACAATAGCACTACTTCAAACAGAAACAAGCTAATATTTATAAGAGGATGAGAAAGAGGATGGAGAGCTAATAGATATAACAGAATACCCATTTTATACTATATACATGAATGCAAAGTGCATAAATCTGCCCTGCACAGACCACACTGACAAGAACATCACTTTCCTGTGTGTGTAGTCTAGGAAATGAGTGCTTCATTTCTAAGCCAGCTGACAGGGATGCTCAGATTCATTCATATGGTGATATAGCTCTTCATTACAGAGACACATATATATTATACAGGAAAGGATGCACAGGAAATCCATTTACTGAGGCATTTCGATATAGAAGGGTATAGCCAAGTGTCTGTAAAGGTGGGTCATACATCAGTAAGAGAACTGCTTTCTCCATCCAAAATAAAAGCTTACAATAGCAAGCTTGATAGAAGTCTTAGCTTTGTGTGAGGGATGGATGACAACATCACAGTGTGCGTGTGTGTGTAGGTTTGAAATGTGCGTTTGTCTATGTAAAGGTTGGGTGGTGCCATTTATCATAGCTGTAGGGTAATGGCACAGTCAGAGTGGCGGCTAAAATCTCACACATCATCTGTGACCTTTGAATGACACATCAAATATGTACAAAAATAAATATGCAGACACTAAAATGATGTATTAATTAATACTGCTTTGCATGTAAGTATTTTAAGAGAAGATGCACTTTTAGAGGTCAGAATGCAGCTCTGATCCAACCTGGTAGCTCCAGAGCCGATTATTAACAAAAAAAACCCACTCATTCGATATGATGGCATCCATCCCTATTTTCTGGGCACATTTTGTAATTCAGAGCTGTTGGTGCCATTCTGAAACAGGGCTCAGCTGTGCTTAAAAAAAAAAAAAAAAAAAAACAGGAAAAATTTCAAATACACATTTTCATAGAAAAGTTGGCAGTCGATAGTGGACTGTCTCCAGAATCCATCACAGCTTTGGCATCCTAAACTGTCACTGTGGCTCTGAGAGACTGTAGGTTTTACAAATATTAGTTGAACTGTTCAGCGTCAGAAGAGAAACATATGCGGTTTAGTGGTGCAATTTGTGGAGCCAAAGTTCAGCACTTCACCAATGAAAATGAAGCATTTAAATAGCTTTCTCGCAGCATTAGGCACTATTGTATTTTATAATTTCAGTGCTTATGACCACACAAACTCCCATTTGCTAACACAAAAAACATTTAATGTCCATTTATTCTCTCCACATGAAAAACTGATGAGTTAAAAATGACCTTTTGTTTATCCCATTGCTGTTTGAAATATGGACAAGTGCAGCTATGGATTGCTTCAGCACAGCAGGGCTGGGTTATTGGTTTGACCGAGTCAAAAAAAATAATGGCTTAAAATTAGCTGACTGTAGAGATAAGACTTTCAAAAAGCAAGTTAAAAAGAACAACCCAGACATAGGTTATTATTAAAATTACTGATTTAATTTCAGGCATCTTTACATTACTAAATACAAAAATCAAGCTCAAATTGTACTACATGCTCTTTAATTAAAATCTAATATAATACTGAAAGAAAAAGAACCTATAACATAGCAGCAGGACATCAAAAAATATTATTACTTCTAGTTTGATTGGGTTGGAAACCTTCTGCCAGATCATGTGTTTGTAAAGATATAAATTTGGCTCCAGCATCAGGTAAATCTTCAGTATCCCCCATCTCCAAATGCCAGTGTAGTACTTACGTAATAGTTTTAGTCTCCAATGCTTGATTTCACATTTTGAAACTGTATCATACCATATCAGTTAAATATGACATGAAGCTGCAAATGTATGCATAACTACAGGTGTAGTGTTTTGATTGATGGCTGTCACTGTAGCTACTTATCACTGAGGACTGTATTAGCATGACTTCTGAGATGTGAATAAAGACTTAAGAGAGCATCATTTATTTTTCCTGAAGATATTAATTGTACTTCTAAGTGTACTGTTGTGACCAGTTTTGGGTTTGGAAGGGCTCTGGGGATGAAGCTTAGCAAAGCAACCCGAAGCAGCTGTTTTTGCTCCTGTTTGAAGAATAGACTGATGGCCAAGCCAAACAAGAGAACATCAGCTGGACTGTCGCTAGCTCATCAGTTTCTACCTTTTGCCATTGAGTCAAGAGGTAATTTCAAGTTGACTACCTGGACCACTGGCCAATGACATGAGAAATTAGTTTTGTTTCAATTGTTGGGATCTGCAGTAGTTTATTTGGCCCGCGATTTGTGAGTCTGCACCACCAGGCTTACCCAACCTTCATGTGACTGAATCAGAACAGCAGGACGAGTAATGGCAGGTACTCGCAGAACTCTGCTTATCCTCATTTTAGCTCCAGCATCACTTGTTTCAGATATTGTTTTGGTCACATTTGAAATTTGGATTTTTGGACAGATCTTTTTGCATATATAGTGGTACCTTGAGTTACAAGTTGAATTCATTCCATGACAGACCTCGTAAGTGAAGTAGCTTGTATGTCAAATCAATATTCCCTATTGAAATTAATGGAAATGCCATTAATTCATTCCCCGCACCTCAAAAAACACCCCAATTTTATTTTATTTATTTATGTTTGTTATGGCTTATATTTATTTATAAATAACAAACATTGTATAAGAACATAATAAAATGTAATAAAAGAGAATGCAAAGAAATAAACTCAACTGGTCCAGCGGTGCCAAGATGACAGTTTGTTCATATCATCAAATCTAAAGGAACTTTCTTCATCTTTACTGACATTTATCACTTAAAAAAATCATCTTCATGAACATTTGGGTTCGCCACACTCCCCTCACTTTCATCTGCGATGTGTTTCAATAAAAACCTGCCCAAGGTGGTTTGTTTAATACCACGTTGTAGAATGTTTTGGGAATGAGTGAGGCAAGTGTCGCTATATAGCAGAGCCGCACGACCAGTTGCATTTTTTTTTCTTGGTGTCTCTTTTCCATGAAAATCTGCTAAACAACTGCACAAATACAAGCACAAAACACAAGAGATGCTTCCTTGGTCGGGTTACAAAGTGAAGTGAACGAGTGAGACATGGGATGCTGTACCACCACTAGTTAGCCAAGCCAACTAGTGGTGGCGTGCCTGAAGCTTCCTAACTCGTAACTCAAATCTCTGCTTGCAAGTCAAAGCAAAAAATCAATGATGTAACTCCTTGTAATTCAAAAATCTTGCATGGTGGGACACACGTAACTCATGGAAGCACAAGAAGCTCTTGAAAATACCAAGGGTTGAAAGAGGAGATAGAGAAGATCTGGAAAGGCTAGAGTCCTGGCAGTGGTGATCAGAGCTCTCAGGGCTATAACCTCCAAACTGGGAGAGTGGCTCCAGCAGATCCTAGGAACAACATCACAGAAGTCTGTCCACAAGTGGGATTAGTAAAATCTTATTTTATAAGTTAGCATAAGCAAAGTTAGCCAAGATAAACTAACTAACTATCTCCTGGTGACTGTACTTACCCCCTCCAGGCCTGCTTGATTTTCCTGTTACTCCTCAGGACAGGGGGAAAAAAAAACAGGCATCAAAGTCACTCTAGAAAAACCTATGTCCAGTTCTTCTGTGGTCTTATAACTCAATGAGCTGAGTCAAAATCTTTGACCCAGAATTTACTCAAACCAGCCAAACCTATGATCCAACAGGAACCCGGCTCTGTGGATATCAAACTAGCCCAGCATTTTTCTACAGTGCATTCCTCTTTACCAGCTGACCTCGTCTTTTCTCCACCTTCCAAACCCCTTTCACTCTGTCATCGCAGCCTGTGTTTGCCCCTCTCTGAGTTGCCGGTTATCTATTCCCTGTCATTGTAGAGCCATGAATTTGCATTTTAACATTGTGTCTATTCAGTTGGTTGCAAAAACACCAAAGCTCCTCTGATCTAGCATGGGCACAGCAGCAAACAGCCATCCCAAAAAGAAGGAGAGAGCGACATACAAGTGTGCACAGGAAGACTTGCAAATGTAAAGGCGGGGGAGCGTGCATTGTTTGGCTTTGATTAAATGTGTAAACAGTGATCTAAAAGTGAAACAAGTAAAGTGTGTAATGATGACAGAACAGAAGCACTGAGGACACGCGCGTACAAAGACACAGGCACGTTCAAACATGGGGCGATTTGCTCAGAGTCGCTGGTAAACAATGATGTGCATCTGAAAAGGATAGTGTCAACGAAGTGTCAGCACAACACGGCTGAAACGTCAGTCAAAGCAATAACAGCTCTGAGCGATTCGGTGTGTGCATCGGATGTATGTGAGAACGAATACGCGTGTGTGCCTATGTCCCTGAGCCGTCCCCTGAGGAACGGATGCCAGTCAGCATCTAAGCAGAGGAGGAGAGAAAATGAAATATTGATCTCTGATAAGACATGAAGTACTCTGTTGGCAGCTCCTCTCAGATTGGTTGTGTGCGTGTTTATGATATTCTCAACCACACAAATATAGATAACTAATGTTCATGAGTCATAGTCGATGATGAGCAAAAGTGGCAGGATGTTATAAGTCACATCTTGGTCATTGTAACACCTGCAGGGACATTCATGAAAAGTGAGACACATATTACTAATTACCAGATGTACATTTTCAAGTTAATATGAATAGAAAATCATAAGGTTTTTTAAACCCTCATTTTGAACTTTTAGAGGTTTTGCATGTTGAGTGTACCTTGTGTTTTTATTCATTTATATTTATGGGTAAACATAAACATCGAGCTTATTTATTGTTTTGTACCCATTTAGTACTGAAAAGTTCAACAGCTTTGTGATAGTTATGTAGCGCTGAAACTGTCATGAGGTGCTGTAAGACGACTCACGTGGAGGAGAGAGGAGACAGGTGTGGTGAACGGAAGACTTTTTAATGAATAACTTAAGGCTCTGCCACAACAGGGTATCTAAACAAATCAAAAGGGGGGGAAATTCACAATAGGCATGGGTAAGGACTCAGAAAAGGAATACAGGTACAGAGTAGGCAAGAAGATGAGGAAAACAAAGCCCGGGAACTAAAACTAGCAACAGCAAATCTGCAAACAAATGGACTAACAAGGGGAGAAGGAGACACAGGACTATACAAGAACACAGGCTGACAAAATGAAGGCAATAATAATCAAGGAGGCAGCTTGAGGCAGGGTTGGAAAGTCAGATCAAATACTTCAAGAGTAAAACAGAACAGACAATCACAGAAAATGACATAAAAGAACCAAAGTGAACCAAAACCATAAACCATGACTCAAAGAATGTCAGAAATTTTTCTCTTTATAATTTGTTATTTGCCAATATTATTATGTCTATAGCCCTTTTCACCCAGTAGCCGCACTTTAACTTAGCAGAGAATATACCTTCTTCATGCTGCTGCAGCTCACCCTTGCACCTTTGGGAATTTCATCTGAGTTTCTTGGAAGTAACAGCTTTGTTTGGAAGCTTCCTTTGTTGTCTGTAACATTTGATTTTCAAACCTGCAAACTTTAAAAGCTCAGACACTTTAAAATAATTCATGGAAAGTCATTGTAATGGTGTACAGACACTGACCACATGCCCTGGCATCAACTGTATATAACGTGGATGGACAGGACTTACTGTTGCACAATTAAAATATGCACAACACCACACACTGACTTCTCCTGCTAACGCTAAAAACAAAGTATCTGGTGTCTAAACTAAAAACAAAGAAAAGTAAGAAAATCAGTTATTATGGAAGAAATTTTGTGAAATATCAGATTACCACACAGATGAAGAGCTAATCTTCCTTTTGTCAGACCAATTAGTAATACCACAGGATATTAATAGGGTTGCTATATTTAACTGTCATTGATCTTGCATCATGTTTAATGTTTGACAAAAATATTCGCAAAATACTTGGCTTGAGCATTGGCGCTCTGGTGACTTTTCTGGATAAAACTCAAATAAGTCCTGGTTTGGAATATACTGTACAACATTTTGCTGCTAACATGCTAATGCACTGATTACTAAAGTTAATGTCATCCTTTTCTTTATTCTAGTTGTGCATTTTCCTTCACATTTCTTCTTTTATTTCATGGTACATTCCTATTGGTTGGTTAGCTGACAGAGATTGTAGAGGCAGCGACAGGCAGTTACACTCAGAAGATTCTTACAAATTTTTGACACTGCTTGTTATCTGTCTTGTTAACCCGTCTTTGGTTGTATCTGTAATCTTTGAGCTACAATGGCCAAATTTGAGACGGTAGAAATCATGTAATATGAACTCAGCATATGGCCACTTTTTACTATTCAGGGTTATGGGGATCTGCTGAGGGGGTTCACCTTGGGCAGGCCAAATATTTGTATTTATTTATTTATTTTTACAATAAATAAAAACTCTTAACTTCACCTACCCTTATCAATTGACCACTGTGACCAGCTTCATTGTTAAGACCGCCTTCATTACTGGATAAGTATATGAGATAAACTGATAAGTCACTGATTACATCACCACATCTGCATACTGTAGACTATGTACTTCAGTTCCTGCATACTGTGCACTACATTTTGTCAGTATTTAGTTTTGAAAATGTCCCTCTTGTCTTGTTTCTAGAGTGTTCGGGGCAATGGTTCCCTGTGGTTGCAAACACCAATTAGAAGGTTTGAGTTGAAGCCATGGAATGAGAATGTGTAGAGGGAAAATGTTTGTGGGTTTTAGGTGCTTAAAAATAGTTTTCAGGTTAATAGTATAGTAATGTAAACATATTTTTTTTCACAGAAATAATGAGAAATATTACATTGCTTAAAAGCTATTTTGCAATAAGTAAACATCCCTCGAGGAAGTGATTTAAGCTTGGTAGCAGGAGACTGTATAAAAGGCTGCCTGTTTGTATTCATGGGTTGCTACTGTTGGGGGGTAGACACGCTTCACAATGTCTCTTTGTTGTTCCTTCTTTTAATTGTCTATTTTCTGGGTGAATAAAACGCTAAATTGTTTGCACCCTACCCTGCCTTGGTTGTCATCACAGTGGACCAGCTGCGCAATAGCTGCCTTGTCACAGTGGCACCAAAGAGAGGCACTGAAATAAGAATTCCCCAGAATGCTTATTAAATATAATTTGTTTAGGAGCTGGTGCCAACTGAGTTGCGGCACCGAACGACTTTGACGACCTCTGCTTCTGGCTCAAAGGTGCAGTTACTTTTGGCCTCTTATTTCACATCCTCAACTAAACAAAAACAGCAGTGAGGCTTTAAAAAGGTGCACCGTACCTGACTTGAACAGGCAGCATAAAAAAAGTTTATGAGGAGCAAAAAAAAAAGGAATATGTGTAGTAATAGAGGCCCTGAGGTGTGATACGCTATGACAGTGCTTTGTGCTTACTGCTAATTCCAGCATGTTAACATAGCTCCACTGACGCTGCTAACATACAGGTGTTTAGCAGGTGTGGCATTTGCTCAGTTCAGGCGAGGCAGATGGGTACTTTCACATGATGTGTATCCATTCTGAATATTTGAAGTGTTTCACAACTCACCTTACACAGTCCGGATACACAGATACCAGCTGGGATGTCTCGCTCCTTCTTGAGTGAGTTGGCACACGTACTGCAGTGCTGATGTTGCCAGCTGCTTTTAATGGAAATTAGCTAAAGCCTATTAAAATCAGCATATTCATGACGTTGACTCATTTTATTTCCACTCTGCCTAGTTTCAGCTGGTGTCAGCCTTACTTCTGTTGCTTATCTATTTATTTCCGTCTCCACAAACTCTGTGTTTTTGTTACAGTTAGACTCACAGCGAAGTTACCTTCATTTATAAATATTTTTTCTTTTCTTTTTTAATAGAAAACTTGGGAGGTTTTAAAAAAAAAATCTAAATTCCAGCTATGACTTAACAGTATAATGTTTTGTTGTTTTTTTTTTTTTAATTCATTTGAAACTTTAAAATCTTTTCAGCCTCTTCACTGATAGACTTTATAATTTATTTAGAAAAAAAAGTGTTTGATGTCAGCAACACACTCAAATTTCCTAACTTTTCTGAAACACTGAACTGGTTAGTAAAGAAAACTATTTGTGTTTGCCACATAAAGGTTCAGACAAATTGACAACAATTTGATTGTTTGTTAACAATGTCTTAAACTTAGTATTTAAAACTTACAAGTGGACAGCAGTAAGTTATTTGTATGGAGATGGAATGCTAATATCCTGTATGGATGAATTCCTCTGGAAACTATTTGGAAGCATGTGTGGCATCTGCAGTGACAATTGTTTGCCAATGCATGGACGCACATGACAAAAGTAAATTTTTTTCCCCAAAAAGCATTTTCATTGTCAGATTGCATTGCATCCCGTTGTACATGCTACCAGGTTCTCAGTGGTAAAAATTAGCAACTAGCAATGTTACAGCCCTTGGGCCTCTCTCTGCACATATGCAAAACTGGGATCATTCTTGCACCATAGTGATTGGCTCTGGTTCATGTGCTCTGCTGCTACACCGACGAAGGACAGTTTGCAAATGACGTTGCTCCATTACCACACGAGGATTGGCTCCTATGGTCCACGACCCACCCGTGGAGCTGCTGAGTGGAGGGTCAGCACCTGTACCTGAGTCTGCTGGCAGCATAAAAGGACCTGGACACCTTTGGACAAGGAGCAGCTGGTAGTTGTGCTACAGCTTGCTCCATCGAGTCTTTGGACGTGATTACTGTGATCTGTGACAAGACCAAGACAGACCAAGTCGAGACCAAGACTAGGTCAGCTCAAAACCAAGACTTAGACCAAAAAAAAAATATATATTTATTTTTTGCCATCTTGCATGAGTTATAGAACAAAAGTACCATACTGGCTTCAGCTGCTTAGTATAAATATGAGATTGTATTCAACTACAGACACAATAATCCAGAGATGGAGCATGTCTTGTGTGTGAACTCACTATAAATGTTTTCATCAATTAGCTGAGTTTAAATATGTGTGGCAATACTATGACCGTTATTTCTACACTATCTGAGGATTGGCTCAAATGCTGTTAAGGACTGACATGACTATTAAATAGTCCCAAAATCATCTAACAAAATAACAACACTCCAACACCACCCTCCACCTCAGAAGTTCAGTCAACCAGGACTCAGTGTCGGGCCGTTGCTCCTTCACATCGAGAGGAGCCAGTTGATGTGGTACGGGCATCTAGTGAGGATGCAACCTGGATGCCTCCCTCGAGAGGTGCTATGGGCATGTCCAACCAGAAGGAGGCCCCGGGGCAGACCCAGGACACGCTGGACAGAGCTGACATTTTGTGTCCCCCTCCATGGATCCGGGACCATGCTTTAGGGTGGGGAGGGGGGAGTGAGGCTGTGAGAAGATGAGGGCCAATGCCGTCTGTGACACAAGTGATTGGTGCCACTTGAACGGGTGTATAATGAGATCAAAAAAACAAACAAACAAAAAACTGTGCCTGCCTGGATATTATAGGTTACAAATTCCTTCCAGACCGCTCGGCCAGTCCGAGACATTGCGAGACCGAGAGACCCGAAACTGAGACAAGACTAAGACCAAAGACTGTCGAGGCTGAGACAAGATCAAGACCACAAAAAAAAGACCGGTCTCAAGAACTACAAGTCTAGTTACAGAACAGCTTTGGTGATGATATACTGGCTGTATATATACTGGCTTAATCCTCCGGTCAGAGAAGACGCAGCAACTTCTCTCCTTTAGATGACTTTATTGACCTCTGTCCAAATGAACAGAACACTGTAGTATGTGTGGTTTGTGATGTCTGCAGAGGACAATAACAATAAACGATATTATTAAAAATTAACCTACTATACAGTAGCATTAATAACAGAAACCCATGAATTACAATTGACATAAACAACGTGCAATACTGCAAATCACAGATAGGGGTCAGTATAGGATCATTAAACAACACAACAGCTTAGCACAGCAGGTAGGTCACATGACTAACTGAGACAGCCTGGCCGACTACTGATCCGGTTAATTTGACATGCATCAATATGATAACAGCCCCAATGACGAGAGCTGCCGTTAAATAATCAGTCACAGAAGGAAATAAAATGTATTGATTAACTCAACTGTATTAATTAATTCGTCACGTAACTTACATCATCGCCGATGTACACTGTTGTACAAAGGTAAAGAAAAGCTCTGACAAGGGGCCTGAAGAATAACTCAACTGAAAAACTGCACAGAAAGTTTCTCGAACACACTGCACATGCACAAAACAGTCCATCAGTCTCTACATAAAGCAGCTTGCTGTGACGTGTACTCCTTACATCAAGGAATTCACAACATTCGCCATAAATAAACACCTCAAACTCCCTATTGGCCATCTGGGCATATTTTACGTTAGGGTTTGCTGTCGAGAGTCAGGCCAGTCGTAGCAAGGAACAAAAGTCGAGGATAAACAGAAAAACAGATGTGAAACAAAGTAAGGAAACTATATTTTCATGAAAGTGTCCACATTCATTTTGTCATATTTTTACAGATGTCCTGGCAGTGGAACACTGGACTACACAGTCACTAGGGTGGATGGAGCATGGGAATTTGCCCAACCAGTCTACATGTGTTTTGGGGTCTTGGGGAAGACATTTGACTGTTCCCTCTTGAGGTGTCCCATGGGGAGTGCTTCTGGAGAATGCAGCGCTGGGATAATTGTTACAGGCAGTCCAGTCCCTATACCATCGGAGCAAGATTTTGGTCTGCATTGCCGGTCAGATCCAGTGAGAGCAGGACTCCATCAAAGTTGCCCTTTGTCACAAATTCTGTTCATAACCTTTGTGTACAGAATTTCTTTGCGTAGCCAAGGAGCAATGGGGTTCTGATTCCATGGTGTTGAGATTTCATTTCTGCTTTTTGCAGATGATGTGGACCTAATGGCATCATCGGTTGGAGAACTTCAGCTCTTATTGGAGCCGTTTGCAGTGGCAGGGATGAGAATCAGCATCTCCAAATCTGGTTCTCAGTCAGAAAAGGGTAGAATGCCCTTTTGATTTGTCATAGAGCAGTGATTCTCAAACTTTAGATACTGCATACCATCTGACATATACCGAGTTCTCCGAGTAACACCTCTGTGAGGAATATTACTGAAATTTCTTTTGTGTTTTTTTTTTTTATTTAATTGAGTTAAAATGCAATAGTTTACACCTATTTCTTACTTATAAACAGCTCACAAAAGAGGCATGTTTATTCTTGATATGAAGATGATTTATTTTTAACTGTTGTCAGTAATACTTACAAAGGGGTATCGACTTAGACTTTTCTGAACATTTCTCAGACACTGCAAGACTCTCCCTCTCTATACACAAGAAGTGTGGATATGCAGATTAACATCTGTAATTCATTCATTCAAGGATAAAGAAACTGCCCTCTCTAAGCCATGAGAACTGCTTTTTTTCAAATGACATAATAACTTGTCTATTTTAAAGACAAACAATTCCATAGTAATGTCAGCAACAAAAATGTGACATATGACCAATCTGAGAGCAGACAGTTGTTTTGTATGAACAATCAGAGCACAGATGTACTTTTGTCATCATTTTCAGTGTTTTTTCAAGTCAATATTACAGGTGAAACCAGAAAGATTCACCTTTCTGAACATTTTTAGGCCAAATGAAATTTATCAGTACTGATTTGCAGGATGCATTGGTCAGGTCTGAATCCTTGATGCTGGTTAGCTGTAGGAACCTGTCACAGCTCTGGTACCATCCATAAAAACTCCACACACTTTCTCCAGTCCAGTCCATTTTCTGGGACAAAGGTCTCCAGTAGCTGGTCCAGTTGTTAAGCTGTAGTTGCTGCTCTGTCACATTCATACCTAAGGTCCATATCTACCACACTGGTGTCTCATCCAGCTGCAGGGAATAATAACGACAACTTTTACACATTCCATCAGCGGGTTTTTGATATCATCTGTCATGATCTGTATTTTCCGTGATAATGTGTTGGTTTACAGCGGCACCAAGTAACCTTTTATATACCTGTCTTGTCTCCACACATGATGTGTCTTATTTCTTTGGTGGTAGACAGTTGTTCTCTTATTCTGTGTGTTTTACTGGATTTCACTGAAATCTGGCACTTGGCTGGCTGGTGTTTGGTACTCGTAGGTCCCGTGGTTCTGTTGGCCTCCTGAGTATACGCTGGTACTTGTGCTCGGTTCACCGTCCTTCTCAACTTTACTTTTAATCTTTTACCAATAACACTTAAAAAAAATAAACTAAAAGAAATTTAAAAACTACTAAAAATAATTTTAAAACATTAGTTACTAAAAAGACTGACATCATCACCTAGGAGTTTACAGAGTCCTAGGACTAGACTATAGGTTTAAAACTGGAATTTATCTTTTATGTTTGGTGTGCTGCGATGGACTGGCGACCTGTCCAGGGTGGACCCCTGCCTTTCACCCGAAGTGAGCTGGAATAGGCTTCAGCAGACCCATGTGACCCTGCACAGGAAATAGCGGGTATAGATAATGGATGGATGTTTGGTGTGAGACATGTAGATTTTATCACCCTTTGTGTGATTAAAAATGGGTTGAATAAACACTGTGTTAAGGTAGATTATAACGGAAGTTCAGTCATTTTGCAGTTAGATTTTATCCATATTTCAAAGTATCACTTAAGTTTTGTAGCAAGGCTATAATGAAAATGTGGCCATACTGAGCCAGAGTGATGTGAACTTCAAGTCTTAGTTAAAAAAAAAAAAAAATGATCAAGAGAATTTATTCTCAAAATGCATACTTATAAAACTTATATACATAGACCATATGAACTATGGGGAAAATATATATATGTGTGTATATATATATATATATATATATATATATATATATATTGGCTCAAAACCACTCCAAAACAATCAAAGCCTTGACCTTTCAAGATGTAAGCCTTTCCAACTTTTTTCCGACAACCTCAGTTTGGCTCATTAATCATCACTGTAAATATCAAAGATTACTTAGTTAAATTTGTTCTGACTGCTGAGGGGCACAAGTGGTAAAGTGAAGAATAAAAAAAAAAGAAGAGCAAACTATATTTTGCTGCTTTTGCTGTAGAATAAGACAATTTAAGAAAAGATGAGTTATCTGTTAGCAGCATGCACACAAATTCATATGTATTGTGCAGAAGAATAAATTAACACGAGTGTGATGCAGCCCTCTGTACTCTGACTTCTCATCGTCACTTCCAAAGGTTAAAGATAATGTCCATCACTTTGTGGGTGTGTTTGTGCACACGCACACATACCCACACAAACTCTCACTCTGCCAGCTCATCATCACCTTCAGGAGGTGGAGGAGATGATGTGCGTTTGTGTATGTTTGCATGTGTGTCTTCTTCTGCGCATGTGTGTGTGTGTGTGTGTGTGTGTGTGACACAGCTCTGCTCTGCATTCATGTTTCGTGCTGATTGCTCTAAATGAATCTTGCTGGGGCTTCCCGAGAGTGAAAGAGAAAAGAGAATGAGAGAGAAAAAAAGTTGAGGGACTGAATAGATGAAAGCGGAGGGGAGGGAGGGAGGGCGGATTACACGGGGTGCAGGAGGATTGGAAAAGTGCACGTGGAGGGGATTTTTCTACGTCCTCAATCAGGTGCAATGCGGTGAAGGTGTTAAGATCTGCTGAATTTGCTTACCCATAAGCCTTAGCAGGTTGCAGCGAATAGGTCACTGCTACAGTGCAAGCAGGACGCGAAGAGAAAGATGCCAGATGAAGAAGTAGTAAATGTTTAATTCTCTTAAACCTTTTCATCAGATAAAGGCCTACAGGGTATTTAGAGCAACAGCAATTAACAGCTTATTATGCTGGTAATTCTTGGTACAGTACAAAAAAAGTCTGTCTCATGCGTATATTAAATCATTGTCAGTCACTGTGTTGTGAAAGTCCTCGTGGGATCATCTATCCAGTTTAAACCCTTACTGCTTTTAAAATCAGAAAGTAATAAAGGGAGTACATGGTTGGGTCCTAGAAAATTATTCTTTGTGACTATAATTTTCCTGTGCATCAGTTAGACAAAAAAGAAGAAAAAAAATGTATTTGATAATGGAATGGTAAAAAAAAAAGAAAAGAAAGAAAAAGCTCATTTCAGGCATTCACTCCTTTCCATTAATCTGGCGACAAATGAATGTGTTGATTTCATGGCTGGATGAGCATCCTGATCACTTTCTTGGTCTGGGTTTAGTAACATTTACATTTCACTTTCAATATGGCACAAGTCTGAATATCATATGGATATGCACACATGTCTGAGCAAAATCAACAACAAAAAAAAAAAAAGATCCATTAAATATGTTCTCAAGCATGTTTAGGTCTCATTTATGGTTGTGCTTCAGCCTCACACTCATCCAATATACAGGAAAGACGCAGTTATCTATATTACAGAATTTGTTTGTTATTAACAGTAAATGTTAGTGAAATAAACAACAATAAATTGTGAATTCCACAAGGTATTGATGTAAAATTTACAGTTTTCAGTTATCCATATTACAGTATTTATCTATTATTAAAAGATACTTTTAGTAAATTTAGCAGTGATGAATTGTGTATTTGACAGAATATTGGGGTAAAATTTACCGGTCACTAATAGTATTTGTTTGTTATCAAGTTAAAGTTAGTAATATTTAACACAGATAAATTGTGAAGTCTATAAGGTATTGATGTAAAATTAACATATGAGGAATTATGGTATTTCTCCCTTATAAACAAATGTTTAGTAATGTTCACAGTAATTGTGAATCAATGTAATTCTTATAGTAGCTGCAGTAATAATTTAAGGGATATGACTGTAATAAATATGGTGCAAAACTATTTAACAAGGCTTTAATGTATTTTTTTATGGAAAATAAAAGGAAAATTCCTGTTTTGATGTATTTCTATTTTTACAACAGTTGATTTGGTGCTCTTTTTTGCTTTTCTTACCATGATTTGGTCCAGGGAGAGAAAGGGACTTTTTGATTTTTAGCTCAGAGGTAAAGTCGTATTTACGACACTGTACAAGATTTGCTCTTGTTTGGCCTTTTGCCCGGTCAGTTTCTCATTTTCTCTTGTGTCGTTACTTTTTGAGAGGTTTTACTTGCCTCTGCCATGATGAGCTAGTTTCATTGTTGTTTATGTGTGCCATAAAGCTACATGCAGTTGTCTCCAGAGATGACTGGAACAGGAGTCCAGAGTTACTTTGGCTAGTTTTGACCGACAGCAGAGACTTGAGACAGAAAGACCTGGATGACACTTCCTGAGAGTAATTAAATATTCCTTCAGATGAAATTGAAACTGATTGAAAATGTGCTGCGTTAAGCAATTTTGCTAAAGCACTTCATGCAGAGGAGTACGTTAAATGCTTATGTTCTCTTTAGTGTTCCTGCTCTCCTCTCACACAAAACGGATGGTTTTTCCCTTTTAGGTGAGAGATCATGTTTTTTTTCCTGAGCTGATAACATCTACAGTCATTATATAAGTGCAACTAAAACCTTGTGAGTATCCAGTCAGAGATCTTCATAAAATCAACCATCTAGGGACATTAAAAATGCAAAAATTAAATATTTTCACCTGATCTGATCAAACTTCTTCAAATCTAAATCCAAAAATGATCCAGGCAGTATGACACACTAGAGTAAGAAAACTAACTTCATGCACCACTTGATTTACTATCATTTGCAAATTTCAGTTTTCTCAGATGAGGCACCATTAAAAAAAAAGAAGGAAAATAAAAATAAAATAAAAAAAATCCTTCTCATTTTATTTTGGTTGCATGCATATATGAACAAGCATTTTCTCTGATGACACTGAAAACAACTGAAATACTTCCAAGTTATCTCACAGTTGATCTGGCAGCAATCACGATTCAAACTTGGACGATTCAAATTGATACGTAAATAAATCATCTTAATAGTCAAATATCCAGCAAATTGATGATATATTTACAAGCTGATTGTTGACTGCTTGGCCAGCTTCTTTTTTTTTCTGTCCGTATGCTCTTACAAAATGAACGTCACACTTCTTACTTGTCACACTTATGTTTTCTTGGAAGTGCACTCGTATTCTTAGTCATATTCTTAGTCATTTTACTGACCTTTGAAAAAGACATACATACATACACATATATATACACACACACATACATACATATACATATATATATATATATATATATACACACACACATACATATACA
>JBAMYA010000001.1:6385350-6396547 GCA_037176975.1 Arrhamphus sclerolepis | reverse complement strand
TATATACACACACATACATATATACATACATATATACATACATACATACATATGTGTGTGTGTATATATGAGTGTACATATGAGTGCTGTGAAGTTGAGCTCTTTTAAGAGACTTGTGTTTTTTTGGATCTGGCACTACTTGCATCTGACGAGTCCCTTGGATCCTTCAGTTTCCTCCATATAAACAAATGCAGAAATTCTGCCAGTGAAAAAGGAAAGTGTTGTCTCTAGCTACTAAAAAAGGCACCAGAAGTGCCCCCCCCCCGCTCCCAAAAAGAAAAAAAAGAAAAGAAAAATGCAATAAAGACATACTTGAAAGGGGAGATCTATCGATAGGTGCTCACATAGTGACATTATGTAAGTTTTATGTAAAAGTGTGCCTTCAATTTAACCCCAGTGGCTTCATATATCAGCCCAAAATGGCAAAAAAAACGGTCACAAACACACGTCCTTGCATAAAGAAAACCAGCATTCTGAAAACAAAGGTGCCACTCAAAGTCGTACGCGTCAAATGTTACATGATCCATGACGCACATTCTGCGCCAGTAAATCAAACAACAATTGATTTCATCCTCTGCCCGAAGCGTTAGTTCTTTAATCTCTTCATTGCCCCAATTCAGCATTGTTATGTTGACAGAGAGTTAATAAAAGTAAGTAAAGTAAGTAAGTTAATCATAGACATAATGTACATCACGTGCTTCACAATTCATAATTCATATAGAAATAAGACTAAAAATACAAAAAGAGTACATTAAAAGTATAGGTGACAATCCAACAGTAAACCAATAAAAGTCCCTATTAACTAAGAAATATCTAACAGCTCCATGAAAACAGGCAGCAAAGAGACAGAGGCAGAGTGCTTCACAACCTCGTTACTGCTCGTGTCTTGAATCAGGTTTTTGGGACCTCCAGTAACATGTGACCTGCTGACCTCAGGTCACAGGTTGGCTGTAACAATTTAGAAATGAAGGAGCGCGACTAATTCAGGGCTCTAAAAGTTAAGAGTCAAGCTTTTAAAAATGTATTCTAAAATTCACTGGTAACCAGTGAAGAGAGGACAAAACAGGCGTGATGTGAGTCAGTTTATGTTTACCAATTAAATTTTGGACAACTGGCAGGCGGTCGAGCTCTGTCCCATTAAGACAGGAGAGGAGACTGGAACAATAATCAAGATGTGAGGATATAAATGCGTGAATAATCATCTCCACTTCAGCCTAGGACAGAAGGGGTTTTAATTTGGAGATGTTACGAAGATGAAAGAAACTGTTTTTTACCAACTAACTTTTGAATGACACTCCAAAAGACATTTTGAGTCAAAGAGACAGCAAGGAACCACATATGACTCTGGACAGAAGATGCTAAGGGGCATATTTGCTATTTAATAAGTGGAATGACGTTGTCGGGGGCAACAGTCAGCGTTTCTGCTTTTTCAGAGTTGATGCTGGACAAGCAGTTTGTTAAGGAAGATAGCTTATGGGCTTAAAAGAACAGCTGGATATCATCAGCAAACAGGTTGGAAGACACATCAATGATTAAAAGTACACGTAAACAAATAAAAAAGTATTTCATTAGATATGTAGATGTATGTAAATGTCACCAGAAATTCCCAGACGTCTCATTTGGTTGCAGAATGGGGGGATGTGCCTTACATGCCTTTTTCACTACCTTGGGAGGTGGACAGAAGAGGAAACCTGATTTCATGACTTTCCAGAAATACATTTGCACAAACTGGCAAAAAGGTGGAAATGTTCCGCAAAGACAGGCCAGTACGCAAAAGCCTTGTGTGGTACTTTGACCAAAGCTTTAAGACTCAAGGAAATCATCAGCATTTTCAAAAAGGTCATATTATCACTTCTTTAATATCAATTCATCCATCCATCATCTACTGTTAACCTGGGTTGGGTCACAGGGATCTGCTGGAGCCTATCCCAGCTCTCTTTGGGTGAAAGGCCCTTTAATATCAAGTGCTATCAAAAAAAAAAAAAAAAACTTCAGTAGTCTAGAAAAGAGAAAAGTTTAAAAAAATCAAACTCAGGCCTGCATCTGAAAGCTTGACTCAGAGACAAATGAGTCCCAAGCAATATTGTACATTACATAATACTGCTTCTATTTTTAACAAAGTTTACATTGAAAAGAATCTGCACCATGAAGCAGTCATCTAAACAGGGCAGACACGATCCATTTCACAAGTCGCTGTATCTCATTGGTGCATTCATCAAAGCTTGCTTGCTGTCCTCTGTCTCCCACCGGATCCAATTTGTTCATAACCCCATGACTTCTGGCACCTTCACCCCCCCAATATGGAGACAAGGACTGCTTCCTTCATAATTAGTCTGTACAAGGCATCACCGACGCAATGACAAAAACGCGACCTTATCCAGGATGGGCTGTAATTCTGGTGGGCTCCCAAGGCGGCACAGGGGGGAGCTGGAAGTCACACGAAGGGAAATGAGGGAAATGATAAGGTACAAGCAAAAAAATTGAGTAAAAGATTAGAGATTTGTCATAATTAGGTTGTCCTGTTGAGATATGAAGGTGAATGAACGAGATGAAGGAGAAACTAAATGAATATCAGAGCAGGGGAAAATTAAAAGACAGTAATGAAAACATCAGGTCAGACAGGGAATTAAACAATATGTGAAAGGAAGTCAAAGTTAGACACAAAGAACAACAAACAACCAATCAGACTTTATTTCCTGTATGAATATTTTGTTATAGTTATTATTATTATTATTTTATTGTTTTATGATTTTGGAGGAAAATTGCAAATTTTAGTTTAGTTTTAGTTTTATTTTAGTTTAAAATCATTGTCCTAATATCACATATTTTTGTAAAAATGTTTGTTGATCCAAGTATTAAAAATTACTGCATATTCGCAATCATGTAACTTTGTTTACATGTTAACATATAATTGCAATATTTTCAGCTCATTCCACATTAAGGCCACATTAACAGAAAACTGCAACGACAAGTAGCATATTTTCATTTCAGCTTTGAAACCAGCAGAAAGAAGAGACCTAAAGGCTCTAAGTAACATTCTAGGCTCACACAGGAAATCAAAAGCATTTCTGATTATCATGTAGTGGCTTATACATTATTAATAAAATAAACTTTAAATATGTTTAAAGAGTAACTGTTAATCAGTGTAAAGTCTGTAAAATTGATGCAATGTGTGCTCTCCTATTAGTCTTAGTAAACACTCCTGCAGCAGGAACTTAAATTACTGAAACTCATTTATAGTCTTTGCTGAACCAGAGAGGAGAGGGATACAGCGGTCCTGCTTGCTATCAGCATGCATTCATTTCCATGTGTTGGCTTCACTTTGGAGATGTTCTTCATATGGCAATTTCTCAAAACTAAAACCGTTACTGGAACACGGTGCACATAAGCCCAAAAAACTACAATATGAGTCAAAAATCAATGCTTCATTTCTTGAGTTTTGGCCTGGTTCACTTAGTTGTGGATTTGGGGTTATTTTGTTCCACCGAGCCTTTGAGTCATTGATTTTGATTTTTTTTTTCTTTTTTTTCCCCTCCAAGTTAAAAAATAGGAAAAAAAAAATGTTACATTGTAAACAGCTGTATGGAAGAAATTCTAGGACAGATGAATGAGTTCTTTGTGTGAAGGTTTCTAAAATAAACACATGGTTAGTGCAGAAAATATTCTTTGATTTCTGAGGGATTTATGTGAAAAAAAGTTTCATACTTGGGGTTGAACTGTCAGGGTATTGCCTTTACTGTGGCTTCTGCCTTTCAAATATAATTTTCCAAAGGACAATGTCTAATTAATGAAAACCCAGAGTTATTGATTTAAACAAAATACAATTATTAAAAACTAATTGAACCTAATGTGACAGCATATGAAATTCGGAAAATTTGAGACAAACTTCTTTTTTGCTTTGACTGCTTTCAGTGTCGCACAACCTCTTCCGTTTAGAGACATGACGCAATGATCTGTGAACTGAGAAGACCACTTGCTGCAGTTTTGAGAAAGAAATGTCTCTCTTTGATCTCAGACATATGGCTTCTTTTGTAGAATCCTTTGCTTTTCAAGGCATCAAACGCTTTCAGTGGGAGACAGGTCCTTACTGCAGGCAAGCCAGTTTTGTACCTGGGGTCCTCCACAGAGCACCATTTTGCTGGAATATAGCAAGGTGTTCCCTGAGAAGAAGAAAAAAAAACTGTCAAATGCAGCATATGTTGCTACAAAACCTCCATATTTCATCCAGCCTTTACCAAAGTGCACATTACCCATGCCATGTGGAGTGATGTGCTCCCATACCATGGCAGATGCTGGCTTATAAACTGTGCAATGATAACAAGCCAGATGGTCCCCCTCTTCTTCAGCCTGAAGGATACAGTGTGCATGATTTCTAAAATGAATTTGCCATTTTGATTCATTAGATTAAAGGGCAGATTTTCACACCACCTCAGTCAATCTCAAATGAGTTTAATTCCAGAGAAGGTCCTTGGATTTCTCCATGCTGTTGGCTAAAGCTTTCGTATTTCCATGACGGAGTGTAAACGTGCCCTTGTGAATGCAGTGATGAGCTGTGTTTACTGACAACAGTTTTCAGGAGTGTTCCCAAGTCCCTACAGCGATTTCCACTGCAGAATCACATCTGTCTTTAATGTTGTGCCAAGTGAGGGTCAGAGGATCACAGCCAGTCAATAGAGAGAATCTTTATTTAGTCTTGCTGAAAATCCTTGAACTTTCCAAAAATGCATTACTTTCACCATCATCCTTCTTTTAGGCAACCAATCAGGATCTGTTCCCTCTATTGTGGGCTCCCACTGTTAGGGGGAGCACCCCAGACCAGATGTGGGCAGCATGTGACAAGAAAGTTCATGATTGAGCCTGTAGAATAAGAGAGCAGAAGTCCAACCAAGTGGCAACCATCTTTCTTCCGAATTGAAGCCATTGTGGAAATACCTTTTTGATTGCAGTCCCTCAACTGACCACTAGGTGCTGGCTCCAAAACAGAGCAAATCCCCATTGACCCCCATGTTAAAAGTGCCAGTTGAATTACACATATTTAAAGTCTTGTACAAAAATTGGTTTTGGTCTCTATAGTTATATTTTACATCCATGACAACTGTACGGGAGCTACATTATTTCGTACCACATTAGATACATTTATATTAAGGAATAAAGCTGACCAATCAGATGCCAGGATGTCATTTGATGTGCTTGACTGAGAGATAGCCATTAGCTCTGCCCTGGGATTTGACAGCTCTGTCCCATCTCTTTGCAACATGGCTGCATGGTTTAAGAAAAATGGGCTTCAGAGAGTCTCTGTAGAAATCTATAGGTCACATTATTGAATAGTTTGTGTGTAGTTTTGCCAACAACACACATGCAAAAAATGAGCCATCACCATACACTATACACAAAGTTATTTGAAAATGGACCAAGGACAGAAATTGGAGCAAGCTGTGTTTTGGTTTGTACAAATGGCAATCAACCAGCTTCCGATGAGACATGCCATGTATTCAGTTGGTTAAATTTAAAATATCTTAAAGTATAATTCCTACGTATGGCATCTTTAATGTACCTGGAAGGTCTTTTTTGATGATGTCCAGGCCTATAAAGCTCCTCAGATCTGTCAAAGAAAAGAGAAAAGAATAAAGACTTACACAAATACATGCTGTAGTGTAGCTAAAAACAATCATATTAGTCTCAGCACTAATTACTGCATTATACAGAGTTTTGAAGAGAAACATAACAAAAAAAACAAGAAAGAGATGATCAGCAAGTACATCATCATATCATTACAGGTGTTAAAATAAGCAGTGGGCTGTGCCGTGTTATGAGGGCACAGCTCGCTCTTCATGATTGCGAGCTGTGCACAAAACAGCACAATTGCAGTCCACAATGACAGTAATGACAGGGTGGCACTGAGCTACACCTACCCTCTTATTAAAACCCGCACATCTTTTTTTTTGCCATGACCGTAAGATGACACAGGTAGATATACACACACTGCAAATAGACATTCATAGTTTGAGCACGCAAACATTCTTAAGTGAGGAAATGCATCCTGCAGCTTCATTACGCTTTTGTAAATATCAGTGAAATAAGACTCTATTAAGGAACACGCCTGGAAAAGGTTAATAACCACACTTATTACTTTTAGATTAAAAAATAACTGCAATAAAATTGAAGAGCTGAGATCAATAAACTGAAGTACGACACTGGTATCTGATCTGTCCCTGCAGCCTTTGGAGTTTTTCTCTTTAGAATAATTATAACCTTGTTATTTATAAAGCCTTAATTTATTGCAGGGGAAAAAAAAAGGATAATTGAAAGATCAGCTGTTATAATATTAGATGAGAAACCTTACTTTTGATTGTCATATAGACTCAGTATAAATCATGTGCATTTGTTAGAATAGAAGAAACTAGTAGGTTTCCTGGGGATCCTCCTGCATTTCTATACCACATGACTATTCCATCTGTACAAGTGCAGATAAATTACAGGTTGTTATTATTAATTAAAAAATAAATTAATAACAATCTTAAGAATGTCCATTCATATTTTAAATTGCATTTCTTAAGACAAAAAAAAAAGCATGATGATCACATGTTTTAGACAACAGGGTCACTTTCAGAGTAAAAGGATAATTTGTAAGAATGAAATTTAGATTAGTAAACCTGGTTAAATGACATTATCAAGTGTAGTAATCTCAAGGCCACTTCTGAAGTACGACTGTAACAGAATAAACAATTTGGATGAAATAATCTTGCCCACATCTAATTTGCTTATTTAGGCCAGGTTCTTGCAGTAACTATCCATAATAGCACAATAAACTGGTGGACTGTGACTGTAATGATACATGGGAATGAATAAACGCACCTTAAAAATACTGGCAATTTTCAGCTACATTATGTCAATCAATGACCATTATGTTTCACATCTCTTATAGTCAAGTTTCAGAGTATCAGAAGAAAAGGGAGTTTGTAACAAAGGACAATTTGCTGCTGCTCTGTGTGTGCTGTCAGTCTCAGCTCATCACCCAGGGACTTTATCAATTATGATTTTGTTTTTCACTGCTTGAGCGAGTGTGCTTGCGACATGTGGCAGAACAGCCTGTGAAAATGGTCTTACAGTCATTGTGACAGAAAGGGAGTCTATGTCAGTGGCGACATTACATTTAACAGAGCTGTCTGTGATTCAGTTTCTCTGCAAATGTCGATCAGTGAGGTAACGTTAGGTGGGCGGGCAAATGTTAACAAACCCTTTCTGCGTTTCAGTGAAAGTACAGTCACGCTTTGAGCTCATTTAAATTGGCTCCAGTCTGGGAACCAAGCAAGTTCATTCAGTACATCTTTCCACATTCTATTTTCAGAGAGTTTAATGAAGTTAAATGATATGAGTCTTGCCTTTGTAAACGTTTGGACCTTTGTATTGATTGGCAGCTGAAGTATGCTGAGCCTGAACCCACTCAAAGCCAGTTCCAAATTGTTTTTTTTACTGATTTTGTCAGTTGCTGAAAAGTAATAGGTTCATAGCTGGTGAAATAAATGAATACTGATACAGTCTGTTTAAATATAATCAGCCGTTTGTGGGGACTGCATAATTTATTTTCAGAAACACTAAATGTGGGTAGGAAACCCACATCTTTGCTTTTCCTAAATGAATAATGGGGATATATTTGCTTCCCTTCTTACATTACTCAGGTGACAATGCAACAGATTAGAAAATGAAAAATGCAACTTTTAACAGAAACATTTATAGTGATATATTTGAGAAAAGGAAAATGTGTCTGTGTGTGTCTGTTCTCTCTGTATGTTACTTAGAATAACTGGATCTGTTGCAAAATGTTCAAAATCCATGCTGATAAGGAGTTCTAAACATTTAACATGGTTAAAGATAAGATTTACCATTTCCTTGCTTTCTGACATAAATACTGTAATATTAAAATGAGTTATCATTTGTCTGCTAAACAAAACGTGGTAAACATAGATTTGTAGTTTTCATGTGCATAAAATACTTGGCTTTTAATATGCTTTTAATGTAGTTTTTTTTTTTTTTTTTCTAACATTTCCTCTCTATGACATCATAGAGGGTGTAATTTTCTTCTACGGTCATATTCTCCTAATAGTGTGTCTCTATGAGAGCCAGAGCTTCAGCTGCCATTTTAAAATTCCAAGTTTATGACTTCACACCAATGATTGAGTGTTTCTCCTCCTGGTGGATCTGCTTGTAGCTCTAACTAAGCATTTTACTTTAGTTTCAAAGACGTCTCCAAAGAAATGTGTTTTTTTTGTTGAGGGGGAAGATAGCCAACCATACAGCTCTGTTCTGTCACACTATGTGTTAATTTCAAAGAAACGCCTAACCTCAACAGCAAAACCTGAACACAGTTTTAGACAAAAAATAAAAACCCTACCTACCTATATCACTTTACAACCAGTTGTAAAGTGATATAGGTAGGCTCTCATTAGCTTTTAACCTCCAATAACCTGCAGAATGTCAAAAGCTGGCACTTAAACTTCTTCACATCAAGTGGAAAAGAAAAAGAAAAGAACAGTTAGACCAAAAAAAAATAAAATAAAAATCACAAATGAAATCAAGTTTGAACATAAAGTATACTTAAAATCTGCTTAAAACAAAACCTTAACTTAAAAACATAGAATCAGATAAATAAAAAGAAAATAAAACATTGTTTTAATAACCATTCTAGATAAATAGGTTTTAAGTCTTGGTTTAAAACTTCCCAAGTCAGTGATAACACACGTGTCAGAAGAAGGATTATTCCACAACCAGCAACAGCAAAAGCACGGTTGCCCCAAAGAGTATGGCATGACCTCGGTATCTCAAAAACTTGACTGGTCCCCAGTGTAGGGACTGAGGTGTCGGGGTAATATGTTCACATCTGGGAGTCTTGGTCAGGAATTGATGTTTTGCACTTGTTGAAGATGTGTAAGTACAAACTGGTTAATGCCAATATACAGCCTGGAGCTGAACCAGCAACCACATCTCCCATTTGGCTGCAGCTACAACAGAGTGGCTTGATGATGTTCTGACGTTCCCACCGCGCAGAAAAAGGGTTCATCGCACATCCTGACGGCATCGCCTTAATACCGACCCTGGAAGGAAGACAGCCCAGCTGCTGATGCTCCATCCATGGCACATCTCATCGTTAATCAAAAGGAGAGAAAAAGAGAGAGAGAGAAAGATGCTCCTGGCTGTCAGCGGAGCATATACTTCATTCCTGCCCCATCCATCCAAGCCTTCATTGGTGCTCCTCTGGAGGACCACATTCTCCTCATCACTTCAGGAACAATCCAGGTACGATGCTTTTGTATATGGGCAAAGTTTAGTTCAGTGTTGTTTTGCAAATTTCCTTTTCTTTTATGTCACATACATCTAGAACTGAGCATTTGGTCCCGCTGTAAGATTTGATCACCTTGATGTGTTTCCTCACCACATAAGGCAATGCATCTTCGTTTCCTGGTTCAATAATCAGAGCGTGCATGGTGAAGTTGTTTCCACATGGGTGCATCCATGTGGAAACAACAGTGTAGCTTTTGTTGGTGGCGTGAAACCATTTTAACTTTGTTTGTTTGCTGTTTTACTGAACAGATGTCCTCCCCATCTCGGCAATAAGGCCTCAGATTTGTTCTTTTTGGCGATCTGAGTGTGAGAGAGTCAAACATGTTATTGCATCCCCCATTTTTGTAGTCCATCACCCCATGTGGATTGGAAGCTATCTTGTTACAGACACACATTCCCTATAACACATACTGTATGTGTATACATGTAAATACCTTTATTTCATGCTTTGTTTGCTTATGCATAGTTTAGTTGACATTTAGTTTAGTAGCTATCAGAATTTTAGTCCAAGTGTTGCTTGTTCATCTTTAATACTGTTGCTAATAAATTCTGATATAGTGTAATGAGAGAAGTTGTTTAATTCTGCACACATAATTTTGCATATGATGGTAACATTTGCTGGTTGAAACGTGTGTTGCTCTACAGTGCCCCACTTGGTCGCAGGCTGGTACACATGGAACAGCCAACTTGAGATTAATTGTGCCATTTAGTCATTTCCTGATTATCAGGTGGTGCCCTGTTCTTAATTAAACAATTTTGTTAATACATTCCTTCTGTTATTAATTGCTGTCTTAGGACATGTATTTATTTATTTTTAAAAATCACTTTTAAAAAGTACTTTAGAGCCCCTACAGCTAAGTTGTTGAAGCCTCTTTTTAAAAACAGTTAATTAACAAGGCCCAGTACTTCAATGGTTCTGTACAAAGACTGGAAATATAAGATGCTGTTGTTCAATACTAAAAGGTCATGAATTATTTGTAAGTGGCACAGAAATTACCTGCGCTGTGTTGTGAGCAGCATGCATGTGCATTTGCATAAAACCATTGTATACACATAACATGACACATGCACAATCACACACAAACACACACATATTTTGCTATAATGAGACAGCATAACACTGAGACTTAGCAACTGTGTGTTCTCATTATAAATAATTATACTTCAATATTATATCATTATACTTAAATGCATCTTACACATAGAAGTGAATTATTCCAGAAAGAGGAAAATAATTAAGCAGGTTGGCTGGGTCATATTTAAGCAGTGAGTGACTGAAAAGTGACAATTTGTTCAACAGAGACATTGAGCATTGATCTTTGTTGATGCAGTTTGTCAGGTTTTTCACCCTTATTTTCTGAATCTGAACATATATGGAACGACTTGAGATCACTTACAAGACATCATGAAAACAGCATCGATGAAATCTGCATTTCTAGCAAAGGACAGTGCAAAGCTAATCTAGTGGTACCAGAAATGAAAATTAGATGCCTAATATGGCCATTTTAAAGAGATGCCATCTGGACTTTGTTTTGGTTCATGAAGACGCTTCACCTCTCATCCATGACACTTCCTCAGCTTTGATTGGCCAGTGGGACGTTTCCAGCCAGTTCTTCCACTTATTTCGATGCTGGATTCTGCCAAAAAAATAAAGTAGTTCTGTGCCAAGAGATTTCCACTGCCGTCTACTGTGGCCAATCTCTACATATGTGAAAGTGGATAACAGAGCACCAAAGTCCTGCAAGGAAAAAACAC
The DNA here is from genome assembly GCA_037176975.1 of Arrhamphus sclerolepis. Taxonomy (NCBI): domain Eukaryota; kingdom Metazoa; phylum Chordata; class Actinopteri; order Beloniformes; family Hemiramphidae; genus Arrhamphus; species Arrhamphus sclerolepis. The sequence goes on along the minus strand of JBAMYA010000001.1, from coordinate 6,385,453 downwards.
TTATGAAGCTGGGAAGATGGTATATCAGAAAAAAACAAAAGCAAACAAACAAACTATGTGATGGACAGCAATGTCAGTTCACGAGGGGGAGGTGTCAAAGAAG
>JBAMYA010000001.1:6356183-6385250 GCA_037176975.1 Arrhamphus sclerolepis | reverse complement strand
GGGATAGGCTCCAGCAGACCCCCGTGACCCTGCACAGGACATAGCGGGTATAGATAATGGATGGATGGATGGATGGAATTACAGGAACACAGTTTTGTTCATTAAGTAAATCTGACTCTTTGAAACACCATGAATTTGATGACTGAGAATCTACATAGGAATATTGTGAATCACATTTCACTGAAAATGCCAAAAGATAATTTTAGAGATCAATGTTTTTCAGGGTGTGTTTATACATCATTGGCACCAATATTCTGTTTCAAACACAAATGTTAAAACTGTTTACGCTCCTTGTCCTTCAAGATGGAAGCAAACAGATGTATATGTTGATGCTACACTGTTTGCTTAAATAAACCTTGAGCTTGGCCTCATCATTGATAAAAAATGCTGCAGATCTCTGTGTCAACACAAGCAATATAGATTTTTTTTTTTCTGAATGCATTGGAAAAAAAGAAAATTACATAAAAAAATAAATAAAACAAAAATACGGAAAGCTACTTTCTCCATAGATTTGGAGACCAAAAGCACAAGGAGGTGCTGATTAAACTGAATGACGTGAAACTGAGATGAAACAGAATATTCTACTATCACTCATTTGTGTAATAATGGTGTCTGGATCTACGGTCTTGGAAATCTGCTCAGACTGAATTATAAATGTATTTGTATACATCTATAAATCAATGCCAACAGACTTGAGAAACAGGCTGAAGTGAATTTATCATATTAAATTGAATCAACATTATTAAACTTTCCATGATGTTTTGATGAGCAATCACCATTACTGATCTAGATCAGTTCTGGGATCAATACTTCTCGACCCAACAACACATTGATCTTACTCGAATCAGTTTTGTTATTTTCTTGCATTCCAAATATTGAACTGATAGTGAGTGATTGGGGTTGATTCAAGATTGTTCTTATTTGATGGGTGATTAATGATTGTTACCTTTCCGTTCAAACACACCAACAACTTTTGTCCAAAACACGACCAGAGAAGAATGGGAAAAGCATCTGCAGATGAAAATTTCTTAGTTTGACAAAGTGCTGTTCAGTCAAACTGCGACAAGAATAAATCTTAGAAACTGGCATGAAAGCAACTTGCTAAAGTTTCTGCTTTAACTATATTTTCTTTACACCAGAAAAACTGTGTTGCAATCAAACGTGTTACATGGACCTGGTCTGTGAAAATGTCTGACACACTATGTTTAGAAATAAATGCTGTGAAATTCATAAGATTTGAGTTACTTTTCTGTCGCCCTCATTTTGAAACCCTTCTAGCTTAATTTCTCACTCATGTGACAGTTGTCTGATGCAAGTGAGACACTCATTACTCATACACAACCTCACTTAAAGCAGAAATATCAGTTTGTATCTTTAACAAAAGCAGCCAGTGTCGTCGTCTTCTCCTCCTCCTCCTCCTCTTCCTCCTGTTCCTCTCGGCTGTCCCCTTCAGGAGTCACCACAGCAAGCCATTCGTCCACATCTAAACCTAACCGCCAACTCTATCTCCTGTCTTTTCCTCAGTACAACAATCTCTAAACCATACAACATTGCTGGTCTCACCACTGTACAGCTTTCTGTTCATTCTTGCAGATACTATTTTATCACAGCTGACACGTTTCTCCACCTGTTCCAACCTGCTTGCACGCACTTCTTCACCTCTTCCACACTCTACGTTGCTCTGGACTATTGACTAAGAAATTAAAATCCTCTATCTTCTTTATCTCTGCTCCCTGAAGTCTCACCATTCCACTTGGGTTTCTCTCATTCCTCTTCATTTCAGTGCATACCTCCACCTCTCTAGATTTTACTCCACCTGGTCCCTGCTCTCAATACAGATCACAATATCACCTGGAAACATCATAGTCCACGGAGACTCCACATCTGTCAGCGTGTCCATCACCAGAGGAAACACGAAAGAGCTCAGAGCTGATCATTGATACAATCCCACCTCCACCTTGAACCCCTCTGTCACACCTACAGCACACCTCACCACCATCTTACAGCTCCCATACATGTCCAGCACCACATATTTTGTCTTGTGATTTGCATGGTTAGTTTGACATAGGTTTTACGTCGGACGCCCTTTCTCACACAACCCTCTGCATTTATCCGGGCTTGGACCAACTCAAAAAGACACTGGTGACCCCTTGAGGCTGCATTCTTGTCAAATCAACATGGACCTAGCTTATGGAGGAACATAAGACATCACTGTAGAGGCCACAAAGAAACCACAGAAAGTAATGACAAAATAAAAAAAAGAAAGATAAAAAAGAGGGAGACTACAAGAGAAGGACCCCAAATACATTTCAGACAATGTAGCAAAAGTGAGTCAACCTCCATGGGTATAGAGAGACCAACTGAGTTAAATAATACTAACTTTCCTTTGTACTGCTTTAATAGTTAATTCAAGAAAGGGTGTTTCTGGGGTTCAGTTCAGTCCATCCATCAATTATCTGCAGTATACCTGCTTATTCCCTTATTCCATGGATCAGTTTAATTTAAATTAATAGTGCCAGTTCACAACAAATCTCCTCTCATTCAGAAAGCAAACAGGTTTGACATGGTCCAATTAAACACAGACCAGTAAAGTCACATTGTATTCCAACACGGACCAATTTTTGTAATCCATTTATGACTCAATTAATTCCCATTGAGTCTACATTCAAAAATCCATGTAATGCAAGTCCATTAAAAAAAAAAAAAAAACAGCCTAGCTAAGGAACCCTTAAGTGAAATTGCCCTTCCAGAACATCCACGAGGCAATGGTAGAAAGGAATGAGTCAGTGTTCATTATTAACAGTGCTTGTGCAGTGTGGGCACATTTTGTTAATTATTGAAGTCCTCTGACTCGTCACCTGTTATTGACCTTTGTGCTTTTCTTTTCTATCCACTAGCGTTCGATGCAGGTTCAAGTCTTATACAGTACATTCACTGTCATCTGAGTCTGTCCTGGACGTCTAATCAAAGCGCTGCTGCGTCAGGAAGATTATTATAAAGTGCTTGCAGTATATATAGTTTAAACAAAGGTTCTGTCATATGAATGTAATTGTTTAACCCTGCAAATGTTGAAGACACCTTTTCAGTCACGTGAAAAAAAGAAAAAAAAAAAAATCAATCTTCGTTAATTTTTCTTTTTTTTGTAAAACTCTCTACGCTTGTCTGGCTTTGCATAATCTGGCCAGTGTTGCCAGATGTAGCGAGAGAAAAGTGTCTCGATCAAGCATCTGAACCTGAAAATAAGTAAGCAGGTGGGCATACCAACCACAATCTGTGAGAAAATGTTGTAGGCAGAGAAAATGGTTGGATTAACAGCTGGACTGAGACAAACTCTTACTTTAATTCTCTTTTTGGCAATATTTTTCCTCATTTTCTTTTTTTTTTCTCATTCCCTTAGATCACATATAAAAAACTATATCAATGACTCATTTTCTCCTAAAGATAGAAAGTTAATGTTTTGAAACCAAAAAATAGTAATAGTCCTTGTGCTACTAATAGCCTTCCATGTTAATAAACTTTGAAACGCTGCTGTGTCTTTTTTTAGATATTCTGTCTATATGGAGTGTTCACATAGCAATAAATAGCATATAAGAGATATCAACCATCATAGAATCAATTTATTCTGACAATCTACACTCTTTGCAGCATCATTTCCTGGTATATTGAACAATGAAACAAAATGGCCATTGATTGAATGTAGAGCAAATGACTGATTGTCTCATAATGAATGCTGAGGCTGCTGCTTCCCAGAATGTAGCTTTGCAATGAATCAAAAGCACAAAAATATTGAAAATGTTTGTGTTATTTATTGTGAACAACCCTGTGACGTTAAATTACCGTTAAATACTGCCCTTGTCTATTCTCAACTGCAGGAACGTCTGAGAAGTTGTTTTTTGAAAATGTATGATGAAGGGCAGGCAATTTCTGAGGAAATAAAGTACACATAAGTTTGTGATAAAGCATTTGTCTACCACTACATCATGGGTAACTTCCATCCATCCATTAACTTCCTTTTATTCAAGCTGAAGTCATGGGGACAGCAGCCTGAATAAAGAGACCCAGATCTCCCTCCTGGTCACCTTTTCCAGCTTTTTGAGAGAACACGGAGGCCTTCCAAAGCCAGACAAGAAAACAGATCTCTCCAGCAGGTCCAGAATATCCCCAACACCTGGCTGGACATGTCTAAAACACCTCCTAGGGACCCAGGAAGCACCATAAAATCCACCTCAGTTAGCTCCACTCAATGTGGAGGAGCAGCAACTCTACTCAGAGCCTCTTCCAAATGGTGTTGAATCAGGTTTTGAGAAAGCAACTTTAAAAGAAAAACTGAAAAATAACAACAACAGAAGCAGCAGGTGCTGCAGCATGCTTACAGTATAAAGTGCCTCTCCAGTCCAGGGATCACTTAAGGTGTTTTCACAATGTAAGCTGCTTGCTCTCATTGCCCCCCACCCCCCACACATGTGACTAGATTGATTTATTTAATAGATCAAGTTACTCCTTTAACACTACTATTATTTCAATAATTACTTATATAAATCAAATTACATCATAGTTAATGTAAATGAGGCCTAGATATAATTTCCTACTACCAATTAGCCTAAACAACATGTTTTTTTGCAGTGGAAGGAAACTGGAATACCCAGAGAAAAATCCTCACAGACACAGAAAACCATACAAAATCCACACACAAACACACAGCTGAACCTTCATGCTGTTAAGTGTCAGTGCTAACCACTGCACTACTGTCAGCCTGTTATACAGGGACCCAGCATCACCATGGTAGGAGCCAGCATCACCATGGTAGGAGTCAGCATCACCATGGTAGGAGCCAGCATCACCATGGTAGGAATCAGCATCACCATGGTAGGATGCAGCATCACCATGGTAGGAGGCAGCGTCACTGTGGTAGGAGGCAGCGTCACCATGGTAGGACCTACACATGGAGAAAGGAGAGAGACTACAGAACATAAACAATATTAATGCTATTAAAATGATTCACAACAATCTGAAACTGATGTACAATAGCTGAGGCCCATAGCAGCATAACTAGGAGGTGGCCTAAGAGACAACAAAATTAAAATCTTTATATTTAGGGTTAGGGTGAAGACCTTCCTTTTTAATAGAGAGGGAGTCTACAGTCCTGACCGAGGCAGGGAGTTGATTCCATAATAGCTAAAGGCTCTGATAGCTAGGCTCTGTCACCGTTCTAACGTATCTTTATATTGATTTGGCATATGTCAAATGTCCTTTATCACCCAATCCTCCCCTTTTATTCTGGTGGCTTGGGCAATGTGGGTTTCAATTCATGAAAAGAGCCATAGAAAAATGCTTTTAGAAGAAATATTGCAGAAGCACCTGCATTAGCTATTTTAGAACCTTAATTTTCCACTTTTCAACATTTTATTCAAAACTGTTCCTCCTGGGATGCTGAGTGTATAAGCTACAAGTGCATAGCTGCACTGAAAGGATTTTATTGCAGTTTCATTCATTGAAGTTGTGATTCTCGTTGTTTCTCAGCTAAGTTTCAGGAAATAACCACATTCACACCTTTTGTTTAAAAAACAAAGCATAGCAGGTGAAAATTAGAGTGTAGGAACATGGCTTACTGCATCTCTGAGGACCCTTCCTGATTATGTTAATTATGAGAATTTGAACTCAAAAACATGTTTTTTGTTTTTTTTCCCAAAAAAAAGAAACATTCTCAATTGTCTAGGAGGCTAATTTCATTTCCATGTGTATCTGTTGGTGTGTAGTTCACATATTGTTTTTTTGTTTTTTTTTTCCTTGTGTTTTTTTCAAGGGAACATATGGAAGAAATTAATTGAATTCATTTTTAAACTATTTTAATATAAACTGCCTCTTCTCTGTAATTCATCCCAATGAACAGAAATGTCTTAATTTTATTTTGCTATAGTTACTGTGTTAATGTTCTTTTGATAAGAAGCTTCACACCTACGATGTTCTTACCGCCAGTCATCTGACATTTTCCGCTGGAGTCTGGCTGAAAATAATTCCTCAAAAATGTCACCTTTTTACAACTTTGCATCAAATATGCACCCTTTTATTTGACACACTTGGATACAGTCAGTATGACTTGACACTGTACGAGAAGAAGTGTAAACAACTCAGCCTTGACAGCATAAAATACACTTTGTACATACACATCACATTTAAAGAACATAAGACCTGTTTAAATAATTCCAGTGATTTAAGGTGTTTTTTCATATCTGTCTTTATCCTTAAGCAAACTTATCCTGGCCCTGATATTTTTACCCTGAAAGGATTTCACTGCTGTTGAAATACAGGTCAAAAACTAATTTTCTTTCTCATGATTCTCAGCCTTTACAGGCACAGAAATATATACAAACAGAAACAAAAAGATGCATTTGCTCCATGTGGGCGAAGTATATGATGCCAAAGATTTGCATGCAGTGTGTGTGCGAATGGTTACGTCAAACACGCTCACTCATACACATGCAGACAGAATTTACGTCTCCCACTGCAATTTCCTTAAACAAACTGCGTTTTTATCCCTGACAATGCTTTCCCTCAATCGACTCAAAAGGTTGATGACACCGCGGCTGACTCAGCCAGACAGCAGAAATCTTCATTGTGCTAATTACATCCTTTGCTCTCTGTTAAAGACTTTTATCTCTCCCACATCTCAGTGCCCATCTAATCTGCTCTTATCTGCAGGCTTCATCTCAAGGTGATTGCTGAGATAGTATTTGCCATTGAGTTGAAAGGAACATGATTTTTCTGAGTGAGCAGAAGTAGTGTTTCACTTCCCCTCAGTCAAATTTGTCTAAAGTCAGACATTTGTGTTTGTGCATATGAGTCTCAGTGAGCAAGTGTCGGATTAAAAATAAAATACAAAAATCTCTGAAACGGTGAAAATATCATTTTGTCACTGCAGGCCTTTTTATTCACTTCGGGGACTCAGGTGCCTGTTTTCTGTTCAGGCACACATTTCACTGGAAAAAAAAAGGGGTGGGTGGGGGTCCGTGTGACTTGGATGAGACAATTTGACTGCGTGTTGACACTGCGAAGAGCATCCATTTCAGACAGCTGAACACATGAGACAAGATGAAAAGGGAGGGTCATGTTTGTATGCAAGGGAAGGATGCCTGCAGCTTTACTGCTGGCCAACAGTCTGGCAGGAACCGCACATCTAAATTCTGCCTGCAGCCAGCACAAATCCAGGTAGCAGGTTTATAATAATTAAATGACTGCAGACAAGTTCTTCAAACTTGCCTGATTTGGATCCAAAGTGAGATCTGTGTAACTAAATTCGTAGCTACATTTTTTCTGCACAGAAACTGATATGATATATTATTTTTAAATTTACACAATTCCTACGTACAGTCATGTGAAAATAAAGTATACCCTTTTCCAGTTCCAGTACTTTTTATAACCTCAGATCAACAAAACATGCCATATTATGCTGACATTATTTGTTTCACAACAACAAAAACAAAATGCTTAGAAATTAAGTAAAACGTGGCTGTTTCTATAGAAATTAATGCCATAAGCAACAGCCAGTTTCTGTTGATCAAATGTACTTGATTAACTGACCATCAACTGATGTGAGTGCCTCCATGAAAGCAAAACGATTTCTGGATTATTTGTTGTTGTTTTTTTTTTTTTTTTTTTTTTTTTAAAACACAATGCCCATGAGGAAAGACATCAGAAGTGATCTTGAAGAAGCAATTATAGCTCCTAATCAGTCTGGGAGGGGTTATAGGGACCATAAGATTATTCACAAGTGGCACAAGTGGAAAACATTCCCAGGAGTCAATGTTGCAGCAGCTTCATTCCAACATCAGACCACCCAATCCTCACAGAAATTGCAAAAAAAAAAAGTAGAAATCTCTGAACAGACATCTCAGTGTGGATATTTAGTAATAAAACACATGTTAGGTAAAGTCCAAACACACTACAAATGTCAAAGACGGTGGCGTAGGGGCGATATGTTAGCTAGTTTTCCTATCCACAGGACCTGGATACTTTGTAGTCCCTGAGTTGACCCTGAGTTCTTCATATCATGTACCAACACTATATTCAAGACTAAAATGCGAGGGACTTTGTCTGATAACTAAAGCTTGGTTGAGACCTGGTCAGGTTTTTTTTATATAGCACAGTTTAGACAACTAAGGTTGACCCAAGTGGTTTCAAAAGACAGAACAGTATATAAATAATTCAAATCAAGACAAAAAGAAAAAAATATATATATATATATACTATGCGAAGACGTCAAAGCTCAGCACGAAATGAAAGCAAATATTTAAATGGGACAATGGATCGCGCATCTTTTTTTTAGCTACTGAAAAAGATCATTTGCCTTCATTTTTGAGTCTTGATGTAGGAGTATCAAGGGCCACCTGACCTTGGTGGTCTGACAGGAGTATGAAGATGAGGAAGTTTAGACAAATGAGATGGTTCCAACTCGTTAACAACCTACAATGAACTCATAAGATCTATTCTAAAGTGCATAGGAAGCCAGTGGTGTGGTAGGAAAATGGGTAATATGCTCACTTATCGCAAGTACAAGCTGAACAGTAGAATTTTGGGATGACTGTCTAAACCCACATATAAATAATTTCAATAATTCAACCGTGTGGTTATAAAAGCTTGAATTAATCTTTCAAAAATCATTATAAGATAGATATGGCTTCACTTCGGCCAAATCTTTCACAAATGGATGAGAAACCATCACAAATTAAAAGAAGTTGTGAATAAATTGCTGAAAAATTGAGTTGAAACGAAGGTCGAATTGTTAAGAAGAGTGAGCTCAAATTGGAATGCAGAATGAATCTGAAGTGGATTTATTTAAACTTTAGCATCAAATGCATATCTGGGTCTGTATATGCAACAGTCTAAATACAAACACACAAATGTCACATTTTATATAATTTATTCTTTTTCCTCAAGCCTTTTGTCATCATTTATTCTCTTCCTCCTTTTTTGATTTACACTAATACCGTATTTCTCCCATAACAATATTCATTCTGATTGAGAGGATGTTATGACAAATTCAAAGGCGCAGGTTGTGTAGGAAGGCAGGTATGCATGTCTTTGCTGTGCGATTTAGTGTTTTGGGAGTACAAATCAAAGGTAACTTCAGAACTCATCTTTTGCAACACACTCACAAACAAGCTTGAAATATCTTGTCATTATATGCCATGAACTGAGATTGAGTCATTAGTGTTGTTGCTACAGTAACTGCTACTTATGTCCTATTTGTTTTTCATCTTTAGGGATGTGAACAATTGATAGAAGTTTAGAAATGGTAAGAGATAAGGTTGACGACGCAAGGATTTTTTTTTTTTGTTTGTTTCTGACCCACATGAAAGATTATTGTTTTTGTCAGTTAAAGTGGTAAGATACTGATGACTCAGATGCATCTTCAGGAAGTGGTACACACGGCTCTAACTGATCTCTAGCGGTTGTGATTGTAGTGAAGGCTGAGGATGCGGTTAATGTTCTGACCAAAGCTGCAAGCTGTGGTTGAATCAGTGATGCTTTGGTCTACAGCAGCACTAATGTGACTTTACTTATCACAACTTAAAAAAAAAAAAAAAGGCATTGAACTCTGGATTTGAACCACTTGTGGTTCAGATATGAAAGCTGTGTTAATTGTGTCAATGCACAACCCCTGCACAACCCCCTCCCTCCTGAGGCTCCATCCTCTAAGTCCACCCCCGGCTTAAAACCCATGAAAACCAATCTATTTCTGTCTCATTAATTACTTGCACTCATAGTATTTTATATGCTCCCACTGAACGTCTGTTCCCATCACTGATGTGTTTGTACATGCAAAATACCACATCATGCACCACATCATGCACTGCACTTAACAACATCTGATGGCGTTAGTCAGCAAACCACTTTAGTGTTCCAACATGATGGATTAAAACACCGTAAGCTGGGATATGACAATAATTCCATAGGTAAAGGCATAGGCGTCAGTTTGTTTTTAAAAGTGCTGGGGACAATAACAATAAGTTTGAGTGTTGTTTGAAAAGTGCTGGGGACATTTATGTATTCACCCATATGACATTTCATTCCAACATGCACAACATACAAGATGATGTTGAAAGTCATATTCAATCGATAAAAGTTAAAAGCCACACACATGGTGGCGTAGTGAACATCAGAGGCTTAAGCCCAGAATAACCCCCAGGAAAAAAAAAAATTGAAAATTTTGTAAAAGCAACCCCTTATATGGTGACTTTCAGTGACCTGTAAGGGAATTATAATAGCAAAATACAGATTTAACATATGAAGGAGACCAAGGGTATGATAGTTTTAAGTTGCTGTATAATCAGTTCTGCAAAATGGCAGCATACAACATCTATCCAGGAAGTCGAAGAAACTGGTAATACAGAAACTCATTGGTGTCAGAAACATTTGAAACATGGTGGAGGCACAGAGGCAGGATGTCTGGAGGTCCTCTCCAGGAAAATTTTAATAAAGTACATTCATTTCCTGCATTCTGGTGTATTTTAGCATGTTGTTACACATCTATGTCTACCTACAAGTAAATGTTTGATTCAAAGACTATTTCAGATACAGATTCAACAACAAGTCTTCAATCAGCTAGTCCAAATAGGCATCAGTCTCTTTTTAAGCCCATGGATATGGCTGAGATATGTTTTTTTATGTCATTGTTGACATTAAACTTACGTTTTGTGCTTCCTAGATAATCTCCTCATATCCATGTGTCCTGATTGTCAGACAAAAAAAGAAAAGAAAAAAAAACCACTTTATTTCAGAGACATTTGAAGAAACTGTAAAAAAAAAAAAAAAAAAAGGTTTGTGTTTGAGTGCCACTTGATAGTTGTTGTTAACCAGGAAAACCTGGAGTTGACTTTCAATGGTCTGAATATTCTCTTATTGATCAAGTGAAATGATGAATAAGAGAGGTGTGGAGCCTTATTCAAGTAACGATTTTAAACTATTATAAAAATGTTCTGTTGTTTCTGACTATATGACAGGTATTTGAATGCGTCTAGGGCTAAGGCAGGCTTGTGATTGGATGATGAAGGCAAGGAGGCGGGACACGTGTCTGAACATGGGAATGTTGTGTTTTTTTTTCTTCAGTGATGCCCATTTGATTTTGGCAGAAAAAAAAAAAAGTTTGAGCCGCAGCTGTTACTGTTTCTGTGAAGTTGTTGCCGTTACAACCTGTAATTACAGGAAGACTTAGGGACTTTTTAGGCCCAACAATGTCCACAAGCAAAGCAAAACATATCTGCGTCTTTAAATGAAAGATCCATGAAGCCCACCCCTCCCGCCGCCAATGCAGGCAACCTGGCTGTCATTCTAGTCTACGGAGATGGACGCAGACGCACACACCGCATACGTGTGCATGCATGTAACTGCAGAACGTTAAAGTCTCTAATGGACGCAATAGGTCTATATGTCACCAATCGGCCACCAACTTTTTTTATTCATTAATGATAAAATGATAAACATTTTTAAAAGTGCTGGGGGCAAAATTGCATATCATAAAAAGTGCCGGGGTCATGTACCTGGTGTCCCTGGCTATCTGCTGCCCCTGAGTAAAGGGAATCCACTTGGAATCTGCTGCCAGTCACAGGAATAACTACTTCTCATCCTTACATAGTTTCAACCTGTCTTGTTAAGCCACAGTGGCAGTAAAATTTAGTTGTTAAAAATAGTCTAAAATCCCCTTTTTTTTTCTTTTTTTTTTTTTTTTTACTACAATGACATAGACTGCAATGACTGCGTTCTAGTTCTGATGTTTTCACTAAAGCTGCACTCTGCCTCAGACACTGACATTACAGTGAATTCACTTTTACGTGTTATGTGTGTCATATTAGTTGTTCTTGAGAGATTTTGAGTTGGGTGATGTCATCTGTTGCTGCAATGAATTATGGGATCCATGCTTTGCAGAGGGTCTGTTGCTTCTGTCAAAAGTTTAGAAATTTTAGCTTTTGGTACATCAATGAATGCATCAGCAAATCAGGTCACAGCTAGGCAGCTGGAGTCTGACCAATGAAATTGGAGACTGGTCTATAGCGGCTTATATCTGACTATGATTGGACCTCAGATTACAGGAATGTGGAGGAACAATTAGTAATCGCAGTGTTGTTTCAGTCGTCCTCGTTCTTATGATGAAAGTTTGTGGTCACACAGAGACACGAGTCTCAGAAACAAACTTGAAAGGAAGTAATGTATGTAGTGGGTGAATCTAGAATAACTTTGTTTGTGTCTGTCAGCAGAAGTTAAGGAGGCGACAGAAAAGAAGACCTCAATGTGAACACTGATTCAAGGGTCAGCAATCAACCAAAGCACATTCACACAATCACACTTATGTTGACTGCGGCTTGTGACAAGGGCATATTATAAAAACATGTTGGTAACAGACGGTTGAAACAACCGCCCAAACTATATGGCCTCTCCTCTGTGTGGTGAGTTCACATGAGGGCTGTTCACTCAGGCTGAGCCTAGCTGGGCCCCACAGGTGAAGGTATGGCCACCAAGTGCTCACCAACCACCCCCGCCTCCTGGCTTCAGGGTGAGGCCCTGGTGACCTATCTCCAGGCAAGGGAAATTGAGTTCTCTGATGTTAGAGAGCAAAAGTGTGTTATCTGTATCCCTTATGGGTACCGCTGAATTACTTTTATTCACTCTCATCTGGCAGAATTAATTTGCCTTAGGAGACCCCTTCTGAGGCAACTGACAGGATAGCCCTTAGTATCACTGGGGCACACAAACCCCTTCAACGCAATCAGGTGATGTTTCATAGAGGCAAGCAATTTGCCTAGGTCTGAGAAGAATCCTTCAGCTGCTCCATCGCTTCCTTCACATGACTTCACCCCAGCCAGGATTTCAGGATTATTCATTTGAAACGGTTGTACAAAGCTGTGACATTGATTTATAAAGCTGTAACTCTATAAAGGACTCCAGCCCTTAAAAAGTGACTTCTATGAACAGAAGTGTGGGACAAGAGAGCTGTGGTACTACATCTGTGGGACATATGCAATATGTTATCCTATTCATTTTGTTTAATGCATTCATGATGAAAACAAATGACGTCATAACCTAGAAGCAAAATATCAGCTCATATTATGCATTATCTTAAATTCAGATAATTCATGCAACATGACTTGGCTGCCTGAAGTTGCTTTTGTTTCTTTTTGGCTTTTATTTTCTCAGAAGATTATCCTCTCTTGTGCATACACACAGACACTCTCTCGCACACACACACACACACACACACCCTCTCACACAGACACACACACACACACACACACACACACACACACACAAATGCAGACAATGCACAGGCAGCTGTGTCAGTCAGCTGGGGGCGAAACATTAACTTGCAACGTTTCAAATGTGGTTTAGCATCTTTGCCAACAACATGCCACTTGAACAAAACAGTAAGACGGTTCTGAGAGGAAAGGACTTGAGATTTTATCCCCTCTAAGAAAGATAAGGAGTAAAAAAAAAAAAAAAACATTTTGGGCATTTTGACAGAATTATCTTGGATCATCTCTGTGAGAAGTAAATGTGGAACTATGAAGTAGAATTTTCTGATTATCACAACATAATTATTACAAACTAAATTTAGAGAACTATATAAATTTGTCTGAGAACATTTATACATCAAAGACTCATGTACAGAACAAATTGTTAATCCTGTATTTTTTTCTGTTAAAAGTATTATTAAAACCATCTCATTGCTGCAGCTCTTATTATTAAACAACATGAAGTGAAACATCAAACATTAAACAATATAAAAATCATGGGGGCAATATAAAGTACCTCCATGCATAGCTTGAACATCCACATATAGCAGGAAGAAGTGAAAACGTATTTTCCTGCATGACTTCATCAGTTTGTTACATGGTTGTGGATGAATTTTGGCCCATTTTCCAACATTGTTTCAGTTTACTACGGTTTGAAGCAAACATTTGTGCTCAGCTACCTGAGGTCCTACAACAACATTTCAACTCTGACTAGATCCAAATCTCAATTCTTTAATTTTTCAGCCATGTTGACATAGATTTGGTGGTGCCCTTCAGATCATTGTTATTTGACTAAGCGTTAGCTGGTGTCTCAGGGTACTTCATGGGCCACTCAGTCACTGCAAGCTGCTCGGGTCCTTTGGCCACAAACAAACCCAAATCATCCTGAAATCATACTAGACAATACACACAAGATGGGTCTGCTAAAAATAATGTGTTTGGTTGAGAGACTTGATCAACACAAAGTCTGTCCTGGCTTTGTAAAACCGGACAGAGTTTGGTCTGCACTAACCAGTGGGATTTTGGCTCTGCTATTTAAGGGTGATACAGGCCTGCTGGCATCATCAGGAAACCGTCCTCAGCTCTCACTTGAGCACATGCAGATGATTGTGAAGCTGTGCAGATGAGGCTAATGACAATCAAGACTTCCAAATCTGAGATTATGGTTCTCAGTTGGGTTTGGAGTGAGACATTGCATCAAGGGGAGGGTTTTAAATTTCTTCAAGTATTGCCAGAAGTGACCCACAGGCAGACTGGTGCAGCAGTGTGGACTCTCTCGTTCTAATAACCTGTGAATCCATCCACCCCACCCCACCCCCCACCCCACCCCCCCAATTATATTGTGATATTGTATAATGTGTTATACTGTATTTTCACTCTTTTTTATTTCTTATGTACATTGTGCTGCTAATGTCTGGGAACAACCATACAAATTTCATTGCATCTTTGATACAATGACAATAAAGTCTTATCCTATCTAGTATTACAACCATATGTTTGATCAGAGTACGTAGAGTTAGAGAGTTCTGTTAGTCCAAATGTCTTTTTAAACTAGCGTTTGTGTGAACTTAGAAACTCAAAAAGCAGGAAAGTCTCCCCCCATTAAGGGTTTAGATGAGTGAAAATCTATGATGCTATATATGCCAAATTTTTTTAATGAACATTATAATTAAATCATCAATTAAATCAGCCTCACAGATCAGATCCAGGTCTGCGTGAACTGTTGCTGAAAGTTGCTTTGCAGGATCTATTTTTGCACAAAATACAGCTTATAATGTGTTACAAGACACCATTATACAAAGTGTATCTACCATCCTCCGAGAGGCTTAATTTTTTCATCAACTTATAAGCAAAAAGAACAGTAATTCACATAATTTATAGCCACAGAGGATAAGGCAGTAAAATTGCTACCATTAAATAGGGTTTTCAGAGATGAAATTAGTTTTCATGCAATTATAAGTCTCAGCTAATTCTTGACACACTGGCACCGAGCATGAAGAGGGGGAGGTGCCGTGCGGGAACGCAGGGGTACGTACACACTCACAGACACCCACGCACGCACACACCTCCGCCGATTCACACACAGCATCACACACACACACGAGAACAACCTTCCGCGGGCATGATTGAGCGTCGTTAGTCTTGTTAGTACCTTGTCTTCACAGGAGAATGTAGTTAATTAAAAGCGCATGTGATGTTTATTAAGTTTGCTAGCAAGACATCCGCCCACGCTTCCTCAAATCCTTTTCTTAACTTCATTAGCTGCAGCCGACACTCACGGCTCCACAAAACACACCGCAGACAATCGTGTTTCTCGCCGTCCCCGAGTCCACACACTTTTCTATAACCTTACAGAGGAGGGTTTGGATATTCAGGATGTTTACAGCAGCAATCTCAATACATTACTTAAAATTTGCATATGTTTATCAAGACTTGGGTGTGCATGTGAGCAGAATGCGACTGCACACGTACACGTGCGGATGATTGAGGATGTCAAAGGTGACTGCCCACGCAGCAATTAGAGGTGCTAAGAGAGAGAGAGAGAGAGAGAGAGAGAGAATGAATGTAATGTAATTGTGGGTTCTGTGAAGGAGTTTTTAATAGAGGTGCAGAGACAGATGGCATGCATTCATTACAGAATGATAGCTTAACACATCTGATAGCACCTCTTTTTTTCTGTCTATCCCACTAAATCAAACTTTCACCACCCTTTTTTTTTTGCTCACTGACACAAAAAGCTCAACGTTCAGCTGCAATAACGGCTCTATGGGGCTAATGTATCATTTTCTCTTTTACTGCAAAGGAGCACATTGATCAGATATCCTTGTATGATGCACAGTCCACGGAAAACACTCAAGCCCTACTCCAACACAGGAATAGGTTTCATTTTTAAAAGTATTCACTGCATCGGAGAGGGATATAATTTTCAGAAGGGATGCAAGGTGGAAGCTCTTATGCAGTCCAGAACTGGAATACCTCATTCAAAGAAGCTGAAATATTAAAACCACCCTCCTGTCATGAAAACTCCTCGACTATGCTTCCCCACCAGCACACCCACTCCCGTGCTCCAGTTTCTTTTTTAGAAGAGATTGAAAAGTCTCTTAGAGTCTTCTGTCTCATTTCTACGCCTGTCAGAGATCTCTGTGGTGGAAAAAAAGAGAGAGAAAATTGCTAAGAAGGGGGAGTATAGATCAAACACTTTATAATGTAGTCCAATGAAGCTGGGAACTCCAAACGCTATTACTTGCAATGTTACGCTACCAAATCACCATCAGAACCTCCCTGTCAGCTTTTAAGAAGATAGGCTTCTTTTTTTTTTTTTCTTTTTTAGACAAAAGAGGGTTTTGACAGTTAAGGGGTGTGGCTGAAGAAAAAGGGGACTGCTGAAAAATTAAAAAAAAAAAAAGAAGAGAGAGGCAGAAGGGGAGGAGGAAGAGACTCCTCTATTTGAGATAAGATGAGAAGATGAGAGGTAATTGCCTCTATTATAGAATCAAGGGGAAAGACGAGGAGAGAGGAGTGGAGGAAAGAGGAGGAGGAGGGGGGCTATTAAAGTCACATGATGCTGCTTTAAAAGGTCACCTGTAATATCTGTGCACTTGTGCTTGCCTGTTATGGATACACACACTTGTGCTGCACTTTACACACCGTACTGAAAGATTCTGTGCTCGCCTTAATGATTGTGTTAGCTTTATTTTAGGTGGTTGTATTATTTTTACCGTCCTTCAATCTGTGTTTGTCAAATGTGAAGTTGTCGATATCGGCCTGAAAAAGTGCAAATTTCTCCCTGAATGGAGATGGAAAAGAGTCAAATGAATGTCCACCTCAGAGCAGCAGCTGCCTCTGACCTATCTGTATCTCTCCTCTCTATCGGTCTTGTATCTCTGATAACTGAATGCATAAATGGATAACCTCTTTTCACCTCTGTTTTGCTTTTTCAGCTGCCTCTCCCTCCTCTCCTTCCAGTTCATTCAATCAGAGGACCCAAAGGAGGTTTATCAGCGTGTCTTTTCTCTATTTTCTTATCTGGCTTCTCTCTTTGCTTCCTGTTAAGATCTCCCATCTTACAGCACTTTTTTCTTTTTTTATTCAAAGTCATCAGCTTTTTTCTCCATCCCTTTCATGTTGCCCTTTTCTAATTTGGTTCAGGAGATGTGGCATCATTCCCTAAATGCATAAACCTTTTGCCTCTTTAACTGGTCTTAGTCCTCTAGACATTACCCTTCTTCATCCCCTCGACTTTTCTCCATTTTATTACTTCTAACATCTTTCCCTCCTCTGTCCACTTCAGCTTATCCAACCCCTTTTAAATCTTTCGCTCCATCCAGTCACCCCATCTCTCCTCCTGCTTCATCTATCCCTTAGCTTTACTATCTTTGCCAAACTTGAATCCCCTCATACCTCCATCCTTCATCTTTAGTTGCTTATATCCACCCTCCCTTTTCTCCACTGCCCACTCCCAAAGCTCCTTCCATCTCCTCTGTCTTCTCCCTCCCTTTACTCCTTCTCTTTCACCTGCTGCTGCGCCGTCAGTGAGACTGTCTGTAAGATAAGCGACCCCAGTGTAGAGCCTTCAGGATCCTGACAAGATACAGCCCCATGTGTTGAGGCATGCCTCAAAGCCAGGCAGCTATTGAACCTGTCAGAGAGACTCTGGCAGCTCAGGGCAGAACATGGCTTCCAGGCAGACACTCCAGGATTCACAGAGGGGACGGTTTAAAGTATGAATTGTTGTTTACAGACACCAGAGACGTTTGACCTTGTCCACCCCAAGTAGGCTATTGAGACTTGCAGGCTAGATGAGGTTGATCATGCACCAGACAGACAAACTAAGACACTAACCAAGCACGACTATTAGATTCAGTTCTAATAACTCGTATGCATGCATGTGCATGCAGGCATGAAAGAAAAATAAAGTCTCCACAGTAAAAAGAAATGACGTATAACAGCCCAGAACTTCTGTGCAAAAAATTAAAATGCATGCATTTTGCATTTAAAAAAAAGTCATCACCAACATCAAGGGAACACATCCGCCCATGCACATCCAATCCTGAATACTGAACTAGTGGGCCACCTCCAATCACACGCTTACACGTACACGCTCGGGTCCCTGCGGGCCTGATTCAGCTGCGTTTGTCTTGTAGTTGGGCTCATGGCTCTAACCAATTAGCAAAGCAGAAGAGAGAGATTTTAAAGCATAATGAAACCGTAGTGTCTTTTTTCATGCCACAAGTCACAGAGGCCCCACAAGCAAAGATCACAAGTAATCAGATCAGATCAAAGTGCTAATACAGGCCACATGACACACATACTGTACCGAGCTCCGCTTAACTATCCGTTTTGACTTAGGCTTACGATGTCTTCTTTTAGGGGTTTAGAATCCAGGGTTTGAGGGTAGAGGCAGTTGTTAGGGGATTGTATTGTGCAGATTGAAAAGTAGTTAACAACTCCCTCTCCTCTGCCACCCCCTGTGTCCCTTCAAGCATGACTGCATATTTTATTGGACATCTTGTGGTTGTTTGCAACTCACTCTTCTTTGTTGGATGTTGAAGAGTCATATGTCGCACATTCCTTCAATGTCATTTCTCTTTTGTCCTCCAGGGATACATTCAGCAGAGCTGAGATATCCACAGAGGATTGCATATGGGGGGTGTTGGTGGCTGCTGGAAGTTTACATACATTCATGGTGGATATGGCTGTTATGATAATATTTCCCTTTAAGTGATCTCTTTGAAGTTTTATTTGACTGGGGAAAAATAATTGCATAAATACATCTTTAATGGAGAAAGATTTCTTTTATTTAAGGTTTTCTGACATCAACACAGGGTCACAATTATTCACACCAACTCTGGAAGATTAAAAGAATTCAGTGCTGACAGTTCCTCCTAGTGAACATGACTGACTGCAGCTGCTAGCTTGTTGTTCGCCAACACTTGTTGAACGCAAAGTACAATGAAATCGTAGAAGGAGTTCAAAAGGGATCTGGTACAACAATCCTAGCTTCTATCTCAGTAATGACTCATTGAGTCATTTCTGACCAAGAGTGCATGACAATTAAAGACTTAAAAGAAGCTTCATTCAACCATCTATTTTCTATACTGACTTAATCTATTGAGAGTAAAGTGAGCTTGGTCTAACATACCCAGGAGGCCTTGTTTAGCATTACACACACTTTGGTCCTCTGATCTTCAACAGTGATTTCCACAAGTTTGAGGTTGAACGACTTTCTTGACACTGATCATTAGTTCCCTCCAGAGATCGTCAATGTGATTTGGATATAGCTTTGGATATGGCAGTACCTAATGTATCAACTGGCAAACCTTTCAAAAACATTGCTTAACAGCCAACCAATGCATAAAATGTGAATGAACAATGTCTATGCAAGTATAAAAACTAGAAGAGAAAAAATATAATAATGTCTCACTCATTTATAAACTAGTCTATAAACCATTCAAATGATTTTCATGAAATTTCATATACTTCATTTCTTAACAATGATGATGAAAAGTTATAAAACTCATTTTGATTTCATTCTTAATTGCAACCTCAAACTTGCCTAAAGCTAATGTTTACACCAAGTTAGGTAAATGAAAAATGAAATAAAAGCACATCTTTTATGAGAAATTTAATTCATAGAGGGCACTACAACTAACACATGCCAATAGCTCATGAATCGGTTGACCTAATAAAGTGCACTGGGAACATGTAAGCAGTCCAGAGCAGATCTGAGAGGACGATTGTAGCCTTAGAAGTATCTCACTGAGTCATTTCTTACTAACTGTTCATACAACCTCTTCTTTACCAGACCTGTTTAAAAAAAAAATGGTCAAAAATGGCATATCGTATTGATTTTGTAAATATACCTCAGCCAAAATATAGTGTATCTGAATTTAGTTGGGCTCAAGATAAAGGTAATGCTTGTGAGATCACGCTTGTTATGCCCAGTCTAGGGGTGTCTCAGACATAACATGATTTTGGCTCCCCCATCTCCCACAAGTCCCAAGTTGACACAAAACAAACAGTTTCATGTTAACATAAAGATAATTTCTTAATAACAGAACAAAGGAAATGAACTTCAGGGTGGACCAAGGCCAAAATAACAAACAAAAAACTCCACTTTTCATATCAGTCCTACTTTTGCATTTGGGTTAGCAATGTTAGCCACTGACTGACAATGAAGATATTGAATGAACACATTGTTTCCATGGAATAATGAATGATCACATTGTTTCCATTATGGAAAAACAGGTCACCTGTCCACAACTCACACAGATTCATGATTATCATCAAGTATTACTATAGATTGCATTGTTCTAATCTCTTGTGCTTGATGAAATAAAATCTGTCCTGTCAGTTTTTCCATCCCTGTGGCCATGAGAAACTAAGTCACGTGATATCATCAGTCTTAAAACAATGACCAAAGGAACACAGAAACCACACACTGACTTCTTTATTTCCTGTTGTGATGTATCGGGATGTTTTGATTTTGGCAAGTCGGTGTTTTCCTGCTCGACTGCCACATGGTTTCACAGATAACTGCACTCAGGTGTGTCACAATGAGATCCAGCTGAGTCATGTGAGTGTCAAGTATGCTGCACTGCCTGCAGGACATGTTTATGGCATGCAGGGTTAAAATGTACAGAGTGAAAAGCAGTCAGTCTTTCAGTCAGAACAGGTTCAAGCTTGCTGAGCAGTTACAAACAATGCTCAATACATTTAATTGCTCTTTCTCCTGCATCAGGTTTAGACCAACAGACATAAAATTTAAAGAGGAAGAAGAGGAACATAATTTGCTATGTTGACTTATTAATGCTGCTTCATAGTGAGCTGAATAATATGTTTGAAAAATCCTTTTAGTGTGTTTACCAAAATTATTTGAGTGAAAAAGTTTCTACACATGCACATTTCTAGGTCCAAGGTGAGTGGTTTGGAGCTGAATGTTTGACTCATGAACTGAATATTTTATGTAGTACAAGGTCTCTGACCCCACTCAACAAAACTGTGATATTTCTCATCTTGAAATCTTTTCTTTTTCTTTTTTTTTTTTTTGGTTTGACTTAAAATGCTCAGTTTCATTATTACACACACAGGTCAGTGAACCCTTGACACATTACTACAATCATTTAATGAGAAGAGGTAAAAAAATATATTTTTTATTCCAAATGTATGGACAACAGTACACGAGTTAAAGGAAAATGACTTTTAGTGTTGACACAGGAACTTTACTGTCTTCTTTTCTTGTAGGCTTTATTTTTGAAAGAAATGTTAGTATTCCATTTCATTTTTTCAGTTAAAGATTAATGCATTATATGAACAGCTTTCTGTCTGCTTATATGCCATATATTGACATTAAATATTCTGCATATAATTCTTCTAATTAGGTTTTTCATTTAACGTTCATATTTATCCTTTTATTCACTCATTTCATTGCATCAAAGCTGACAACAATTTTGAGAAGGCTGAAGCAGTAGGAGTGGAAAAAGGAAAAAAACAAAAACATCAGTGACATAAATGCATACAGTAATTTTATTGAAATGTATACAGTCATTCGTACAATACGTGAGAATTACGAAGACTCGTGATTCACACTTAAATCAAGAGTTTGTGGTTATGACTCACTGTTCTTAGATCTTTTATATCAGTGATCCTCATGATGTGAATCTGTCTTGGTGGTTTGTTGCTGCAAAATACCTGCACTCGCTCTCTCTCTCTCTCTCTCTCTCTCTCTCTCTCTCTCTCTCTCTCTCTCTCTTTAGTGTGACAGCAGCAGGGGGGAAATGAACCTTTAAGTGGTGGGAAACAAGCGTTATGTCGACTTGGAAACTTCTCTGTAATTTCCTAGCTTCTTGTACAGACTTCAAACTGTAAATGTGGCTCAAGTGGCAAACAATATGCAGCTGAGAGAGAGCACTTTTGTTGTGATGAAAACAAAGGGGGCTGAGGTGGAAATCTAACATCACTGCCTCAAAATAACAGAAAAAGGTTCCAGGGACCCTGAACGTTTTGTTGCGTCTTGTACAAGTACAGATTCAAAAGACAGCAGTTGTGTGCTTTCATCTTTAGGCATGGGTTTTAATAATTTTAGTACATTCTCTTGAGGAAAAGCAGTAAAAGATAAACAGTAAGAATTGTTTTAAAGTGAATAGCTGTTGTGAATCGTTCCTTGGTCAGTCCGGTAAAGGAGATTTGGGATGCTAAGGCCAACATCTTCGGCAGCCGCCTATTTTGCAAGACAATGGACGCACATGGCTCCTCCTACAGATGATGGGCCAACAGGAGGCTGAACGCATGTGACTGGTCTGAGTGGGAGAGGATATTTACAGTAAGTAGTGAACTACAGTATAATTTAGTGCAGTATGACATTAGAGAATTGAAACCCATGCATTATTTTTTTCACCCTCCTCTAATATATGGGTGATATTTTGGCCTGATGGCAATGCGGAGAAAGAAATGAATCATGGAGGATGTAAAAGCTCCATTCCTGTAAAAACCACGTTTAAAAAAAAAGAAACACGAAATACAGGTGTGGCCAATGTGAGAGGAGCAGTTATTGTAAAAGTCATGGTAGTTTTTCCAATCACTTAAAACTGTAAGAATGAACAGTATAAGATCATGTGCAGTGTTTTTCCCTGTATTTACAGCCCTCTATCTGTATGTATAGTGAGTGAAATCAGTATCAGCTGCACTGTATAAAGTAAAACCAATGATTGTGACTGATCTGCTTATAAGTGCAGTTGGCAGCCTGATGGTTGAACGTCACAGTTTTTTTTTTCCTCCATAAGAGCTGACTAAGGAGAACTGAGTTGAAACAAACATGGAAACACTGTCACAAACACTCAAGGACAAGAGGGTGATGGAACACAAACATAAAACAGCAGTGGAGGTACTCCAGTAACAAACCCGACTGTTTTTCCACTTTTTCATTCTTTTGGTTAGCCAGGTTTGTGACAGCGAAGCCAGAACAAAAACATGTTAAACAAGAATAAAGCTCTGCCAAAAACACTTCTGCCGTACTGTGTGTACTCTGTATTATTGGTCATATTGGTAATTTGGAAGAATAAGGTGATACTAGCCAGCTGAAACTTAGAATCTTGTTGCTGTGACATATTTGAGGATTATTTTCATATGATATTGGTCTGTATGTTTCTGTTCAGCAAGAAATAATAAAGGTTTTACTCAGTAACACTTATTTAATGGTTGCTGATTAATTTGTTTAGCTCTAGAAATAAACACAAACTAACCCTTATGTATTTTTTGCATCAGTTTTGATAATACCTCCTTATACTTTGTGCTGATTAAGCTTTATATTTGTCAAAACAAATCTCAGGTGATTTTTAAGCTGACAGGAGGCTAACTTTCCTCCTGTAACTTATCTATATGAAGAGGTGTTTTGACTTTAAGTCCAAGAATGTCTTTCATTTGACAGCTCTGAGAAATGGGACATTCTTCTAAGCTTGTCAAGCACCAGCATGAAGGGTCCCAACAGCTGTCTTTATTCCATGCACTCTGCTCTGCTCAAACCCGCATAGCTCACATTCCTCACTGACTCACTAACTGTGTGCGTGTATGAGTGGGTTTTCACATCTTTTAACCCCACTAACTTCCACAGTGTAGGCATGAGCGTGAGAGTGTGTGTCTGTCATGTAAACAAGTTGGTGACTCAGAGCACTTTATATAAGTCCTGCTGAAGCACTAACAGTCAAAACACTGCTGCCGTCCATGAAGAGGAAGCCCTACCTTGTCAAGAACTAAGGCTCATACTCAGTATGGAATCAATTTTTATTTATTCATTTATTATTATTCTTTTAATCTGGTTGTGTGTTATTTTAACCGCAACTGATAATCCATTATAACCCACAAATCTGCATGGACGTAAAAAAAAAAAAATGATTGACACTGTACCCACATACACAAACACTCACTGCATGCATCATTTCCTGCCACGAAAGAAAAAAAAAAACAGGTTTCACCTGCTTATGTCATGAGACCTCACCTTCTCAAACTTAAGCAATGTCAGGCCACACCCTGAATCTGTCTCCAGGCTTCACACAGACACATACGTAAATAAAGGCAGGTATGTGAACAGATTTGTGATTATCAGCACATTGTTCCTTCAGTGGTCTTATCTCCAGGCAGTGCCTTGGGTCCATGCTTCTCTGCTCATCAGCATATTACACCTTGTGCATTAGTATTGGTGAAATATTCAGCGTGAAAACCATTCCTCAACTTTCCCACAGGTGCAACATAACAGTGATAAATGGCAATGTTGGTTTAATTCAACGGGAAAAATTTGCTTTGTGTTTCCAGTGTATTGTCTGATTTGTGTGTAGCAACATTTTGACTGAATAAGAGCATTCGCAAAAGCGTTGCAGTCATACCATTCTGACCCAGTTAGGATTGCAAAGAGGGTGTTGGCACCTTCAGACAGTAAAGACCTGGATTTAACGCTCTGATTATTCATAAAAAATGTTTGTCAGGTGGGGCTGTTGCAGGTACCTTTTCCAGTCAGCGCTTCTAATCAAAGCCACTGGTGGAAAATGTGGTCACATACAAAGAATTTTTTTTAAGCACTAAGCAAAGAAAATCTTAAATCTGTGACTTTACATAGAAACAGTGAGGGTTATATTATTAGTAGTATTTAGTGCAAGTTAAATTGCAGTGTCTCCTGTGCAGTATTTTAAGGAACATGAAAGTATGGCTAACTTCAACCCTCCCTGACACCAAAAACACTACAGCACTCTAGACAACAGCATGCAAAGTGTTATGAAAAGTGTTGCAATGTACAAGAGTTAGCAACGTAATGGATCTGAATTTAAGCTGCATTTATATCCAAACAAATAGTACAAAACACAGCATCACTATGAGCTGCATTTTACCCATCAGTTGATGGTTTTTCATGTTTCAAACATCTAATACTTGGATAATGACGGGAGTTTCAAAGCTTCCCTCCAAGTGGCTGAAATGTGGGTATTTTTTTTATTTTATTGTATTTTTTTTTATCTGTGCTCCTCAAATGTTTCCACAGAAACTTCCCCAAATTCATTCCTTCCCTCTTTTTTTTTTTGGATTTATAAAGAAGACCTGGAATGTGACATATAAACATAATCTTGTGTTTTCACCAAGTGTGTGAAAACACACAGTGGCACAGACACTCACGCACTACTTTCCCATCATATCTTTGCACTTCTATACCGTTTCACACGCTTTACAAGTGGGTCTTTCAAACACGAGGGGTGAGCGTTGCACACTTGATGTGAGAGAGGGCTGCAGCTGTGGCTGTCAGTGTGTGTTTGTGTGTGTGTGTCAATAGTGTTGTAGTGGGAAATACAAAGTATACTTGAGAGAGAGGAAGGGAGCTGAGGACCTGACAGAGGACAGAGGAGTTTCAGTCTCTCTGTCTGTATTCTCTCTCCATGGCAGCCTTATTTAGCTAAAACTGATTTCATATATGAATATGTGAAAACACATGTTCGTATGTGTTATTTGAATTTCACTATTTCATTTGATCATTCTTCTTGATAAACCTAAGATCTATAACTGAGGTAAGGGATTGTATTGTGGAAGGTAGCACCAAATTTAGGCTTCTGTTTATGTAAATCTAACTGTATACTGAAAATATAGTTGATGATCACTTGGGATCCTTTCAAACAATTCCAGGATAGTTTTCAGTGTCACTGGGAAAAAAAACAAACAAAACAAAACAAAACACTGAACACTGCATTGACCCCCAGCAGCTCAGGCTGTATAGACTAGGAGGTGTTGTATGGATGAATGGGTGTATGTGGCTGGTGGGTAAAGAGGACATGGCAGAGACATCAATTGTTTCTTTTTTCCCCTCTTTGTGTTCGTTGGAGTTCATGACAGCAACAATGGTATATTCAGGACATGCATGTCAACCAGTTCTCACTCCCAATTTGTCACGTCGTGAAGCTTGGTCAGAATCCAGCTGTGAGTTTGGTTAAATCCAGTATGGTCCACAGTTCTATGACTAAATGAGCCTCACTTAACTAGCTCATTTTTACCTTGTAATAAGATCTACAGATCCCTTAATGTTTTTGTTCCTCATTTAACCATTCATACCCTGACTCACACTGTGGCTGTTATCATGTGAGTGCACTCTAAGCAAAAGATACAACGCTTTCTGTCTCCACATTCATACATCACTGGCACGCTGGAGGAGAAATGGGGTTCAATGACTTCCCTGAAGACATTTCGACACATGGAGGTTCTGGAGGACCAAACCACCAACCCTCTGGTTAACTATGACTCTCCATTTGAAAATGTTCTGACAAGACAGGGCAAACCCTTTTTCCAGAACATACGTCATATGACAGAACACTAAAAGTGAGTAAATTTTTGAGTAAAGCTGAGTTAGACAATCCTAAAATGAAAGGAGAAATTCCCCACTATAATGACTGTATATGTACTTGAATCTAGGTGAGGTTATATGACAGAAACAACAATGATAATAACAATAATAATAATAATAATAATAATAATAATGATAATAATAATAATAATAATGATAAAAATGAAAACTGAATTCAGACATAAACTTGGAGTAATGGCCATGACTTTTTAAAATGACTTTTACTTTAGATTAGTAGTAGTTTTTCTCTTCTTATGGTGATGTCTAACTTTGTTAATCATATGGAGCAGATGCAGAACTGTCTTGACTTAAAAGGATGAGGTAGATGGATGTAGTAGGTGGCAGCAGGACAAAACTAACTGTCTGTCAGTGTTACATAAAAGAATATATATAAAAAAATGTTTTTTAAAAGTCTAAACTAATCAACACATAAGCCTTCATATTTATTTTTGGGTTGAATTGCTACAAAAACAAAGTGGACTAGTTTGTTTATTTCGTATATTTCACTGTTTTTTTCTGAGCTTAAAGATGGGAACTGAGTTTAAAACTCATCCACAGCTGTTGTCTGAATGCAGTGTTAACTAAAATGTCACCACAGAGATAGAAAAGTGGCACAAGAGCTTGATTCCATCTACAGATATAATTGCAATAAAAATAACAAAGGGAGAAACAAAATGCATCTTAAGTACAAGAAATAAATGATATAAACAGACAAACATTCTGCCTCTGAGTCAGCTTTCTATATATTATTACAATTGGATCCAAGACACATCTGTGAAAAAAATCCCCCCCTCCTCACTCTTCCTTTCTGTGTGTTTCTGTGTGCCGTTCCTGCCAGGAACATACTTTTCCTTTTAAAGAAACTGAGGAGAAACAAAGTTAGGGCGAAAGTGTGAGGAAGAACGCTTCCACGGCTCAAACGCAGAGAGAGAGAGGCGGGTCCAAATAAAAACGGGTAAAGGTTAGAAACATAAAGATTCTTATCTGCTGAGTTTGGCATGCAAGAGGCCGGACTGAGAGATAAAACAAGATACTAGATCAACATTCATCAGGACGACGAGGCAGTGACGTAGAGGACGATTGTTGAAGAGTTCAAGTATTCACTGCTGCTATCCCAGTTATGAGAAATGCAAAGAAACAAACAGGATAATTCTTTCTTACTGTCAGCACCAGTGATGCTTTTTTTCCCACCAAAACAGCAGTACATTAAATAAAATGAAGCTTTAACCGTGATTTTAGAGGGATGGAATAATTTCCTCAGGCCTTATTTTTCCTTTTAAAAGTGCTTTGCGCCTGAGGCTTGTCAGCCTCTAACGCTTAACTATATATGAAGACCTTCCTTTCTTTTCCCTCCTCCTCCCCCGTCTTTTCTTCATATCCATCATTCTCTCTCTCTAGTTTCTTCAAACTGCAGAGTACTTCTGAATCCAGATGGGGATGTTTTTCATCGGTTTTTTTGGGCTGTAGTTTCAGTAGCCCAAGCTCATTTCCTGGCAGTCGCTCCAGAGTGCAGCACAGAACATTTTGTTTCATTTTCCGACTTTGACTTCCCGTCTATCCCTCCCCCCTCATTCTTCTGCTTCTTTTTGCCTTGTTTCCGTTTGAGAAGGAAGAGGACGTGTATACTCTGGAAAAGTTCACAGGAGATTAAAAGACTAATAATAATAATGATAATAGTAAACAAATAATAATGTTTTGGATGATTTATTAAGTATATAAGGCCTTTTTTAGGCTTTTCCCTTTATCCAAATTAAACAAGTCTGTTAAAAAAAAGAAGTAGAGCTAGAATGCTCATGGCCAGCTCTGTTTTGATGTGACCCTGGTGTATTCTATTCTTCCACAAAGTTTTACATGTGTAG
The DNA here is from genome assembly GCA_037176975.1 of Arrhamphus sclerolepis. Taxonomy (NCBI): domain Eukaryota; kingdom Metazoa; phylum Chordata; class Actinopteri; order Beloniformes; family Hemiramphidae; genus Arrhamphus; species Arrhamphus sclerolepis. The sequence continues at coordinate 6,356,739 of JBAMYA010000001.1, read as the reverse complement.
GTTTACAGACAGACTGAAAGTCAATGATTTCCTGTAACCAAGACAACTCAAAATCTGGAATGTTTTCCCAGCTTTGGCAACAACAAAAAAAAGCAACTCGATTAAACGGTTCCAAAAATAAAACCCTGAAACATCTGTTGGGTTTTCACAGCGAAACGTAGTGCTTGATAGACGGGATGAAACCTGGATGGCTGCTGCAGCTGGAGGCACAATGTAGCAACAAATGAACACACACACACACACATGACTCCTTCCAGCATACGCCGGCGACCTTGAACCACGAGAGAACGTGCGACACATGCAAACACGCACGCACACATGCACGCACAGAGGTCAGAGATTTGCTGAAAAAGCAGTTGATGTTCTAGTGCTGAGGTGAACAGAATAATTCAGTGTTAGAGACAGACCTGCTCTGAAACACACGTTTACACACACATAGATCTATATATATATATATATATATATATATATATATATATATATGTATATATATGTATGTATGTATGCATGTATGTATGTATTACACGCAAGTGAAACAACCAGATTAGCTCTGCAG
>JBAMYA010000001.1:6344491-6356083 GCA_037176975.1 Arrhamphus sclerolepis | reverse complement strand
CACAAATAGAAACAGAATACAATGATTTACAAATCTCATGAACATAAAGAACATATAAAATGTTGAAACTGAGACATTTTACCATTTGATGGAAAATATTTGCTCGTTTAAATTTTGATGGCAGCAACACAAATCAAAAAAAGTCAGAACAAGGGCAAAAAAAGGCTGGAAAAGTAATTGCTGCAAATCAAAAACAAATGGAGGAACGTTTGACTACTAATTAGGTCAATTTGCCAACAAGTCATTAACATGACTTGGAATAAAAAGGAGCATTTCAGAGACAGACCCTTGTAAAGCTGGGGAGAGGTGCAGCAGGCTGCAACAAACTGTGTCTGGAAATTGTGGAACAATTTCAGAAAAATGTCCTCCGTTGGAAAATTAAAAAGACTTTGAAGATCCCACCATCTACAGCACATAATATAATCAAAAGATTCATAGAATTAGGAGGAGTGTCTGCACAAGGGACAAGGCTGAAGGTCAAAACTCAATGTGTGTGATCTTTGGGCCCTCAGGCAACACAGCATTATAAAAAAAAAAGCAAGAAAGAAAGAAAAAGAAAAATCTCTGCTGGACATCACTGCATGTGCTCAGAAACACTTCTAGAAATGACTGAACACAGTTCTTTGTGCAATCCAAAAATATATGTTAAAGCTGTATCAAGCAATCCACATCGTATAACAATTTCAACTTGATCGTCAGGGTTAGTGGTGGCACCATCCCCTAAATGTGACATTAAATGAAGAAAGTGCATGAAGGCAGCCATGCTTTCATGAACAACCAAACTCACTTACATTAAATCATCTGTGTGGCAGCACGACGGTTTATTACTAACTGTTACTTCACAGTTTTCACGTGATGCGAGTCTGTGGCCGGGAGTCTCTTTCTAAAATCTTGAATGCCAGAAACTAAACTAATAAACTAATAACTGCTAAGCTGCTAAATCCACCATTTGACCATCACAACAAGGCTGCTGGATGATCTTCTAATGGGAACACTGCTGGAAAATTATTTCAGTTTCCAGCTTTCAAACAGCAGTGGAGAACTTATTTGTGTCAGTGTAATTTAAATATTAAGGGCTTGTTCATATCAAAATATGATAAAATGCTACGAGGTGAATATAAACATTAAAGTCATTAATAAGTTAAATATAATCTAAATCAGATTATTCTGAAAACAAAAGTGATTTAAAAAGAAACAAAAAAAAAACAACTGATAAATCAAAGGATAGAATTTTAGCACCCATTGGCTGTATGAACTCACAGGAAATGCATTAGTTTCTCTCAAATTCAATGTTTGAGTCACTTTTTGCTTGTGGCATCAGTTATGCAGATTGCACTAGTTTATAATTATTACAAAACTCTGGAACAAGCTGCAGTTTTATGTCACCAGCGCTGGAGCTTCATTTATCAGCCACTCATTCATGCAGTTTTTATTAATTGTGTACACAAATGTGTCTGTGCAAAGAATGTGATTTATTAGTACAAATATTTACAAGCTCTCCTGTCTCTGTGTTAGTACATGGAGAGTGCAATTACAGTACACGTTCAGTTCAGTAGACATAATTGTTGGAATACAGGTGCTTCCAATGTTCGCACAGCAGAAATGGTTTAGGTCTCATGTAGTTTGATTAAATTATCTAAAGCAGAAACCAGCATGCAGTCAAAATGTGTTCCCAGTTAACCCTAAGGGCTGTTACACAAACATGATTGTCAAATCAACCTGTCCACACTCACTGGGCATGCATGCACGCACAAGTCAAAACAGGCCAAAAAAGTAAAAAGACAAAAAAAAACAACAACTTGGAAGTCCAATTAGATGATAAGAAAACAGTTGAGTGGTTTGCAGCATTTCAAGCTGGATTTTTAAATAAGATTCTTCACTGTTTTAATTAGGGTTCGCTGTTTAATAGAAACTGGACATAATATTCAGTCCATCCAGGACCTCAAGTTGTGATCAAAAATGTTTGATTTTGTGGCAACTTTTTACAAAAATTGCAGTAGAATTTGTGAAGATTTATATACATATTTCCACCGCAAGAAAAAAGAAAAAGCAAAATTAAGGCTAATAAAAAAATGCAAAAAAATAATTTTATTAAAGAGAAAAACAATATGTAGTCTTAATTTTTTAAGTGCATATAAAATGCATGTTAATTATTTAGTTATTTATTCTTAAATAAGGTGGAATTTCTTACAACAGTAAGGAGACATACCTGTCTGTAAAAAAATTCCCTTGCAACTTTAATTAAAATAAATATAATATAATATAATAAATTCTTAGAAGTAACCGGCTAACAGCAGTTGACAGCAGGCACACCTGTGATAACCGAACAGAGTTTTGTATGAAGTTTTGTTTCCAGAACTGTGGAACTTGTGCTTCTTCTCTGCATTTCATAGTCTCTGAGTGTCTAAAAATTGCATAGATGTTGTGGTAAGTTAGAAAAATTGCAACCCTCCTCATGTATTGTGGACTTTGAATTTATGTTAAGTATTGTGATCACAAGACCACAAATTTCTGGATGGACTGAATATTATAAAACTAAACTCTTTAATACCATCTGTTGGCAAAATATAGCTTAGATGAGTAACAGACAAAAGCCTTCCTAGATCAGGGAAGGTCACACAGACACGACTCAAAGCAGCAGGGCCACAGGTGGGACCAGCATGTCAGCAGAGGCTGCATTGTTGGATATTTCATCATCATATTTTTTATTTCTTTTTCAAATTAGGACCTTTTCTATTAATTTAGGACAATATTCCTCCGCTGTGTCCCCACTAAATTATGGGGTTTCTTAAGGCTCTGTATTAGTCCCTGCTCTTCTCTCCTTAGATATATCCTTCCTTTGGGATCTTTTTTTTTTTAATGTACAACATATAGTTCAACATTTTAGGGCACAGGATTTATTTTAAAAGTCTTTTGATTAACCAAAGAAAGTGATAATCTTCTGTTTCACTGAAACGGTTTTGTTTTTGAATCCATGATGTCTTGGAAGAAATCTGCATCTCTTTGTGAGGATGCAACAATGTTCTTTTGCTTTAAGAGTCATCACAAACTAAGACATTGGCTCATAATCTTTGTTTTTGCGGCTTCTCTGAATAACAAAGTTTATTCTAGCAATTTTGACTCAAACACGTATGGCTGGATTTCTGGACTTGTAATTGCTGAAAACTTTGGGACTTCAGATGGTCCTAACATAAACTTTTGGTAGTATTGTAATTGCTTTTATACATTAGGTTATTTTAAAATATGTAGAAACTGCTTTATTTTGTACTTCCATTTGATACGCTTACAAGAAGGGCATTTTATTTTTGTATGTCACTTTTATGTATTTATGGCCATCCCAGTATGTAGAATTATTGACCAACAACTTTAGCTGTATTACAGTTGCTCCCAAGGACTGTGTTGTCCTTGATAACAGGTGTAATACAGATGTAACTACTGTAATACCAGTCTTCCACTGAGGTAGCTGTGTCCATTACAAAGTCCAAAATAACCGGTTTGAGTAAACTGGTTATTCTCAAATTCTGCTGCAAAAACACCAACAACTGTTTGATTCCATTTGCATTATATGGCTGTTTCTCTCTATCAAAAGCTTCTCCAAAACACTCCTCCACTGACTTATTTGCATCGCTCTGGATACATCACCTTGTTGGTTGCTCTGATTGATTGTAGCACTAAGCAACTGCGTGCAGAAGCAGTCTGCAAGGAAAATGTTGGCGCCGCCTCCTGGATAAGGAGATTTTATGGTTTGTTTTCAGACCTTACATCTCTCTAGATTTGGTTCTAATCAGGCCAGATGGGACCCCATGTTAGCTGAGATGATGGTTGTATGACATTATACAACTTTGTCCTTTTTGACCTTTGCCACTACAGCATTTCGATTCCGACTTGAGGAGTCAAAATTCCAAAGACTCCAACAGGAGGTGGTCGAGGTCTGAATTAACTGACTGATAGGGTGAAGTCCTTTTGATTAAAAAAGGACATGGATAAATATTTTGGAAATGGTTTTCCATGTACTTTTTTTTTTCTTCACCAAAAGGACTGTTAAATATGATAATTTCCCTGGTGACATCAGAGAATCCCAATATAAAGCCTCAGAAATTAAATAAACTGTCTGAATCTGAGTTATAGAATTTCTGTAATCTGCATCTTCCTTCATAAAAACCTTTTGAAGAAAAAAAGTTTACTATTAATGTAATGACCCCTTGGGAGCTAGTTCAGGCAGGCATCTCTCGTAATATGTTATGCTTGCTTTCACCCCTCTGCAAGGTTTATTCCAAGTATTCAATGTCATTCATGGGTCTATTTAAGGACCAAGGTACTTAGAACGCTGCTGCTTTTCCAACTCCATCTCTTCCCCATCTTACATATCTTAACACTTGAGGCTCCACTTTCATGGAGGGGGACATGTAAAACTCCAGTCTTTGAGCACAGACATGCTGCATAGTATAGGACTGATGACTGCTGGCACATCACCAATGTGAGCATCCACATGTGTGTACTTGTGTTTTTTTTTCTTTTACATACAGCTTTAAAGCCCTAATTTTGCTCAGTTTGATAAATGAAGGAGCAGGTCTGTAATTCCAGCATCTAGCTTTCTCATTTAGATAGTGCAGCTAACCTCTATTTAATCGCTTTTGTGTCACATTTGTTTTCATTCACATAGCTATTAGTCTGCTTCTAGACTTGAGAAAAAAAAAAAATTTCAAGGTTTGCTCGACTCTTCATGCTTTTTAGTTTTAAAATTCATTTAGCTGGATGAAGCAGTCAGAAGTAAGAAACAACATACAATGTTGAAGATGAGATCATAAAGAAAGGTTACAGGCTTACAGAATTTATTTGAGGGAAAATTATGAAGATTTCAAGCGTAGTCATTCTGATGGGTATACATTTGTTGAGTGTTTCTGCATAATAGATACGATTTATTCTAGTGCACTGAGATTTTTTTAGGACAAACACAAAAGAAATCATTAAAACCCCAGAAATGAATAGTACTTTTTTTTTTGGTCCAAGTGAATGCTCAGTAACTGAGGTATCTTATATTTATTCATGAATGCATCCAGTGTGTTCATCCCTTATTTATGTATTTAGATTACAGAAAACTAAAGAGGTGGCTGAAGCGGGAGTTCCCATGTTTCCCTTTTGCTGACTGTCCCATAAGCTTTGTCAACAAATATGGGCTAGAAATTTATCTCCATGTCTGCCCTCACTGTGAGGAACAGCCTGCGGGAAGATTTCAGAAATAAAGAACACGCTCTTCTTTCTGAGTTCAAAGCTTTTTGGTACAACGAAGAAAAAATGATTCTATTGGGAGTTGTTAAACCTTTGAATTAGTTTCTGTCTGTTATGTTTAGATTCCTCTCAATCTCTCCCTCACTCATTTTGTTCTCTTTGCAACTTTGCTCTCTCACTTTTGTATATTTTTTTTTATGTTATTTCTTCTCTTACAGATACTCTGCATTGTTTTGCTTTATTTGATCTGTATGTCCCATTATGTTGTTATGTTGGCTTCTTTTTAATATCAAAGGGAACACCCAGCTGGAATGAAGGCTAAGGATGAAGGCTGTGCATGGCTGACTTGGTAGAAGACACCGCACTTGAACAGTTCACATGTCAAAGGGGCTGAAATTGTGAACTGTGTGTGGGTGGGACTGTGTGGCTTCAGATAAGCTTGACGGCAAAGTGCCCAGAAGGGGACACAGAGAAACCACTAAGAGGAAGGATACATATCCTCTGTCTGCAGTCATTACTGCGTTGTTGATTTTTGCTACCTCAATCTCTTCATGATTCCAAAAGGAGATCTTTCTGTTCATCTATTTTTCATGCTTCCTGTGTAGTTTTCATGAGTGGAAAGGATTCAGTGTAAGCTCTCTGTGCCCCTTCTCACCCTAAAAATAAAACCCCCTTAATATCAACCACTACCTGCAAACCTCCATCTACTCATCTCCTCTCTTTCGTCCTGAGGAGGAGTATGTGCATGTAACGGTGTGTGAGCCATTAGTCTGTGCAGCTTTGTGTGTTTGTGTGTCTATATAAGAAAAAACAACTCATCTCCTTACTCATCTCCTCCCGGAACAAATGCTTCCTGAGTGAATTTTGCTTTCAGAGACACAATCTCCAACAATAGTACTCCCTTTTTTTAAGAAACCTTGCACAACAGCTAGCAGACGAACATAAAATTTTCAGGGAATGGAAGCATTTCCGCTGGCCCTCTGCTTGTCCTAGTTAAGGGGACATGATGTTCACTACTCCTCAACATGTCTGATGAGGTAAAAAACATCGGTGTCATGTCAAGAATGACATTAGCTGAGCGATGGAGTAGAAGGAGGGCAAGAAATGGAAGGCGTTTGTGTGTCTGATGGTTTCGGGGGGAGGGGAGGGGGATTCTTCTGGGTGAGTGAGTTTTTTGTGTTTTTTTTTTTTTCTTTGGGCAGAGCTGAGCATATGTGATCTACTTGTGGGAGAGCGCTTGTGTTGTGGTGGTGTGTGATCAGGCTCTGAATCCTTTTGCAGATGATTGTTTCTGTTTTGTTCAGAAGAACAAATTTTACTGTCATGATGTTTTCTTTTTATTTTAGTGAAGACAAAAGAAAGACCCCCCCACACACATACAGTTTTTAAAGAGTATTGTGATACATGCATGTACACAATGGCTCCAAAGAGTTTGAAGATTATTTTAAAAATTGCTGTCATTTCAATAAAAGAGGATCTTTCCTTTGCAGCTGTTGCTGCAAGGTTGCTTTTAAAGGCCTCTCATGGAAGGAGTCCTTGAACTTGGTCATGGACAGCCCAGGCGAGACAGGCTGCTGAGCTGAAGGAGTCCGATCCAAGTCAGATAGGCAGCACAAACAGGCTGTAACTTTGAAGAAAAAACAAGGATGGGAGCAGTTTGGCGAGGCCATGGAAAGTGAAGAGAGGATTCTGACAAACTAGGGAACACAGGATTTCCTTAAACACAGCAAGATGTTTTCAAGAGAGGTAGCTGTGTCCATGGACTCTGACATGAAGTCCTCATTAACTGGAGCTGAGGTCAATGAGTACTTTAAAGAAAAAGAAAAAAAAAAAAAGTTGTGGCGAATGAAGTCTGCCAGATGTTCCTTCAGGCTTTGGATATTGTGAGGATGTTAGGACTTTCTCGATCTTAGTTTTCACATATCTATCTATCTATACACACACACATACACATACATATTTGTCCTTTTGCGTTTTCTCTAAATATTTTCAGTTTTAATTTGATGATCTGTTTTTATGGTTAGTCTTGTCCTAGTTTACTTCTCTGGTCCCATCTGCCCTGATAGTTTCCACCTGCGTCTCATTTGCCCCTAGGTCTGCTGTCTGTATATTTTCTCATCTTTTCCTTCATCTTGGCTGGCTCATAGTGCATACTCCTAACTCTGTTTTGTCCTGTTTACTATTTATTCCAGGTTACTCTTCTGTCCTTGTAGCAAGTACCATCTACTAGGGTCTGAGTCAGCACAGAAAATGCCACAACAGTCTTTCAGTACAAGTTGGTTTATTTCTAAACCCAAGCATGCACTCACAATTCCCAGTGTAACATGTCTAGTCACTCTCAAGAGCCAGAGTGCTGCTGCTTAAATGAAGGAACCTTGATTGGCACATGCAGCGCAGGTGTGCCAATCAGTTCCTCCCAGGTGTCTCCTGAGCTGCTGCATCACTTCCCCTCTGCAGCTGAGCTGAACCACTGCTGTTAGGCTGTTTTAATTTGATTCTTTATCTTGAGCATCAATACAGATCTTCTGTTGGACATCCTAATGATCTTCTATGTCTTGGTCCTCATCACTCTCAGAATATAACAGAGGATGTCTTGGTAAAACAATGATGTCACATGGATGTTTGGGACAGTGTCTCTAGACTGACAGACTGCCACTTCTTTCAAACAATAACCTCTCTAAGACAGTAAGCCTCATGTCCACCTCGTCTACCTATGTTTGAATACAAGTACATTCAACAGGCTCTGCTAGACATAATCAAAAGTAAGAATTGCAACATTTTGGAATATGCAGCAGAGACACTCAAGGAGGTCGGATTACTCCGGCGGCCTATGATAACACCGGACTCGCCTGCATCTCCTCCCCTGGAAACGAAGCACCAGAAACAGTGTGCGAGGAAACAGAAGAGGGGCAAGTGTGGAGGCATCTGGGCCAGGCTAGCGGCTAGCCTAACTCGCCCAGCCATACTATCAATCCTTTTGGCAAATGTACGATCATTGGACAACAAAATGGATCATATTCAACTGCTGAAGTCAGCAAATCAGACAGTGAGTAACTGCTGTGTGCTTGTTTTCACTGAAATGTGGCTAAATGACAGCATTTCAACTCTGCTGTACAGCTGGAGCAGCTAGCATGCTATCGAGCTGACAGGGCTCTTGTACACGAAGGAAAGGTTCGAGGTGGCTGTGTTTGTGTCTACATCCATAATGCGTGGTGCCAGGATGCTGTGGTGGTATGCAAACACTGCTCACCGCTGGTGGAGTTTATGATCATAAAGTGCCGTCCCTTCTATCTGCCCAGGGAGTTTACAACAATTCTGCTAGTCGCAGTCTACATCTCCCCACCAACAACAACAGTGATAGGAATGCAGCACTTAGTGAACTACCAGGCCATAAGTGAACAACAGACTGCACACCCAGACATTTTTATCATCATTGCCGGCAATTTTAATCATGCTCATCTCATGACTGTCCTCCCAAAACTTCATCAACATGTTGATTTCCCAGCAAGGGAGGATAACATTTTGGACCTGATTTACACTACCCACAAAGGAGCATACAAAGAACGACTGCGTAGAGGAGTTTGAGAATGTCTTCACAGACATATTTAACACTTCAATGAAGCAAGCCATTGTTCCATCATGCTTCAAAGCTGCCACCATCATACCTGTGCTGAAAGAAGAAATCTGTTCCATCCTACTTCAATGACTACCATCCTGTGGTACTGACACCTATCATTATGAAGTGCTTCGAAAGGCAAGTCATATTACACATCAAATCCATCGTTCCCTCCACCCGAGATCCTTGCAAGTTTGCATACTGAGCAAAATGATCTACGGAAGATCCAATCTGCTCTGCCCTCCACCCAGCCTTCACCCACCTGGATAAGAAGGACTCGTATGTGAGAATGCTGTTCATAGACTTCAGTTCAGCATTCAATATCAAAATACTACAACAACTCATCACCAAAGGCGACAAGACTATAGGGAGACCACATGGTGCAGGAACAACAACCTCTTCTGAATGTCAGCAAGACCAAGGAGGTTGTTGTTGGTTTCCGAAAAGGTCACACCTAACACCTGTCACTGACCATTGATGGTGCTACTGTGGAGAGTGAACAGCACCAAATTCCCAGGGGTGCACATCAGTGAGGATCTCTCCTGGACCACTAACACTGCATCACTGGCGAAGAAAGCCCAGCGGCGCTTCTACTTCCCGAATGAACTCAAACAGGCAAGTGCTCACAAAGTGATCACAATTGTGGGCAATGCAAGCCACCTTGCACACAATATGTTCAGGGTCCTGCCCTCTGGGAAGAGGTACAGAGGCCTCTGTTCGTGCGCCGCCAGACTCACCAATAGCTGTGAGGATGCTGAACTCGTCAAGAAGCTTAAAAAAAAAAAAAAAAGAAGAACTCAAGGACTCTTTGCACTACTATGCTGCTATGCAACTTTGCACAATATGCCAAATAGAAATCTTCTGCTGCCATCATTACTGAATGTCACCATTTCAACTTTGCTGTTACCTTTGACATTTACACTATGAATACCGACCCATTTACTCTTACTCTTATTGTTTATTTAGTCTTTATTGCTTATTTAGGTGATTTAGTATTATACTAGGATAGGTATGGCTTATTTGTTGTGGTTATGCACTTTACTGTTACTTCATTGTCGGCAATGTCTTGTCTTGTCATCACCGGGGGATGGTGAGAAATGGAATTTTGATTCCTTTGTATGTCTGGTACATGTTAAAGAATTGACAATAAAGCTGACCTTGACTTTGACCAAAAAAAAACAACAAAAAAAACAAAAAACAGAAGAACTGTGTGGCTCCATTTTATTTCTGATGGCCATGTTCCAGCAACAATCTTGTTGTCAAATCATTTCGAGGCAGACTGCTTTGAGAAGCTCGGACAGTATACAGCAGGATTATCCAGCAAACATCTTCTGATGGAGGGATCTGTACACTGTATGTGGCACGTAAGCAGATGAGGGAGATTGTAAGTACTTTCAAATAATGAGTTTTGCGTTTCTATCGCAGTTAAGCATGAATGTGTTTTGCCATTTAGTACAAGCTATCACTAATATTACCACTATCCCTGCATCTGCTTGGAGTGGGTTTATCCATTCCAAATGCAGCGCACAGCCAATCAAATCATTTTATAGCTGGATAATTTCTGAAAGTAATGCTTGTTGAGATGTTGTCTACAGTTGAATTAAATGTTATGTTATCCTCAATGAGGACAGACATCAAGTAAAAGCCTGTAGTCTGGGCTAACATTAGCTGCTGTAGCCTCACTTTATAATATTACCCAAAGTAAATGTACATTTCCCATGAAACTCCACCCAAGAGCTGATCCAGAGCAGGTCCTGGCTGCTCTGGAACCACTCTGGACCCCGGAGCGGTGTTACATCGTAAGGTGAGGCTACAATATTTCAACAAGCATAACTTTCAAAAATTATCCAGTTATAAAATGACTCAATCAGCTGCATTTGCGATTTGGAATGAAGAAAACCACTGCAAGCAGATGCAAGGCTGGCAGCTACATTTAGCTTGTGCTATGGCAAAACATGAACATGCTCCAGCCGCTCCGGAGCCGGTCCAGACCATAATATCACTGATCATGAGTATCTTATGCAGCTTGATAATTTGTTAACCAGCTGAGGTCGCTGATCATGCCAGCATGATCAGATCACATCAGTATTTTTAACATGGCTGCATGGAAATATTACATTACCCAGAGTGCTTTGGTCATGGAATACGCCTGGGGGGGAGTGGCCAGCAACAGCTTATTTGCATTAAAGTGATGGCAAATTCTGAAAGGGACTGACACTGGTAAGAATAGAGCTGGAGAGATCTCATCTCTTTATGTGAGTGATTTTATGTAAAGAACTTCATGAACATGTTTTGTATAGCCCATAGACCTATTCTACCTTGTTGAAAAAGGTGTATAATAGGTCCCCTTTAAATGCACCCCCAAAACATGAATTGGTGGCTAGTATTTAAGCTTGACAGTGGGAGTGTACATGATTGTTTCAGTGCAACCCTGTGATGTACTGGTGACCTGTCTTGGGTGTACCCCAACTTTTGCCTGATGATTGTTCCCCATAACCCTGAACAAGCTTAAACAGGCATATAAATCCATATATCCATGGATGGATTGCTATGAAATATATCTAAGGGAGAAAAAAAGATGATTTAATACAGGGGTGCAAGATATGCAGTACAGGGGCCCCCGAGGGCTGGAGTTTAATACATGGATTATAAAAAACCTTTGGCCACCATCTAAATACTTTTTTGCCCCACTGTGTGTGTGTGTACACATACATACACACACACACACACATATATTTATATGTATG
>JBAMYA010000001.1:6313265-6337296 GCA_037176975.1 Arrhamphus sclerolepis | reverse complement strand
GGATAGGCTCCAGCAGACCCCCGTGACCCTGAACAGGAATTAGCGGGTATAGATAATGGATGGATGGATGGATGGATTTCCACAAATCCTATGAGGTCAATGAAAGCTACCTGCTGTGGTACCTATGCTGCAGTCAAAATGTGCTGGCTTGCTCTCTGGTTGTTGAAACACAGTAAGGCGGGACTCATGCAAGCATGACCATGCATGGACCTAACATACAGAACTGCACACAATCCTGGCAATTTAACTTTTTAAACTCTACTCAACTTTTGTCTACAAACTATGCTAGCAAAACAAAGCGACAGAAACCTAAACTCAACTTCCAAAGACCCTGCATCAGTCGAAGTGAACCAAAAGAGAGCTCAAAAAAATGCGTAAATGTGAATCATACCAAAGGTAGATGGCCTTTCTACATCCACATATACTCAGAAACTAAGCTCATGCTGTGAAATTAGTACAGAAAAAGCTGTAAACTTCTAATTTCTTATTCAATAAATAAATAAATATTTTTTTAAATTCTTAGCTGACTGTCAGAGTTTCTGAAGACCACTCTGAAGCTTCTCTGAAGGTGATTCATGTTTCTTTTTAAAAAGATTCTTGAGCTTCATGGATTTCTTGCTTTTTTCCTTATCTTTGATCTTTTCATCTCCACACTCAGGTGGTGAAGCAGAGACGACTTTCGGTGGCGAGACCGTTGAATCCACCTCAGCTAGCTGCCTGCTCTGAGGCAGATTAGGAGTGGAAGCAGAGAGGTTGGTTGGGGTTGAAGCCATGGAGTTGCAAGCCTTTTCGAGGATTCCATCATACACAAGCTGGCTCAGCGGACCAACAGTAAACAGGTCCGTTGAGGACTTCCATGGCACCTGGGAAGTTAGCATGAGGTCTGGCTGTCCAGTTCGACATGGCAAAGAACTTGATTCAGAAGCTGCAAACTCCTCCCTTAATTTTACTTGTCTGGCTATTTCCATTGGTGCATCAGCTTGATCCCAGGAGACAGCGGGACTGTCTGCTGAGCCGCTTGCATCATCTCTTGATATTTTCGGTATTCTTCTTCTAAGAGAAGTAGCAGACCCCTCAGGTTCATTTCTCAGTATCCCTCTACCAGTTAAGGGCTCCAAACCAAACTCTTGCATATCTGTTGAGGTATCCCTTAGTGCTTCAAATGTCTCTCTTGGTAGCATCTTTATGGGGACAGTATCTGTATAATACTCCAGATTATCTCTAGATATCTTTTTTAGAGATATTCTTCCACACTCAGCCAGTTTGTCTTTTGTTAATGTTGTCATAGAAGATTCAAGATGACATTCTCCTTTACTCCGTATAAGCTTCTTGAAGCCTGTGTCATGTGACATTCCCACTGAATCTCTTGTCATTCTTCTTGGCTCAATTAGATGTTCTGCATTATCTCTTGCCAACTTCACTGATGTACTGTCCATCGAAGCCCCCATCATATCTCTTGATATCTTCCTTGGTGCATCAGTTGATGGTTCTAATTCAGTCCAGTGACTCTTTCTAACATCCAGTGATAAATTGCACCTTTCCCTGTAAACATTCCTTGAATGACTGTCCATCAAATCCCCTGCTGTATCTTTATCTACTTTCCTGGGAGATAGCTCTGTATCCATTTCATTTAAAATCCCTTTCCTATGTGGAACATCCATGGCAACTTCACCCCTGTCTCGAATTATCTTCGCTGATGAAGCATTTATGAAAGGCTCTCCTGCAGAGATCTTCAAAGAAGCAGTTTCAAAAGAAGGATCCAAGCTTTTTTCATGCTTTTCCACTGACATTTTGCCAACTGGAGCTTCAACAGAGGTTTCTAGCTCTCTGCTGCAAGGCCTTGTAATTGAGACATCTGCAATTAACTCAGATTCATCGTGATAGATCTTTCGAGATGAAGCTTCAACTGTAGGACAAGGCAATACTTTGCCGAGAGAAGGGGATGTTATATAGTCCAAGTCAAAGTATTTCTCTTGGGAATCTCTGTTAATGGGAGAAAGGGAAGGAGGATTAAGAATTGGACAGAAGAAAAAGGAGACATACAACAAATGTATGAAGAGAAGTGCTTTGCAAGCTGGGTAAAGATTAAGATCAAAGCTTCTAAAATCATGGGCAGTGACACTCACTGTTTTTTCAGAGTTTTCAGGAACAGCTCTTCTCCCTCTTCATAAGTAGGGTAAGGTGTTCGAATGGGGATCAGAAGGTCAGGGTCTGGGGAAATCATGGCAGCAGGTGGCTGACTGATGACGGCAGGGCGACGTGCCCTACGTATGGTGGATCCCTGTGGTCGAGGAGAGCACTTAACTGGGGCTGGAACAGGAACTGTAGGAAGACCAAACAAATGGAATTCATACAAATATGATAGTCAGTGGTGCTGAAGTATACATTTACTTATCTTGCAGCATATCAACCCATATTTAATTCCAAGTACAGCATTTTCCAAGAATTGGGACAAATAGCCAGACATCAGCTACTTAGATTTGGTCAACTACCTTGTTTACACTCCAAACGTACACGGCTGAGAAAATGAAGGCATATAAAGGTCTGGATGCTCACAATCAGTTTGCAACAATCAGCTGGGTTAGAGAGGTCGTTGCAGAGTTGCAACAGTTAGTCGCAGAGATCAAGAACATCTACGTAATAAGAGGAATGATAAATGTTCCCACGTTTGAGTTTATTTTAGTCCCTGTATATAATAAAGATGGGATTTATGGCTCTTTGAAAGGAGCCGGATCTTGAGGAGCTGTTCACAAGACTGGCTCGTTCTTTTTCTTTCTCTTTCTTTTTTTCTAATGAACAATGGAGTTTCCACAGCAGTGCAGGATAGGCTGCATGCAGCCTAGCATATAGCATTGACTCTGTGGAGAAAGCTCTTTGCAAAAGGACCACTAAATGGTTCTAGGTTCTAAAAACAAATGCTGTATACACTTAAGCGCCATCTTATGCAATACAAAGTGAAGATCGCAGACTCTCAAGTATTTTATGCTGCTTTTCAGCACATCATCCCTGGAAATCCGAGAAATCCTTGTTGAAACCTCCTTGCTCTCAACTCCTTGGTGTGTGAGAACGGTCAGTATAACAATCTGATCTCATCCCACAACCAGTCACAGCACTAAGGTTCACCATCATAGCTATTAATTTGATTCTAGGAGGAGTAACAAACTGTGATGTTTGCAGACAAAGGATGCACTTTGCATGTCATTCAAGATTGCGTCTGCTCCAAAATGGCGTCGTTTATGACACGCATGGGCCACTGCATAACCTAGCAGTTAAAGCAGACGGCCCATGTATGAGGCTCAGCCCTCATGTAGCGGTTGCAAGTTCTACTCCCGCATCATGAACCTTTGCTGTGCATCCCCCATTCTCTGTGCCCCACCTTTGTGTCTCATGACTGTGATTAAAGGCCACTAGAGCCAAAAAAATCTTAAAAAAAGGAAACCCTATTTCACTCATTAAGACATGGCAAGAGCAGAAAAAGACATAGCAAAAAGGTTCTGCACATCAAAGCAGTACAGTTTGGAAGAGTAACTTCTAAGAGTAACGCATTCACACATATATGCGTTCTGTGCGTCACACCCCCTCTGTCACGCATTGCTGCAACGCAATCCACCGTGAGCCCTACCACGTACCATGGAACAGTAAGACCTAATTTAGCTCGCATTTATTCTGCCAGGTGTGTCGTTGGCTGTAGCGACCACTGCTACATCAGAGCACCATCATACCCATGAGTCCAGTCAGTAAGATCAAGGAAGAACTCATGATACATCAATATCATCTAGTAAGGTACCTTGCATCTGTGGTAAGACTGAAGGAGCAGGTTCATCTATAAGGTCCTCTATTGATCCATGGATGGAGCTGTGGCATGAACAAGATGACTGTGGGACTCGGGGCAGACTCAGGGCTATTGGGTCTGAGTAGAGTTGACCAGTGAGGTTTGCCAGGCCGGGATTCTTGATGATGGGAAAGCCACAGAGGAGTTCGATCTGCTGCCAGCGATGAAGGCGTTCTCGTAGACACGCTGTGACTTCTGACAGTGCATTTCTGTGGGATATACTACTCTGTGATAAAATAGTACGAAAACTAAAAACCTCCACAGGTAGTGTTTTGACTCACTTTGCCTCCAGGATCTTGTGGTCAACCTGGTCTAGAGAGGAGCTGTGTGCCACATGGAGTGTTCCTAGCACAGAGCTCCTCTTTTTCTTAATCCGCTCTGCCTGCAAGAAAGTTGAACACGTAGCTGATAAGTCATTTTGCAAAAATCTGCTACATCCTTAAATCTGTATCTCAATTAATATTTCATTACAGTGTTTTGTTTTTTGCTTTTTAATATGTGATACCTCTTCCTTGGCACTGGCAAGCTGTAGTTCTGCACTCTGTTTTTTAACATTGTAGTACTGAACCTCTACTTCATGAGTCAGCTGCAGCCAGTGCTGAAGGGCGCCTGAAGCAGTCCAGCTGGCCAGCATGTCCTTCTCTGCCTGTTTCAGTGCTCCACGGACCTGAAGACACGTTAAAAATCACAAACATTACAGATAAATGTTAAAGCTTTGGCTTTGAAAACAATCTAGTATGATCACTTCCAGCTCTTAATTGTTATTCTGGGCCTCCAGGGACCCCTGTATGGTTCATAGCAACAGAAACAACAAATAATATTTCTTAAAACTTTGTCTGTCTTAAATTTGATATGGGTACAGCCAAATCTCTTCTAATAAGGAGGTTTTGTGGAAGCATTTGCATGTGGGCACCAGTGTGAAACTAATAATTTCTCATTCGTCATGGAAAATGACCGTTTCTCAATTCCATCCGCAAACATTTGAGCTTGAATCCAATCATCATTGGATTCAGTTTTATTGATCAGATCATCAGTGGCATCGATGCACCAACGCCTTTGTTTAATAAGCATTAAACTCATCACTGTGTGATATGTTAAGAAAAATAAATACTGAGAGCTGAAGAAGCTATGTTGCTATGATGTTACAAAATGGGGGTTTTAGGCTTTCAATCTTAAACAGTAAATACTGTTTTCTATCCTTCATGTGCACATAGAAAAAGACAAGTGTGGAGGAAAATTTACTAAATTACACACTCTTTATATTATGTTATGTTATACTAAATATATAATCAGTATATTATATATCATAAGGTCACTAGTCTTTATGATTATTGTGGTTTTTATGCAGTATATGCAATTCTCTTCTTGAAAATCATCTGACACACACACACATGGTCAGCTGTAAGTCAGACTGACTTAACCTATGGACAAGAATCTTCCAGGCTTTGGTACATCTTAGCGACCATAGGTCAAATAGCCAGGATGACATGATGTCGCCTACTGGCAGGACCAAAGGTCTTCTGATGCGTCTTGAGACTCCAGAAAGACATGTATGCTTTCAACGGATAACAGAGTCGATTGTTTAACTGTAATGCGCCCACCTGCTCCAGCTCCTCCTCGGCGTATCGGAGGCGGCTGAGCTCGCTGACAGCTCCCTGCCTGAGCTCATGCAGACGATAAGCCTCCTCCTGTGCTCCCATGATCTCGTCTCTCATCTTCTCTTCCAGGTTCTGTTTCTCCTCAGCCACATTGCGCTTTTCTTCCTGGGCTCGCTCCAGTCTGATTAAAGAGATTAAGTTAGTCAGTTAAGTTATAGCAGGTAAGCGAGTGACAAGGAGACAAAAAAAAGAAACTACATACTGTTCCTGTAGTTCCATGAGACTCTGTTCAGCCCTCTGAAGGCTTTCTAAATCCTTCATCATCTTGGCAATGTGAACTTTGCTGGCTTTGTTTTGGGCCTGCGCGAACCAGCAGCCGCCAACTCCCATCACCACCGACACGATGAGCAGCAGGTCCTTCATGTAGTTATGAGCAGGGCCTGTGATGGAGAGGAAGCTCGTGGTCATAGAGCGCTTGTTTCAGGGGATCCCCACAGGGGATTCTTGTTCATGTGGATATAGAGGTAAACTGGTAGTAATATACAAAACATATATCGAACTCGAGGGAACAGGGTAAGAAGTGCTCATACGTGTAGGTGGTCCGAACAAGACCACATCCAGAGCTTTGATGTTGAGCTTCTGTTTGTCTCTCTGGTCCTGAACTTTCAACTGGCCACTCAGGAAGGAAGGCTCATTTGCTGCAATCCTACGAACACATGTCAGCTCATGTTGAGTGTCGGTGCAGCCCATGCAATAAAAGTGTCTTCTTTTCTCGACTCCTCTCACCTCGGGAGTGTGTTTCCGTTCACCTTGAAGTCTTTGAAATTCTTCTCATACTGTGGCAGCTCGACAAACTCCTTCAACCAGCGCAGCACCTCCTCTTGAGTCCAATTATGTACTGGAGAGGTGATAAGAACAGGTTACGTAAAGTACAAACAAAAGCCTTCGCTTTCTCGCACAGAAACGCACCTTCAGATGACTTCCAGCCCCTCCAGAGCTCCTCCACTGTGATGTGCTGGTCTTCTCTGTGCAGCTTGCTGTGTTTGTGGGTCTGCTGCTGCTTCATGTCTTCAATGATGAACTGCAGCGAGAGAAAATAACAGAACCAAGAAGTGGAAAAAGAAGGTTTGGGTATAAAGTTCAAGGATAGGGATCATAATATTATCTAAGCATTATCACCGTCTAAAATAAAGTGGGTGGTGCCGTACATGCTCAAGCACATGGTGTCAAGCGCTTGGATTTCAGTTTAGGAATAATGAGTGGCTGTTTTGAAACTGCAGAATGAGTGCATATTGAAAATGCTGGAGAAGGCATGCGTGTCAGTGCCGTCTTGGAATGTGTTCTTGGCCGTAAACGGAGACTTCATGTGATGGCTACTGGAATTTTGGGACCTTAATGGGTCCGGTTCCCCCTACTGATGTCTCTATGACAACCGAAACCCGAGCTCCCAGATACTGTATCCTTAAAACCGCCTTCTGGAAGGCAAAGGCATGCTGGAATTAGGAGTTTACTATCATAGTCGCAAACAACTAGAGACTCATTGACTCTACAGAGTATTTATCCAGGAGAATTACTCATGCAGGCGCAGTTGTTGCACATATGCGTAAACATGCATTCAAGCAGTAAATATGTCTCCACAGAAAATGTTTGGAATCACATGCAGCCTGATGCACAATGTTTGTCACTCGTCAACAAAATATGAAACTACATTTTGTCAAATTTAAATGGATACAGATCATATTTTTCTTTCCGTCTTGTATATTTGCATTAAATAAAAGGAATAAAGTTCTTTATGGCAACTACAACAAATGAACTTTATGCACATTAAGAAGCTTTATGCTCTTTAAGTTTGACCACGAAGGTCACCACAGCTCCAGATGTCTATTAATGCAAACCAGTTCTGTCACTGAGCCAAAAGCGAAGTTATACTGTTACTATCCTTGAAGGAGCATTTGACTCCGTCAGCCAGAACACCTGTTGTCACGCTGCTTTTCCCCAGTCTTCCACGCGCAAAAGGATATGCATTCAGAGATTCAGAATGAAGAAGATGGGTTAGAATTTTCAGGAAGAGAATGATTAGTACCTCCATGCTCTCCTCCACCTCGATCCCGCCATCTTGGTCGTCGTCCATCATCTGATGGATGCTCCGCAGGGCCTCCAGGCTGTAGCGATCGGCCTCGCTCATGCATGGCGGAGACACCACCAGACATGGGTCTGAGCGGGTTGGAGAAGGAGTGGAGAAGGAGCATTGATTTTATGTTTTAATTAATATAGCTCATCCATTATCATGCAACATCATTTTGTTGCACAATCTTCTATATAATACCACTTAAAAACAATTTAAATGGAGTGAATGTTTGTTTTATTGTGTTTTGGTTTTTTTCTGAGCAAAGCTAATCATTCTTTCTTTCAGGTTTCTGCTGCAAAACTGAAATCAGTGTTCCTGCGCCACTGCACGCCATCTTTTGTTAATACTATTCTGGTTGTTGCTCGGCCCATATCACATTTCATTTTGTGTATCTGATGTTTGCGTGATTTCAAGGTATTGATACTTCTGGACACCTTTGGATAGACAAAGTCAAATCTAGGAGAGACCAAACCACTTCTCTGTAATTAAAAGTAAGATCTATTCTGTTTTCCTACTGTCTCCTGTCTTTTAATTTCAGGTCTTTTTTTTTTTTTTTTTTACTGTTTTTTGGTTTTTTTTTATCAATAAAACAATCAAATCCCAAACAGCTAATAAACAACCAGATAAGTGTTCTATCTTTTATATCAGAATGATATTTTATCATATTCTTCCAATATTTGCATTATGAAATCCAGACATACAGCAGTGCCACTGTATTTCTTATGTAAATTATTTGAATAGCTAATTAAATGAGGATGTTAATGGACCTGGTTTCTCAGCTGAGGGCACTCAGGAGTACAATAGTAAACCTTCACAGTTGCATAAGAGTATATTGTGCAACATAAACACATTGTTTTCATACAAGAAAAGCAGGAAAAAAGTATACAGACTTGCAGGGACTCCCCAGAGACATCCATCAAATACTGTATTTATGTTTAAATGGTACGCAGTGTTCAAAGCTTGAGTATAAGATGAGACACTGATGCACATTCTTGGTTGGTCTGCTGAGTCAGAGCTCATTTTTGTCACTGTGACTCAAGACTTTTGACGCTCCAACGAGCAAGGGACAGAAGGTCAAAGGTCTGGCGGTTTAACCCGCCATCAGACACCCCCCGTAAAACTAGCTGCCCAATTGCCACAGGGTATGGGAAAAGTGACTTCGAGGAAAAAAATGATTCTCATTTGTGAGCATCTGGACGTTAACTTCAGAATGGTTCAGCAGAAAATACCCACATTAATGTCAGAAGCACAACTACAGTAAAATTCAAGACCACAAGAGGATGTTAGTCCAGGCCAGACAATTAAAAATGAACACTGGAAGTTCTTTAGAGGTGCAAAAATGTGTCTGTTGTTTTCATATGTAATTTGGAAAGAATAATTCAAATCCATCCATCCAGTCATTACCCCTGTGCAGGGTCACGGGGGTCTGCTGGAGCCTATCCCAGCTGTCATAATTCAAATCAAGTTGTGTTAATCCACTTTTAATTTCATGTTTCTGTCCAGAGCAAAGTCACTGATCCTTTTGATTGTCGATGAAGCTGTTATTTCTCATGAGTGACAGGATCTTTCGGCTGGATGTGCTCTTAAATTTCAGCAGTGTGGACATGTTTATATATCAATCCTGTTGCAAGGATGTAAATTTGTTTACATACTTAGATAGTAAGGACTCTATCATAAATGACAAAAGTCAAGACATAGTGGTTTCAGGTTAGGTTTAGGGAAATGGTTATGGATTAGAAATCCTTTGATCATTGTGGGTCTTAGCTTTAAACAAATACAATATATGGTCAAAAGAAAAGAAAACTGAAGCAAAACTCAAAAGCTCTGCTGTTTTACCATGTCTTTGTTTGGGTCAATATTTTTCTACGCTGTTTTTAGTCATCTATTTTAAGCTGTTTCATCCTTTATCTGACCAAATCTGTTTTTCTTTTTTTGTGATTTTACTATGTATTTAAATGTCTTTATTTTTTAAATAAATAAATAAATTGGTGTTTTTTATTCATTTAATTTATTTAAATATTGTTTCATTTTTCTTTTATCTTAATGCCTTTGTAAAGCACTTTGAGTTTTCTTTGTGCATGAATGTGCTATACAATTAAACTTGCCTTGCCTGAAATATTTTTAAGAAACTTTTTGTGGAGTAGGTTTCAACTTCCATTGTGTTGCTTTAAGTCTTTCCCTATTGGCATTATGTTATGACATAAACTTAAATGTTCCAGACCAGCAAATTGCAAATATGTCTGCTTTTATAGAGGTCGGTACACCTGCTGTTGATCAGTTCATCCATGGCTGATGATTTGGAGGTAGTTGGGGATATGACGTTTTCCTCTTTTTTTTTTTTTTTTTTTTTGGGTGGGGGGGGACTTTCTGTTAAATAAATAATAAGATATTGCATGCTATTCATCTTAACTTTTATTTGCTGAGATGCTGAGAGCCACCATAATCAAATGATTAATTTTATTATGTTTTTCTCAAAAAAAAATACATGTAGGTTCAGGATCCTGTGGTCTAAGGTCTGGAAATATATTTGCGTGTGTTGTTGTTTTCCCTGCCAGACTCGCACATAAAACCGACTTTAAGCTTTTGCACAGGTGAGTTTTACTGTCGGAACCAGCACACAGGAGACCAACACTCTGCATTAGGCTTATTTATAGAACTAAAAAATGAACTGATTTGAAACAAAAAATATTACACAGATGGCCTGATTATGAAAGTCAGTCGCAATTTTGGGGGGAATAAAAACTCATTTGGTTAAAGACATTTCAAACTGACGCAGGAGTCTATAATTAAGAGATGACGGCGCAGATTTGAATGCAACACAGAAGCCTCTCTAGCCTGTGTCCAGCTTTCCTGTTTGCTCTAGTTTTCATGGTTTGCTGGCCTCGGACGCTGGTTTTGCATACCTGGAGGGTCGAAGCCTGCGCCTCCACCGGAGGAGCTGAAGCCCTGGCTTTGCGCGGCCACGAAGAGCGCAGCGGGTAAAATGAGGACCAGAGGGGACAGAGGAAGCATTTCCGAGGACCAGTAGCACCAAAACCCAAGTTAAAAGTCGAGAAAACTCCTTGGAGCAGACTTGGAACTAAAACATACGGGGCCCGGAGCGCGTTTCAGAGGCACCAGTGTCAGTCTGAGAAAGCGATCCGTGTTGCTATTAACGGTACAGCCAAAGACGAGATGTGATACGGGCGTCGACTTTAGAAATGAGGCAAGCAGGAACACACTTCCAAACACTTTGAAGACGTTTACAGAAACTAGCAGAATAAACACCGCAAGGTTGTGCGTAAAAGTGATCCAAAAATGAGTAATTCCGCTGAGATTGTGAACTCTGCTAGGCTGAATCCTGCCTTGTTGTACATTTAAAAAAAAGAAAAAAAAAGTCAGAATAAATATTCCTGTGACTGAGCGATAACTTTTATACAAAATCCAGGCTTTAGGCGCACTTAAAATGATGACAACTGATGGACTTTAAATGGGAGGCGCGTGTGTGAGGTACACCATCAGTGCTGATCTTCTTTCCTTGTGTTCAGTCCAGTGTTTGTTTTAAATTTGAAAGCCCAGTCAAAAACACACGCCTGTTCTCCCTCCTGTCATTCACTTCCCAGCAGAGTCGGGATGTGACGCTCTTACGCAGAACTGGCAGCGCCTCCCCTCCCCTGCCCTCCCAGCAACATCCTCCTTTAATGTGTTTCCCAACCTTATTCCCACTAAACCAGCCCCCCAACTCCCCACCCCCGCATGCACACACAAACACACACCCTCATGTAAAAGCCAGTGCCCCATTTTTTTTGTATGTGTTGTAACCATAAAAATCATGGGATCGGTTCTTAGAGGTGGGTTGAATTCCATTCCAGTGTCATCATTTTTTTTTTTTTCACAAAAATTTGATTTAAAAAAAAAAGGGTCACGTGGGCAATATAATGCACCCCAGTGAGTCAGTGATTTGTAGATCAAATTTAGGCAGTAATAACTCCAAAGAATCATGCCCTATGTGGCTTTATCGTTTTCTCACGCTGTTGTGGAAGAATTTTTTTTTTATGGCTCCTTATAACATTGACTCATGTTATTGAGAGTTTGGGGCATTTTTCCGGGCGCTCTTAGTCCTGGGATATACTATACTGGTTTACAAAATGTATGCAAACACGTTAGAAGGAAGTGTAGGTCGGTACAGCAGTTGACCACAAGTGAACTGTCAGAGAGCTCTTCTGCAGTACAACTGCTTTCTGTGTGTGGTGTTGAACTATGGGTTCAGCCTGAACACAACAAGTTGCCAAATGTTTCAAAGGATGTGTGAAAAAATACTGTTGTTTTTGTTTGTCAACTTGTCGGATTGAGACAAACAATTTCCTGACCTGACAACACTGATTTCATGGTCTAACATCATCTCCATCAATCTCCATCTCCAACGTCATCCCCAATGACGCTGGTGTTATTATTTATTTATTTTTTCTGGTTGTGATTACAACTAAAACAAAAGAATAATTTCTTCCATCTCACATCTTTTATACAGTTGTATTTTTTGACTGCCTCTGCGTGGAGACCTCTGGTATTACATGTACTGCTAGCATAGTAAGGAAGCAAGAAACGTTTGCAACACAGCAGGTTGTGTACGCAAAAGGACACGAGCACATTGTCAGACTGCAAGTATATCCCAGACACAGCATTTCATTTGGGCTGAGATCTGAGCTTTGACTAGGCCCGCTGATACTTTAATTCTTTTTCTACTGAACTATTATGATGTGCATTTACTGTTACGTTTTCAGTAGTGGAGGTTCAGAGGAAGCAGGAATTTCAACAGCTGACCTCCACCTCAATCCTTTCAGCTGACAGAGCCACAATTACAAACCACCTGATGGCGGTAAAAGAAGTCAGAAAAGACGAAGAAATAACCTGCCTATGTTACCGCAGAAGTGTTTGTTTTTGTTTCATTTCCTGGTACTGGAGACACATGTCAATGATCAGGCCTCAACAATCTACCCTGGAACCCCCGCTGGTGGAAACGAACCAAACGTCCTATTGAATGAACTAATTTTGACCAAGCGTTTGCTGTTGAACAGATGGGTTTATATTTTCCTCCAGAATATCCTGTTATAAAGAGTAGTTCAAGGTCAACACTGTGGCTGCAAAATTATCACAGTTCCACCGCTGTGCTTGACAGTGGGATGGAGGCATCTTGTGACAATGCTGTGTCTGGTTTCCCACAAATACGGTAATTGGCATTAAAGCCAAACAATCCACTTTGGTCTCATCTGTCCAAAGGACATTGTTGCTTCCATGTTCTTTCTAGACTCAAGAACAAGTCTTTCTAACTCTTTCAAGCAAACTTTACTTATTCTTCTTCAAACTGTATCATGCTCGGCATGATGCAGCACTTGATGTTGATATTGTTCTTATTTTATTTTTTTTTAATTTCCCTGTGGATTACATGGTTTGACCTGGGGTAACTGCTGGGATATAAATTTGTGGGGAAACTGGCACCTGTTTTAAATGATTTCCACAAGTGAGTAATATTTCTCACTCTAGAACGCTGAAGTCTAAATTGTTTTGAAATGGCCTTTTAACCCTTTAAGGATTAAAATGCAGCAATTGGCTACCTATGACTGTTGGTTATGTTTTTCCCTATTAGCACATGAACACTTCAAACCAGCAAACTGCATATTTTTATGATGATCGGTTCATATATGTTGTTGTTCATCTCAGGTTCTATCAGTCTGATACTAAGACCCACTAAGATCTGGTCATTAAACTATGGTCTGAGGACTGAAAACATGCGTGTATATTTGTGTGTGTGTGCTGTTATTGCTGTCACATTGATTTAGTTCTCCTCATTCAGTGGTCAACATACCTAACATACCCACAAGACCTGACTTTAACAGGTGAATTTCACGCCGATGAAATCCCCTGCACAGTAGTGGGATGCAAAGCATTTACAGTAGATGACCTGAGTCGGTGCCAGTAATAAGCCTCCGTAAAAACTCTGCATTAGGCCTATTTGTAAAAACTCAAAATAAACTGCACTGAAATAGAAAATACCAATAAATGATCTGAACTGTTGCTTCACAAAACCACACGCAGCAACAAGGTAAAGTATTCAGAGTGACGGAAGCTATAGTCAAGAGTGCTGTGGAGAGATGCAATAATGAAAATGGAATGCAGTGATTGTTGCATTTCGCTGTCACGGAGATCCAAGTTTATAATTAACTGTGGATGCCAAAGTTGATCCAAATGACCGCTGTTTACCATCCACACTAGAGCATCGCAGCTCTGTCGTCATCACGTTAAGCCCTCCCAGAGACTCTCTCCAAGGACAGACAGATCTGACCGGCTCCCCAAGACTTCTGGGCATTTTTAATGAGCTTCAGCTGATCTAGAAGGACATGAGCAAAGTAGCAGCTTACTCTAAACAGATTTAAAATCAAATGAATCTTTCAATACGAAGTTAAAGATAATAGTTATCTACATTAGGAAGATAAATAAATTGAATCAATTGCAAGTCAGTTTGGGATGTGTGTGATTAACGAATGATGACAGGTTTGAATACCTCACTGAAACCTTTCCATTTTTGTCGAGTTTCCCTATTTGATTCAGTTTTTTTTTTAGTTTTTTTTGGCACTAGTGGCCTTTTATTGACGGTCTAGAGACAGGAATGGGGGGCAGAGAGAGAATGGGGGAGACATGCAGCAAGGGGTCACGGGGCGGGAGTTGAACCTGCAACCGCTGCACGAGGACTGAGCCTCAGTGTATGGGCTGCCTGTTTTAACCTCTAGGCTATGCAGCTGCCCTATTTGATTCAGTTTTACATTTTCATCAGCCTCATTGCGCGAACCTGTCAAAGCCAACGACAGAGCAAATGGCTACCTGTCAATCAAGCACATCAAATGATGTCCAGGCATCTGATTGGTCAGCTTTATTCTTTTTTTTATATAAATTTATCTGATGTGGTACCAAAAAATATGCCCACAGTTGTCATGGATGTAATATGTAACCACAGATGAAAGAAAAAAACCACCTCTCAAATCACATGGAATCGGTGAGGGGGTACTTAGTGTTGCCCATATAATTTAGTTTTCTTTTTGGCTTAATTTGTGGCGCACTGAAAAAAAGTTGCGTCTTGTCATTTATCTGTTGCCACATTTAAAGACCCACAAGAAAAAATATTGGACAAAAAGAAGGACAACACATTTTTATACATGATTGTACTTGGAGGTCAAACATTCTGCTTTGGTGTTGGTGTCCTGTGACTTTGATATGCAGAATTAAACTGAATTTAGGACCTCACTGATGCCTTGAAAGGAAGATCAGTCAGAACCTCTTTATCTTAATTATGGGAAATGTTGCTCGAGATCAAACCCCTCATGCCAGGAATAGTCTGCACTATATCTCATCATGGCCTAACTGTCTGCATCTGACAGTTGCATATCCCTGTCTGCAGTTTCTCAAGCTATGGAAGGGCTCAGCAAACGTTTGTACAGCTGCTCAGCGGATTTGTGACAGTTATGTGTGGCGCCTGCATCTTCTGAGACACAGTGGATACAAAAAAACAAAAAACAAGAAAAAAAGCAGATACACACCTGTCTATCTTATTGAAGAGCAATTAGTGGAAGAAAATCATTACTGACACAAGCAGAATGTAAAATCACGCACAAAGTTTAACTGTAACAAGGCGTCAGGTTTCATTTCAGCGATTCGGCTCCGTTTTAAAAATAGTCGTGCAGAGTTGACCTCTACCCTGTGATGCACGCCCAAGTGGCAAATATCCATGACGGCCTCGGCAGGAACTGACTGAGTGTACAGTCCTTGTGCATTTCACCACATTATATCTATTTATAGATTACAGTAAACCGAACAGATAAAAGTTATACAAATGCTGGCTTTGCTGAGGAATCTTTGCATTCACTGATTAATTTATGAAATGGTAACATGCCGCATGCCGGAAGGTCATCCATCTTTCTTTAAGCTATTTAGGGAAAGAGCACCTAGAAACAAAGTGCACGGTGTGAGAGGGAGGAAAAAAAAACAAACTTATTCCAAAACATGAGAGCAACAAAGCTGCCAGAATGATGACACGACGAGGTCGTTTTAGCTGCCCGTTAACCTCATGCCAGATCCAGCTTTCGTCATCCAGCTGGCGGGGAGATGCTGTGTACACGGTTAGCTGACAGAGGAAAACATCAACACTCGAGCTCAGCTGAGAATGTGGAAACAAGAAGTGAACTAACAGCAGATGACACGTCATGAGTGAGCGGTGTGATGCTGCATTCACATAACCACAAAAATGCTGCTGGAATGAAGTGATTATCTGTGCAGACGAGTGCATTTCTCACAAATGCTAACTAGGTGACTCAGAGCCAATTTTAAATAACTGATGCTGATCGGACATTCAACTTCTTTTGTACTTTTTCAAGTCTTGAAATTTGACCACATACTGGTAATTATTCCATCTTTCTCTTGGACAAATAGCACTGGGAGCAAGTATTTAAAGGGGGCATATGATGTTTCTGCGAAAAAGAGCATATTATATTCTTTAGTGTCTGCGCTGACAGTGAACTTGCGGGTCTGACATGATATAACCTGGTCCGTTTGTTTTGAGCACAGCGAGCGTTTCAGCGTTTTATTGAGTAGCTCAGATTACCATCACAGAACCAGCCCAGAGTGGTAGTATTATCAAGGCCCACCAACTTTATCTCCAAACTCTTAAAGACTGTGGCACAAAGCTGTAACACGGTTTCCACATAAGGCACACCTTGTGGAAGATGAGGGTGGAGTGGCTCAGTCCATCCCAGAAAAACAGACGAGCAGAGAAACGGTTCAAAGGGATGTTTTTGTTCTAAATGTCTGTGCTGCTTTGTCCATTTCATTATTACCTCAGAAAATATCAACCTTTGGAGAAAAAAAGTGATGTCTCCTCTAAGTGATTTGAAAAGTGTTATGAAAAGAACACCATTACTTAACTGCTAACTTTTTACTTTCTTATGACTGAAAGTATCCCTACTGTGAAATTAAACAAAAAGAGACATGTATTTATTTTTATTTTTTTTGTTTGGGTGTGTCAATGTTTCATTTTTAAAAGCAGGGTAAGCAATTTCTGGATGTTACATCTGTTATTTGAAACAAAGCATGTTTCTAGCTCCTCTGCACATATGGTGACAAAAAGTATTCTAGATTAGAATAAACACAGAATTGCTTAACCCTGTCTTTAATATCTATTGACAGATTGAAGGTAGCACACATGACCCAAAACACTGCAATAGATGTTTGCATTAAAGTTAGATCTGCTGCATTCGCTGGTGTTCTTTGGATGATCTTGATGAGAAATCTGCAGGTTGCTTAGTGTGTTATAAAGCTAAAGGCCAAAGACGACTTTGAAGCTCTTCTTCCAACACATCAGCACAAAGTCAAAAGGAAAACAAAGAGCTTCTGAAAACACTGAAATGTGAACATATCAAAGACCAGACAGTTTTGACCTTATTCAAAGAAAATCAAAAGGAAGATCATTAGAATTTAAAGTAATTCAGGTTTTTTTTTCCCCCCACCTGTTTGGCTACAGTTTGTTTTTGCTTTTTTTTTTTTTAAAGGATTATGTTTCAACTTGAGTTTAGGCACAGACTGCTAAGAAAAAGCACAGTGATTAGAAAAGAGAAGTCACTCATGTATATTACATATAATCAATCACACACGCTACATTCATTAAAAGTGTCTCTGTTGATTTCAGGAGAAATAAAGTGGTCAGTAACTCAGAGGATTAACTGTTAGCAGACTGCAGGCATCTCTTCATTTTCTTAAGTGCCTTCTGAAAGACAAGGACTGATTCTTTTTCTTTGTTTCATGCACAATTAATTATATTCATCATTGACAAAATACATACACACACACACATATATATATATATATCTATATATATGTATATACACGTGTATGTGTATAAAGAAGTGAGAAGAGTTGAGAATCTGTAGACTGTTACAGAAACTGAACCAAAATGACTAATTTGGTTGCAAAAGACACTTACTGTAAATCACATATAGAAAATGTCAAAATGTACCTCAGTAAAAGCTTATAAAATATATATGAATAAAATAATATATTTCTTGGTCCTTAAAACTATGTTACACTCAAATTTTCCCTTGCTCAGATGAGTCATACTCAGTTTTTCAGTAAAAATATGACCTTAGTGGTGAGATACCACAGTGGAGTTAACTTTAAAACCCTCATATGTATAAAAACAAACCCTGTTTTTATAAATACCAATGTGAGACTCAAAGGCGAAATTCACCTTCTTTTAGGTGGGAGGATCTCGGAACATCAAAGACGCATCGTCTCATAACATGTTCCACGTGTCCACAGCTCTCCACCAGAGGGCGCCAAAGTACAGCTAGTCAAGTACAAGTGTTTCTGAATGCATCTTTTCAGCTCTCGAGCATTCCTTGTGATTTCACAGTTGATCTAATGAAGAGCGCAGGAACTTCTCTGCAGTTTTTCACAGCCTCTTTGGAGTATTTGTCCACATTTTCTCACAAAACAGTGATCACTACGACAGCATTGGCACACTCGAGTCAATAATCCTGTAGGCCCCATGGCCGTCCCCTAAACCGCCCAGCGAAGATGAAGGTGAAGATGAAAATGCTGGTGATGATGAAGAGTTGCTGTGTGACCGCAGGATGGCCCCCGCGGCACTGCAGTGAGGTCGGGGCCCAGGCTCAGGAGTGTACGTGAAAGTCAGAGCCGTGGCGTAGATGATGCCGTCGTTTCGAACCAGCGTGACGGGAACCTGAACCGGTTGTCGCACCCAACGCCACCCCTCCCGGAAGGCAGAGATGTCCGGCACCACACACAGGATGCTCTCTCCACACCTAAAGGAGCAAACGGTTGAGAGGTTTGCATGATGATAAACAACACTCACACAGACATAAACGTGTGCTGACATCTGCACCTGTACATGGTGTCTGCCTCCACGTCTCCGAACCACACTCGGAGGTTAGGGGTGAAGTTGTGTCCCGTCAGCTCCAACATGGCCACGTCGCCGCCACCATTCAACTTCACAGGGACAAACACTAATGACTACATGTCTTATAAGATCTGATGGGTATAAACTGTTAACAGGGTGTAGCTGGGAACTAGTTTATGACTCCCAAAGAAAACCCCAGACGTGTACCTGCAGACTTTCCACCACAGGCACAGGTGTGACGGGTGCTTGGACAGGGCCCATTCCTTCATAAAAGGTGTATTCTGCCTTGTCTGTGCTAATTATCGTCCAGGAAGCCCCATCGTTGATCATTTCCTTGTTTGTCTCTTTGGAGCATGGTGTTGCCTATAAAGAAAGAAAAAAAAAAAAAAAGATTATTATTATTATTATTATTACTTAATTATCTCCATTTCTCACTTTTACATCAAGGGGAGGCAGAAAAACAGACTCAAGAGAGCTCCCGTGATGTCTTGAACAGGGATGCCAAACTATTTCACATCAGCCACATCATCGCCATGGTTACCGTTAAAAGGAGTTTTTTTTCTACTAAAATTACAAATAATTCTTGCATAAATCATTTTATTTTTAAAAAAAAGCAACCTTTTCATTAAAAATTAAAATGTTGTATATTAGGAAAATTTGCAATATCACATCTTTTTTTATACTATTTTTTATATGTACAAGAAATTGCAATCTTTATAAAAACAGACTTTTGTACTAAAAATCACTTACTGTAAAACATTTTTATGGTAAAAAAAAAAACAAATTGTGTTGTAAAAATTTCCAATTCGATTGAGACTTTTTAATCATGATGTCACAAAACTGTCACTTTTTTTTTTACTTAAAACTACAACTTTTGGTTGAAAAACCGTCTGCAACATTTTGTCAACTTTTTGTCCAAAAAACACAAATATTCATTATACATTAAAAAAAAAAAGAAAAAAAGTTCATTTTAATTTGACAAAAATTTGCAATTTTTTTTTTTAAAATGAAAAAGTCGATTGTAAACGTTTGCTAAATCAGGACTTTTTAACATAAACCAGCAGCTCATCTTTGCACATTCCCGCAAGAACAAAGAAAAGATTTAAATGTGACTGCCTGTTTGATTCAGTTCTGACATCAACGTTGAATAGCTGTTTTTTTTGGTCAAAAGTCCTGACCGAGTTTGAGTTCGACACACGTGGTCTAAAAGAATCTTGTGAACGACGTTCATCCAAACATTCTTTATCTACTGTGAAACCTTCATAGAAACCGTACAACAATACTGAGGTGTTACTAGCGAACATACCAAAGGGTTTACAAAGATACATTTATTCTAATAAAACAAAAAAACAACAACTGAACAATTATACTGATCTACAAAGTTCCCATCAGTAATTTAAATACACTGTACTTGGTGACAGAGAGAATTTTTACTTTATAAATCACATGTGGCACATTCACACTAGATTAATATCACAGCAGACCTACGTAATTATTCCATATCGCCACGGGCCTCCAGGTAATTAATACCAGTCCTGTGGGATTACGGTATTTTGTCAAAAAATAGAAAAAGTAATGTGCTTAAACTGATAACTCAATTAGAATTTCTTGTCTTTATTTAACAGCGCAGTTAAACATTTACAGGACCGAAGGAAATCTAATTGAAATCATTATGCTAATTACGTTAATGAAAACTTTTTGGAACCAGTAGTTTACACATCTGTAGTTCAGCTCATGAAGAAAAGTCAGTGTTTTTTTTTTAAACTAAAAATAAATAAATATATTAAAAAAATAATAATTATAGACCCTACACCTCAAAGACGTGCACCTCCAAGCACCAGGGCACAGAACAGAAAGGGGCCACAAGTACTGGGGCGGGGGAGGGGTGTCGATCCATCATCCTGAGAAATGGCCATAAACGGCCCCAGACAGGCCAGGAAGGTCACCATACAGTTAACAGCAAGTGGTCCAACTACAGGCAGTGCAGCAGATTCTAGCACTTTCTGGTACATAATGTCACAGTTATTGTAATAAACACCAGATGTACTTTGAGATGTGCGCAGCTGCAGGCCCAGTTGTCTATTTTACTTTGTGGCAGTTAATAAAAGAATTTCAGATGTATTCAATAAGAAGGTTGGTCCAGTGATTGATCTTCAAACAGGTTTTGGGTTTCCTGAGAATTGTTTTCTTGATGATCATCAGAAAAACAGCTCTGACTTTCCGTATTTGACTTGAAGATTTATCAAGTTCAGTACAGTTACCTAGGAAACACAGTCATTGCGGCTTCTCTTTTTTTCACACAAAAAAAGCTTTGTACTTCACTTCTTTTAACGCCTATGCAACCAACATAATTTTAAAGTATAAAAAGGTATCTAGAAAGTGAAAGCTATTTCCTTTTTTCATTGTGATAATGGTGCAAAATCATCTCTGATATGTACTGCATTGCCATGGTAACCAGGTAGCCATCACTGACGTCTCAGCTAAAGTGGCCAGGGTGAATAAACTAACTTGGAATGTAATATCCACTGTGGAATGTCAAAAATTATTATTTATTTGTATTATTTGGCTTTAGGTAGTGTGAATTGATCTGCCACTACATTTGGTGCTCATTTCCATTTCCTGGTGTGTGTTGTCTGTATGCAGGTGTGCACCTGGAACTGGATGATCCTCTCCTGTGAAAGACACAAATACATCTTCTCTGTGTCTTTCAAGTAAAATGAACACTTGTGAAGCTGGGACACCGGGTCATCTGCATCCAGTAACGCCGCTTGTTTGTCCACTTTGCGTATAATCTGAGGACATGAGGCAATGACGTCACAGATGCACAGAAATAAACAAACACGTACATGCGTCTCCGAACACTGGTGGTGCGACAGGTCACGTACCAGTCTGGGCAGGGCCATGCCAGTAACTGAACACACCAATTTCACTGTCTGGCCGTAGTGGATGTAGCCGTCTCTCACTGCAAACTCCTCCCCTTCCGACTCTTCATCATCCACTGCAAAGAATGTAATAGCATTTTAAGCGCCGACTTATTATGAAAATAAAAATGGGAGGTAAAAAATACAAAAACAAAACAAAACAAAAGCAACAACAAATGATGTGTCTCACAGAGGTGGATGTAGAAGGCGCCCCACTGTTGAGAGCTGGCGTGAAAGTTCCCCCCTTCCACATGAAGATACCTGGTACTGACCGTCTGGGAACGCAGCCGGTTAAACAAGGCCACCTTAGTCCCCGATGCTATACACACTGAGCAGAGACAAATACTAAAGTGAAACAAAAACAAAACAAAACTCTCCTGAAAATCTGAAAGAAAATATAAGGTTGTTGAACGTGTGCATACAACAGCTCATCTTATAACTCACAATCTGCATTTTTCAAGGACTGCTTCTTCTTGGAGGGCTTGGAGATGACTTTGATCCGCTTGCTGAGGAAAACGCCGATGTTTGAGCTGTTCCCGTACAACATCTTCACAGACAGCATGAAATGCTTCCTTTTGTCTGAGTCACTGATGTGCAGCGTCTTGGCTGTGCAGAAGTGCTAGCACAGGGGAAAAAATAAAGATAAATGACTGTGCATTTAGTTTGGCTCTCTTTCACAAGTTTGTTAACTCCTTCCTAACTAGACCTACTTTCAAGATCCCTGCCTGAAGATGACTATAAATATGGTGTCCAGATAAAGCTAACAGACGTGTGATCACAGCAGGAGTATAAAACCGAGTTTACATATTACCAGGTCAGAGTAAATGAAGATGAAACATGCCAAAAGTAAACTAAAACAAACAAAAACAGTTGAGACTAAATATTTCACTTTAAGTGCATAACTCTGGATTTAAGCAGTGAAAACGTAAAAACTCCACGACATCTCACCTTTAGAATCAGTGAGACTAATATTTCTACTCCATGAAACAGAATTTTTGAAGAGAAATGTTTATACAGACTTTAGAAATTGACACACTGGGCACATCCACACTCGTTCCATTTAGGGTTTCCAGGTAACAAACTACATCAACGGTTTTATTATATGTCACTTTCAAAAAAGTCAAGCCTTTTTCACCTCTTATTTGTACAAGGCCATATCACAGGAACAACATGATCGGTTTCAGAGTCGAGACCTCAATAGAATCAATAGGCAATTCACAAATCCAGATCACTTCAGGCATTATCCAATCAGAACAAAGCAAAGCTTGTACCTTTGCTAAAAATAGCTCTTGCCAGTTCTGCTTTTGTACTTTCCTACCACCAGCAGAAATGATCAGAAAGACCAAAACTGATTTTGATTTGGACTTGGTATTACTTGAAATGAGTGGAGTTTTACAGTGCAATATCAAAGATAAGATCGAATCTCTCTTTAGCATATCCCTCAGTAAGTTTTCGTTGCAGAATTTTCATTTTTAAATGGTACTTGGTAACTTCAGAAAAAGCCATTCCATGTAGCATCCCACGTGGGAAACAATTTACTCACGATCCAATCACATTAAACCATTCAAACAGTGCCATCTTCAATCAAAAAAGTAATATTTTCAAGCAAAGAAAAAGACTGTTCAAATGCAAAACTAAAATATATATATTGATTCTTTTCGATTGTGGGGGGTGGTTTGAGTTGGGATTACCGCGTAACCATGGTAATTTTTTTTACCGCGTTATTAAAAAATGGGAACTGCCCCCACACTAAGGAATATTGCTGTGCAATATGACCTCAAATCAATAACACGATTAATTGAGCAAGTTTCTTTGATTACGATTACATCGATTATTTTAGCATCATTATAGTTTTGTCAATATTTTTTCTGTAAACATAGTCAACTATAAAAACCGGGATGTTCTTATAAGAGTACACATCTTTGATTTTAAATTAAGTGAAAGGAAGAACACAGTTTAACTATTTATGTTCATTAATAAATATTGGAAAGAAGGGATATAACTGAAATTATTGGCATGAGCAAGATTACATTATGATTATTGGTTCTGAATATAGATTTTGATTAATTCTGATTACCTGCCCAGTCCTAACTAGAGGACGGTTCAAACTTTCTTGTGAAATGCTGCCCCCATATGGTCCAAAGTGGTATTGCTACAGTGTGATTTTAAAATACTGACACAAAGACAAAGCCAAGTTTTAAGGTGCCGCGTACATGATAACGCCCGGGGGTGAAAAATGCAAAGAAAGAAACGCCACTTTTGCATTTTTGGTTCAGATTGTTTCTGTCTAAAGTGTTACTTAGTTGCAGATTTGAGATTACATACTACTATTACACTACCAATCGATTGGTATTACACACCATCAATAGGTGGTTACTGTTGCCTCATCAGTGACGTCACTCTCTGGCCAATCAGTGGCCTGCATTCTGGTGACGTTGAATTTTTGGCTTAACTAAGCTTGGTTGGAACCCCAGCTGAGTCAGTGCTAAAGAAAACTGATTGATTGATTATTTTTAATGACCACACAGCCAGGCTGGTAGAATTTGTTTTCAGTACAGCACTTGGTACAGGTTCCAAAACATAAAGGACATAAACCATTAAACACAGAAAAAC